>CM025622.2:8767135-8816486 GCA_014621495.2 Entosphenus tridentatus | reverse complement strand
CCCCCCCCCCCAACAACATCCTACCCCAACAGCCATCCCCGCGATACACGCACGCACTGCTACTCTGTTGAACTTCTTTCGCACCGCACGTGGCCAACCGTTGCTAATCGGAGGTGCGTTTGACTCGTTACACCTGGACGATGGTGAGGCTTTTCACAGCTTTCCCGGCTATTTTACAACGGGGAGATCCGCGGTGCGTTAAACACGGCAAACAAAGACGACGATAACATTGCAAAGAACGAGTACAGACTGCTTAAGATATTGCCGAATGCCGATGCTCTTTCATTGGTGTATTGTTTGTATCGCACCTTTGATAATGAATGGGGGTACAAAGTCGCGGCAGGCATGTACCCCCCTTTCCTCCAACTCGCGTGTGGGGGATGAGATGTTGCTGCTGCTGCTGCCGCCTTTCAAGACCTTGACAACACGGCAGATGTGTCGGGAAATTGTCAAAGAGTCTTCACCCCACAAACACTTCACTTGCGAGGAGCAATGGCCTCTAAATGGCATCATAGGGTTGACGGAGAGTGCTCAGGGATGCAATCGGGAACAGTTGCGGGTGAGACTTCAAGTGGATGTGTCCCCCCCGTTTGTGTCACGCGTGGCCGTGAGCCAGAAATTCATCGACGTGAATTCCGCCAACAGCTGCTGCCTCTCTCTCTCTCTCTCCCAAAGCGTCTCTCTAGCCGACCGCATCTCAAAACCACGCAAAAAAATCGGAAAACCCTTTACCCATTTGGGGAGGGGTTGTTGTGTTGTTGTTGTGCTAAGGGTGTGGTTTTTGTGGGGTTGTATTAATTAGAGCAGGCAACGACCGTTGACATTCTTACAGGCCTGCGAAGGAATTGAGATGACCTGATGATAGAGATGCGCATGGGTACGATTCATAGAAACAATTGCTGGGGGGGGAAATTACTTGGGTCTGTGCGGTGTGGATGGCCATAGAAAATTAATTCTAGAATGTAGGAGCAGCAACAGGGAGCACGACCTCCCCTTGATCGAGGGTTGTTGACAGAAAGCCGTCGCTGCTGGAACGGGGATGAAGGGCGCCACGGTGGCGAGATGTTGACTACCTCGCCTGGTACGCAGGAGGACGTGAATTCGATCCCGACCATGACGCCTGCTGCTGTATATTTGGAGTTTGCGTGTCTCTCTTCCTCCTGCGGTCGCGTGGATTTTTCTCCGGGCCCTCCGGTTTTTCCCTTAACATTTAGAAACATGCGTTTAGAGTATGTGGCTGATAAACATTTCCACGCGATAAGCCATTAAGTTGGGCTATCATTTGTGGCCAGGTCGCTTCTGAAAAAGAGCTACATAGCTTTGTGGGCCTTACCTGGTAAAATAACAAAAAATTGTTGCAAATTAAAGTTGAATGGGCCAGTCGTAATGATGGTGGCCGGGAGATAGATATTCACCATCGTCGTCGTTACTTATGGGGTTGCGATGTTGTAGTTGTTGCGGTGATAGATTTACACCGTACATACCATTTAAGGGTGCACCCAGTGATTGGAGGCGAATATGAGTTTGTGTTGTGGGGAACGTGATGGATGAATCTTTTCATCATGGAACAGGCAAGCCAGGATGTAGGGACATTTAGAGGTGAGTGTGGTGATAGACTGGTGGCTCTGCCATTTACAATGGGGCGACCGGGGCGGGTGAGGGGGGTCCCAGTGATCCCCCCTTTCCAGGTACCCTCCCCATCCTTTACCCCAACACCCCCCAAAATTTCCAGGACCCCCAACTTACCAACCCCCCCTCCAGCGCAGCGGGAGCCACCCTGTGGGGGGGGGGTGGTGCACAGTGGTGGTGTAGAGACATGGGCTCCTGTGGGTTCAGGTGAACGTGACGATACCGCCAAGGTGGAGTGCGTCACCATTACTGTAACCGTAATCGCCACGAGTTATATTTGCTCTGGTTTAGGTGGCGTCATTGGAGGATTGGAGGGGGGGGGGTCATTATGTGTATGGTGTGATGATAATTAGGTGTCTGCACAGACTATAACCGCTAGAATGGCGTACCACGTTTGAGGTGTAAGAGGGCAGGACGCTGTTGAGTGAGGGAGTTAATCGTCGTCGTGATGGTAAATGAGCAGATGGGGCAGGCTGTCCATTAGGACGGGAAGGTGGTGGGAGGGAAGGGCCTGGATGATCACCTTGTGTATTTGGCAAAGGTGGATTGTGGCTCACAACCTCGCATTATTCCACGCTTCACCAAACCAAAATATTACGGTGGGCCTTAAATCCAGCAGTCGATTGCTCATGACTGATGATGGTGTGTGTGTGTGTGCACGCATCTTTCTAAATTGATAACGCCGCTACGGATGGACTTTGCCATTGTGTAAATATGGCATTTGTTAATCAATTTTGTGGTTTTATTTGTGTCTACTGTGTTCATTTCAACGCCTATGTGTTTGTCTTATTTAATTGATTCGTGTGGGTTTCTGTCAACGTGTTTGTCAATTATTCTCTTTCATTGCCCTGTGTTTCTGTTGATCAAATCGAAAACATCAGGGCACACCTGGGAATTTTCCCGCGGCACCACCAGTTGCAAAGCTCTCCGGCCTCGTGGTTACAAGGGGAAGGGTGAGGGTTCTCTGTCGTGCCTGTGCACCGTAAAAATCGTGGTTTATGTTGTGCACGGCTAGATAACATAGCGGGTCGGGTCGTAGGCTTGACTGAACAGCCCCGTGATCGGGCGCGCTCGCCAATAAACCATTTTGCACGGGGTGGTGGTTTCAATCCCATCTCCATTAAGTCTGCACATTCGGCAAATTTTGCTGCCAAGATACAATGATCGCTGGTTTTGTCTCCTGACTCTGCGGAGAAGCAGGTGGTGTGCTTTGGGTACGTACCCACAGGCTTCGTGGGCGACTGACGGATTTGTACTGCTGCACTCAACATGTGTGACGTGGTTTATAATCAGTGTGCTGGCCACCAAAGCTTGGCTAGCAATCCTGTGAGACGATTTACAAACTGGTACACACGCAGACAGCCATTTGTACACACGCACTGTTACGTGCGTACAGACAGCCTGGTGAACACACTGATGCATATAGGCACAGATCAGGAATGTGGAAATCCATAAATTCATGTATTAATCTTACGTTCACGGTACATGTGTACAAATCTGTGATGTTACATAAACAATAATTGGGTGACCAAAACTATAAACGAGACGAAAAAAATTAGGTTCTGGAAATAAAAAACCCTGAATAGCGACAATTTATTGTCATAAATGTCATGTCTAGTACTTTGTTTGATAGATAACAGGATAGGCAATGTACACATTGTGACATGGTCGTAGCTTGTGACATGGTGATAGCGCACTGGTGAGCAGAACAATGTGCAGACACATTCTGATGAACATTAATTGTTATCGATGTACAATAATAATCATAGATACAAACTCTGGTATGAAACCAGACACAGTTGAAGCAAGCAGACACTCAATATGTGCAGCACATACAAGACTGCAATCAGAGGCTGAGGAATATGACACACACTGACAAGACACAGACACAAAGGTCAATTTGAAAGTTACGTAAACAGTATGATAGATGGTTATACACAAGCATTGCAAACAGCTATCCTGCAGCACCCAATCACGCAAATACGTATTCTTGTGTAACCTTGTGTTCGATCTTTCTATTTTGACCGTTTCAATACAATACCGTAGTAAAAAAAATATGCGTATTTTTACGCATTCATATTTTGGTATTATTAATAACGCTTAACAAAGAAAACAATTCCACGATTAGCTTGTTCATACTGTGAATGTGAATTTCACTTGGAGCACATTGTGTGTGTGCGCGTGAACACGTTTTAAACAACCGGGGTGGTCAAAGCATTTCTGATTTAAGTTGAAGAATAATTGTCGGACTGGGTAAGTCAATTGGCTGGGCCGAATCTGCTCCACCAGACAATCTGGGGCTCGTGGAGCCACTGACCTCGTTGGGCAACCAGAGGTCACTGCAATGGACTAGAGGCGAAGGGAACTCACCAAGGAAATAAAAAAAGTCCCTTTGCATAGCGAAAATTGTACCAGATCTAGTGCGAGCTTAGATCTCATTTCAAACAGAAAAAATAATGCCAAAATAATGTGGTGTGTGTAAAGCGTGAGCCATGCACAATCCATCCCGTTGCTGGGTAGGCAGAAGAACAAGAGGCTTTGTAGATGCTTCAGAATTGTTTCGTTTCCACCTGATACAAACGGCAGCTGTGCTGCCGGGTCGGTGGCGACAAGCATTGGGTTTGACAGACAGTGCTGGCCGCTATTTTGTTGGTAAAAAAAATGCATCGATGTTTCACCAGTTTCTTTTTTTTCACGTGAAAAACTTTCTGAATTTTTAAAATAAGTTTTGGTTATAAAAAACTGAGATCCAGGCTTCAAATTGAAATCCGTATTCTTCAGCCTTATGACATTTTCACTTGCAACCGTTTTTTCTCTCCAGACCTATTAATTTAATTTGCTTATTTTGAAACGATGATTTGACCTGAATTGTGCTTTCAGGTTGCATTAAAAAAAAGAGTTGAATCTTCACCGCTTGACACAATTGCAGACGAACTAAATTGTCGACGCAAAAACGGCGGACTGGCCACGTTCCTTTTGTTGAACAAAACTTCCACTGCGTGTGCTGGAGATCGACGTTGCTGTATACATGTTGTGCTATCTGTTCGGGGGTGTTTTTTGACACTTAAATCAAGCTTCACGCTCGTGAATACATTTCCGGATTAATGGGCTCCCATGGCAGCGTCTGCAAAGCAAGAACGAGTCTCCGTCTGCTATCCAACAGTGATTTTTCGCTCCTCCGTTTCATGAATTACATCCCAATTATGCAATCATCCTGCAGACACAGCGTAAAGCATCCCCCTCCCCCCCCCATAACATACATCATAGCAGCAAGTCACATTGATAGATGATCTACAGGTGATGTAGGCCTTTGGAATCCTTTAAGGATTAATCTTTCTGTAACTTATTAGAAATGTTCTTGCTTCGTCCGGTAGAGAAGTGAATGGTTCACTGCATATTTGCTGACCAAAGTCATCATTGTTGAACCGAATTTAGATCTAAATTTAGTGCAGTGAATGATTCAAGGATTTTGGCCGTGTGCGTGCATTATCGTCGCACAGTAACAACTGAGACGATGTTCGTTTTTTTTTTAGCCTCGAGATGAGCTGCCCAGATCTGAAGCCAAAGGCATTGCACTTTGTTGTGCACAGTACGGAATTTTCCCCTAAGTGCAAAGTTCTGCACGTGGGGACACTTACGCTTGATATCATTTTTTGGCTTTCATCATCAAGTTATTTCTGCTTATAAACACTCCAGTCTACTATCGCTCGCCGATGGACGTCCTTGTCCACCTTCGCTAGATGCCGTAGGGAAACTTTGATGTGCATTCATAATGGCGTCCTTCCAACAGATGTATGCATCCAGTGCAGTGCGCTTGCATTTTAACGCCTGTTGTTGTTCTCATGATTAACTTGGATCCCAAGTGAATGTTCAGCCTTTCTTCTTACGGTTCTTAAATCATGTCCTGCGACGAATTTACAGTGGCTATAATAGCTGTGCGATCAGCGAGCCCCAGATAGTTAATGTTTTTTGTATATTTGTTTATTTATTCATCCAATTATTGCGTGATGGCGTTTAACGTTGCTGTAAATAACGTTGGCGGGAGATTACCGCTTTGCCCGACTCCCTTTGTTTTATATTTTCTAACTTTGTTGAGGAACCTCAGTGTTTATCGTTTATACTTATTTATATTTAGGGCTTGACTTTTGAGAGCTTGGTTCGCTGCGTGCATTGCCACCGAATCGCATACAAAAGGACGGACCGCACCTAAGACGATTGAAATTACTTCGATGGAGCTATGAGATCACGTTCACGTGCGGAGCGGTAGTGCAGCTGTTCGTGCGCTGATAACCAAGTTCAATTCATGGCCAACACCAGTGATAATTATCTGAACCAGTCCTGGGCCTCTCCTAGGTCGACTCGGCCCCAAATCAGTACCCGGTACGGCTACCAGGCGCGGTGCTGGCCACCCACCCCCTCGCGTACCGTGGCGGCGGCCTTCATAGGTGCTCGCTAACAGCACTTGCTCCAACAGTCTCTTAAATCTATACGGGTGACCTTTGTGTTTGTGGATTCGCAACACTGTGAGACACCGTGATGGGGGGGGGGGCTTCATCTAGCAGAGCACAGACAACGACGGATGAGGATGGATGTTCGAAGTACAGACGTTCTCAGGAAGCCGTACACGGCAATAAGCAACAAGACTAAACAATATTAAATCCTTTTACTCTACACAACATGTTTACCCTGTACTCTGTGGTTTTTTCGGTAAAGTCACGTAAGTAAAAAATTAAATAAATGAAAACAACTACATTTAATCATTTATTTAATTTACTTTTTTACCTACGTGACTTTACCGAAAAAAACAAAGAGTATGTATCTTTGCAGTCACGAAAGCTTCAAATCTAGAATGTTTACCTTGTGCATAAAATGAGCAGTAAAAAATGTGTCCCTGCCTCCCCATGCTCACTCTTTCTTCCCACTGCTCCATGGACCTCGGCTGCTCTCCGGCTTTGTTCAGAATGGGTGGGGCAATTAGCAGGTAGCAGCACAATATAAATGTTGGGCGTTAAAGGTCCATGTGCTATTTGTGTACTGTATTCATTTTCAACCTTGCTCTAAGCGGCCTTTCCTTACCTAGCTACTCACAAATGAATGTTAATTGGGAGGAAAAAAACTGTAATTGGCATCTGTGTTTTTGGCACGGCTTCGTTTGAGCAGCCAATATGCTTGCATTCTGTACGGAAAGGTGGCTTATGCAGTTGTGTTGTTGTCGCTCCACGCATAAGCATCATTGTTGCGTCTCTCTTGACTTTGACAACACGGTGACTGTGGGTCTGTATGGAAGGCACTCGTTTGAATTGCTGAGAAGGACGCCCAAGGGTTCTCCCGTTGTTGGCCTAAGTCATTTGATGTGGTACTCCCTCGCACAGAATACTTAGCGCTTTGTGTTCATTAAAGCGTTGGGTGCACACAGCAGCATTTTTCGAGCTGAAGGAAACCTTTGCTCTTGTGTCTACCTACCGCGTGTTTGCGTTCGATGTTTTAAAATCGGTCTGTCGTATCTGCATTTGCTCCATTAGCGATGTTACATTTTTCAAAAAAGGTCATTTATTTTAAAGTTGGTTTTGGATCCTTATTGAAAAGCAGCGGGTTTTAATGACGTCGTCTGGCAGCTGCCGTTAGAGGGAAGAAAAAAAACAATCACCTTGAAATGTCTGCTGCTTCGGAGGCAGCTCACGAGTAAACACTGGTAGGAATTGTGGCAGTGGTCGGTCGTGGGTATATTTAGGATTAGGGTTACGATTCGCAGGTTGTTGTGTGTTCATCAGCCATAACACCAATCAAAAAACATGACACGTTCATGGTTACTGTCAATTTAAGTCTCGGCTCTCATCCCAAATTACAATGTGCAATACTGTACTCAGTCCTGAAGACTATTTTTTTTAATTCAATTGAGTTATTTAAAAATGTCCACAATTATGAAATGAATCCTTGTAAAAAGGTTTCGGTTTTGTTGCCAGAAAAACGGGGAACAACCCTATTATTATTATGTCCACAATTGTTGCCAGAAAAGTAACATCATTATTTTGTACAATTTAGCTTTCCTGCACGGGGGGGGGGGGGGGGCCACGGTGGTCGTGGACGGCTTTTGGTAAGGACGACCCGACAACCCAGCAGCAGCAGCAGCAGCTTTTGTTTAATTGGCCGCACGAGCCGGTTCAGATAATTGTGTCCAGAGTTGACCTGAGCGTAAATGCTGTTGGAAAACATTGCTCTGGATGGTTTATGGACTTAATGTCATATTTGCAATGCAATATACTTTTCATATTCACTATTCTACTACCCACAATTCACCAAGAGACGCCGCCTAATAATTTCTTACGCCGTGTCTAGGTCAATGATATACAGATTTAATGAGTAGACTTTTCGTGACACTTTTGACCAATGGTTATCGCAGTTCAGTTGTGTTTCGTAAATTTCTCAACCAAAAATACTGAGATACATTGCCTCTTTTATCAGAATACGTGTAGATTTGCCACTCGGGAAACGCTTTTACTGCGCATATTCAACCTTCCAGACTTGTGTGAGCATTTCTGGAGGAAGTTAATATTTCCAGAGTTATTCGATTTTATATGTAGAAATAATTGCTGAAGAACAATGGTCACACATTGATAAATAATCAATTAAGATTTTGATTCTTGAAACTTCAAGTCGTCGTCAAGAGCAGTGCTACCCAACGCAGTGGTCCCACTGACCACTGGTTGTCTGCAAGACCATGGGAAGTGGTCTGCAGGAATGTTCCAGAATCGATCATTTGGAATTATATATTTTTATAATTATATTTTGTTGATGCACGGTGGTACAGAAGTTTTTTTTATGGTTTGACAGCGGTCCATCGGTCCAGAAAGGTTGCAAACCACTGGTCTGTCTTTAGGTTGGTGAACAAAGTATCAAGTTCACCCGAGGTTCATGGAAACTGCTTACATTCTTTGGCGATTAAATTCAACTACAGGTAATTATGAATACCCGAGTTGGGTCATTGCGCGTGTGTCCACACGACAAAGCAGATGGTTAACAATTGTGTGCAATGCGGGTTAGAGGCCTCCGACAGACGGCATAGTCTGTGTTTTTGCTTTTGAATCCATGAGTTGATGAGCATGCCGGGCCAAATAGCACGTGCCAGCTAAAGGTCTTGCGCAAATTGAATCTGAACGTGGAAGTATTTTTGATCAACGAGAAAACATTTGCATTGAGTTGCACACGGGTATATAGTGAAACCTTCCAATGCTGGACTTGAATGAGCGAGTAAATTGAGGTAAGGGTAAGTCCGTTAAGGCTGACGGGGGGGGGGGAGGGTTTAAACTCCTGACCGGAACACTGCTCGTGTGAGAGAATTTGTTGAGGATATTCATGGGAGAGGCGTGAAAGCGAAAGCTTCGACAAGCGAGAAAGAGAGGGGGGGGAGGAGGGTTTGCTAAAATGGCACACGGTCAAGGAAGGTGGCAGCGCGATCGCCGGCTGCCCCGGACATTGACTCTGGGGTGCCGCAGAGAAACGCTTCCATTATAAGATGCAGTGATGCGTCACTTTGGCGGCATAGGGGAGAGGGAAAAGGTGGAGGAGACCCGACTGAACTGTGCCTGGCAGAGCGATGGTGGTGGGCGAGAGATTGTGCTACGCTGCGCTACGAACCTGGCAACCCGAGTTCCATTCCCGCTCATGGCCAACACAAGTGACGATTATCTGAGCCAGCCCTAGGCCCTCCCCTTGGTCGATTCGGCCTCAAATTAATATCTGGTGCGGTGCGTGAACATTGCCACTCGGGAGACAAAGGAGGCCGGGCGTGGTGTTGGCCATCTACCCCTTTCGTGTGAGTTGCCGGCCTAAATAGGTGCTCGCTAACAGCGCTCGCCCCGACAGTCTGTTGAGGCTACACGGGGGATCCGTTGTCGTTGTGACGTCATGGGCACCTGCGCGCTGGTTGTGATACAGACCCTTTTGTGCAAAGGAAGGTCACGGCTTCCATCCACTGCCCCTGGCTCCGCGCTCCCCCCTGATGCACCGTGCCGCGCTTCAGACATGCGACGAGTGCAAGCTGATGTAACGTTTTTTATGTTTCTTGGCTTACGTTCGCGCAATATTTCCGTGTGCTCATTGTGCTTTTGAAAACCTTTTGTGTGAATGAGGCTTCATTTTTTGTAAATGGAAGGTTTTTGTCGGTTTCCTTTTGGCGCCAGGAAGGGCTCTTGTGCGATATCTCAGATCGACAATAGAGGCTGGACTTAACCTAAGGCTAGTGGTATCCACGCGCAAAATGTCTCTTGGTGCAGTGGATGCCAGCAGAATCTTGCCTTTGGTGATGCAACAATGGACGTTGGCTCAACATTTCTCACTCGATATTCTGAACATTTTAATCCGTGGAACCAATTCCATATCGGGCACCGCAGTACGGTTTGTTGTCCTTCCTCCCGCACCTCCGATTAGCGCGGTTGGCTATGTACGGTGCGAAAGAAGTTCAGAGTGCGTACGTACATCATCGTGCGCCATGACTATTTGCACTGCTGGATGGAGGCCTCTCCACCCCATTGCCAACGCGCATTCGTGATGGACAGAACTCGTGCGCGATGACCACCGCACTCGGACTTGCGTGGTCCTGCGTTTCCACATCTCATTCCGGTCACGGTTCTCGTCAAACAATTAAAAATGTTCCCGTTTAATTTAATGGTCGCATTTGCATTGTCCGTCAAATTTTTCCCTGTCGCATTTATTTAATTACGGTGAAGGAAAACATATTGAAAATGATTGATATCAATCACAAATAATGTATTCAACATGCATTAACCTTGAGCTTAAACAATATTAATTGACGAATCATTATACACACCCCTAATTTCCCGGCAGCAAGGGCCACACTTAGGCCTTTATATATATAAAAGAAACAATATGTTGGCCACTGCATAATCCTTAAGTGCTTGCCTGGTGAAAGGATGTATAGAGTGAACGAGATCACATTCACGTCACAGTTCTGTGCCTAATTTGTTTTGCAATGTAGATTACGGAGAAACACGTGAGCTGAGTTGACGCCTGGCCCACTTGCTCTGAAGAAACTCGCGCTGCGTTTATAAGGAGAGGTTCGTCATTGAACTCCAGACAATTGCTTGGTCGTAGCATACGCACGCTATCTTGATCCCTTGCCTCGGGCTACTTGTGCGAGAGTTTCCCCAGCCCATGTGTCATGTGCCAAGGAATCTACTACTACCTTTTTTATGGAATTGTGGGGATCCCAGTAAGTCCTTTACCATCCCCTTCCAGGGCTGAAAATGGGAAGGAATTACTGGGGGAACTCATAAATGATTCCCCTCGCCACCACTCGATCTGAGGAGGGGAGGAGCTTTGCTCCGTGTGTGGGTCTCTGTGCATGTTTCTGGATCTCTAATTGTGTATCTGGGTCTCTCAACGTGTCTGTGGGTCTCCGTGAGTGTTTGTGGGTCTCTAATTGTGTCTGTGGGTCTCTGTGTGTCAGTGGGTCTCTGTGTGTCAGTGGGTCTCTGTGTGTCTGTGGGTCTCTAATTGTGTTTGTGCGTGTCTGTGGGTCTTTCTGTTAGTCTAGGGGTCTAAGTATGAGTCAAATCAATAAAAAAATATGAATCCTTGATTCCTTCCGGAACGCAGTCGGGTTCAAATGTTCACTCCCACCACGGCGTTCCTGGGCGTTCTGGCCCATTTCCACCCCTGCCCCTCTCCCCACCACAAGCTGCAGCTGTTTTGCAAGCTGCTTCGCCTTTCTTTTGAAATTGTTGACGAGAGGCCTTGGCACAGTTTGCAGCATCTACAGTCTAATTGCCCAGAGCAGCCAGTCGTGACGCATTGCCTAATCCCGGGGCTCTCACTTCGACTCAACACCTCCGGACCCAAGCCCCAACCTGCGCTTTCATGCTCGTTCCCTTCACTGTCGCACACCTCGCATTGTCTTCATCCTCCGGCAGCAGAGGCGTCCATAGACCCCACATCAGGAATATACTGTGTGTCGTGCAGTACGTTGAGTGGTTTATTTGTGTCTTGTGTTCGTGCTCAAAATTTACATTTTGACGGTGCTTGCGTGATGTTCCTGTTCCCGAGCCACAAGTGGTAATTCCATTTTATTATTACGGCAGGAACAATTGTTGATATTCCTGAGCTTGAAAGGCATTGAACCTCGTCACCCCTCTTTAAATGTACACATGCGAGTGAATGGTGATAGCTTACATAATTCCCCACGTTGCATGAACATGTGTTGCATGAACATGTGTTGCGGGAACCTCCACATACTCACAAGTTATACCCATATGGGCTGGCACAGTTCCTTCAGACATTCCTACCGATTGTTCTTTCTCGCCTGTCGAGCAGTTTGCATTAGGTTCAGGTGCCGTGCGGGCTAAAATAATGACGCATCCATGCCAAACGAGTCCCGGAGTCGTCTTTTGATTAAAGCGAGCGTGCCCCTAACATATGCTGAATGCTTATTGAACAGGGCATTTGCTGACACGCGGAGGAAATATTTCGGTAGTCTTGTTGGGCAGTTTCGGAGCGCAAGCACGTGGGTGTGCTGTTAATAAAGTGCCTTTGCACTCCACGTCCGTAATTTGAGAAGGGGATTGCTGTATTATATTTATGAACTGTAATGCACACCCGTTTAAAGAACTTTTCAATGGACTTTACCTTAATTAGTTCCTCATTTGACAATCACGCCTTATTCTTCCTCGCCTCCTTCTCCACAATTGCTTTCGTTTTGTTCAACTTAACAGTCAAGGCTGTCTTGACAAAATGACTTGCGACGAAGACGCCAGCCGAGCACATGCAATAATGTGTGTTAAGCCACACGTGCATGGCAGCCAATTATTTTTAAACACAGATGGAATTGGTTTGATTTTAAAACTTGTCGAACGAAAACGATCTCACCGTAAATTAACCATTAATGCTGCCTGCCCGACTAAAAGTATATATCTGGAGCATTTACAAAATGTACATTGGTGGCCAGATTTTTTTCCTTTGACATCACTGCCAACACACAGTCTCTTAACCCTTCCCATTCCGAGGTGTCTGCAAGTTGCAGGGTGGTGTCCCATCCACTGCTAATCTCGGAACGCACAAGCGATTAACGCTTAATTGTATTTAGAGAGATCGAGCGCCATTGTTTTTAAAGACATTGTACTCACCGCAGGGAACTGTAGCGACACAACCGCACGCTACGATAGCTCGCGCCAGACTGTGCCGCACGCCCTCCCGCATGGCCTTGTGGGAACCTCGGTAAATCTTCTGACCTGAAAACGTACCGGTAAAGTAAAAAAAATCGAATCCTTTCTGGTGAATGGGAAAGGGTTGAATCCGTCGTTGTCCTCTACTCGTATTCATGTCATTGTATATTGAGTCTAATTCATTCGCTTAGTCTGGTCTATTGTGGGTGTGGAGAGGCAATGGTTTCGATAATGTCCTTGACGTTCCTCACAAGACCACTGGTTTCCACAGGGCTACAGATGGGATCGCGGACAGAGAGAGGCATGATCTCACGAGCGGCGGCTTTGCGCGTGTGCTCTATTTCTGGCATGACCGTGTCGGCGCTCATGAAAGCCAAGGCCACACACTTTGGCAGCAGGTTCATCTCAGCAGCGGCAAAAGCATTCGTGACAGTTGCAGCCCCCCCCCCCCCCCCCCCCGAGTTTGCTCGCTGACGGCAGTCATCATGCCCCGTTTGCCGTGACGGAGAAGCCATCGGGTTGGCACCGTTGATCTTGTGCGGATTTGTGCAGCCCCTGTTCAAGATAAGATTCCGGTTTGAAACGTATGCTCAAGCGCAGTTATATAATACGCACGAGATGGCCCCCACACCGGTGTTGACCCCCCAACCTTTTGTTTGTCACGTACTCCCTAGGAGACCTATCAACTCGCCCAGCACGACGAATGGGGGGTCGGGGGCTGGCCAGAGTATGCCGATCTTGAAAACAAATTAAAATCGATGTATAAAAAGCACAACCTGCGTTATTGTACACGTATAGGGATTGTGGTAAATATGTGTGTGTTTGTACAGACCAACAAATATAATACTTAAGTTATGGTATGCGATGTGGACTTTGCTGTACTGTAAAGTGTTTGCGTCCCTCGGTCCAAGGTGCTGCCACGTCCCCCATTCCCCCCTCCTCATGCCCCACCACCCCTCCCCTGTCACCCCCTCTACACCATACCCCACCCCAGCAACAACAACAACCGCCGTTCACCACTAAGTCGCGGTCACATCACCACTGGTGCTTGTGCCATGCTAGGTGCACTTTGAGGCCCACGTAAAGTGTCGAAAGCCCACTAGCAGGAGGTCACGGAACAGAGCCAGCAGGTGCCACGGGTTGATTGAGATCACTGCCAGATGCACCAGCTGTGCCACCGACTGCGCCAACTCGTTGTGTTTTAGCCGCCCGTTGCCCCGCTCGTTGTTGTGAGCATCGCTCCTCTGCCCTACCCTGTTGGAGGGCGACTGCCTCCAACTCCTCAGCACCGTCGTTCACGAACCTCCTCCACACAGGCTGATCTTGACACTCCTGCTACCAGTCATCGGCAAGTCCAATCAGCTTCACATATTTCTGTACCACATGAGTCTATCTCTTCCCCAGCCCATCCCGTGCCTGATTAGCCTCCTATATCTGGCCAAACGCAAGCAGCATGCGGTGGCATCCCCCCCCCCCCCTCCCCCCTGCCCCCCCCCACACCCCCCTTGCCCCCGGCCCCACCCCCCTTCCCCTTCCCCCCCCCCCTCCCCATCACCCCGTTCCACATCCCCCACCACCAACCCCTCTCCTCTCACCTCCTTCCCACCATCCCCTACACTCAGGTATTGGTTTAAGTTAATGTATTACACTTTTAACTGCTAATTTATAGATTGCACATAATATGACACGTTCTCGTGCATTTCTATTATTCCACGTTGTATATTATTACACGCTGCGCAACATTCCGGTATGGCAAACTGAGATATCTGGCTTGGTAGGATTTGACGATATATTTAATTTAATATTTGAAAAAAATTAATATTTCAATAATGTATTTGTAATTAATATCTAAGACATGTAGTTGATGCTTAATAACATTCGAGTAAATAATCTAATTAAATATTTACACTTAATTTCCATTTTTTTTAATGGCTATTTAAGTGGGGGTCACTCACATCACCAGGATGCAGAGCGTTTGGAAGGTTGGGTGTGGAACGCCAAAGATTCTCCCCGACAGGCTTGGCAATGTTTAATACGTAGGCTTTCGTGACCAATATTATTCATGATAACGTCTTTTGGATAAATGTGTCGTAACCCTCCGCCACCCGACACAGACAGTAATGTTCGTCACGTAAACAACGCGCCAGTTAATTCCTACTTCAGCCCACCGCTGTGTTGGAGAGTAAATCCACAACATTCTGGCAAATCACTCGATGAAGCTGGATGTAATTACCAGCGAAATGTATTAAAATTGTAAACGTTGTGGATTTACTCTCCAACACACCCGGTGGGCTGAAGTGGTAACTAATTGACGCGTTGTTTACGTGACAAACCTTACTTGGGTGGTGGAGGTTACGACACGTTTATACTTACGCGATCTTACCAAAAAAACCTTTATTTTGAGGCTTGACAATGTTTTGCTTTATTATTCTGTGCATCAGTAAATTACAAATTAAATGAACGCGATCAAAGAGAAAGAGCCGCGGTAGAGCACGACGGGAGCGGCCAAGTGCACGGGTTTTTTCATCCAGCAGGTGAGTAGCGTAAGGCTTCACTCCTTCCCCGACCTCCTGCACCTCCGATGGGCACGGTTGGCTACGTACGGTGCGAAAGAATTTCAACGTACGGTAGGGTTAGAATTCCTAGCGCAGACACTGCCCAGCAGCAACCCGCTCGGTCACCCCACGTGACGTCCGCCATTTGCGTGAATGTTCCCGGGAGATCTCGCACGTAGGGAGATGTCGCGCGCAGAGAGGTGTTGCAAGTACCCCCGGTTATGAAATGCTGCTCTCTGCTCTCGAGACCTTGATTTCTTCAAGCTGCATATTTACATTGTAGACTGCCGTGCAGTTAAGGGACAGTGAGTAATGAAAGTCGCAAGGCTCATTTATTACACGCCCAAACACATCCCTATCCTCAACAAAGCTTATATTTGAAAATTTTTACGGAACTATGTGATCGCACACACGCAGCCTTTGTATGTTTCCAACAGAATTTACCTGGCATCTCTGACACCAAGCGAACCAACAATTAATACAAATTGGCCGAGTGATTGAAATACCAACCACCGGGGCTCTTCATCGTATTTAACACTTTTACATTTGTCCACATTTATCTCCCGTGTGTGTTGTCTGTGTGTTGCGTAGGGTGTGTCCAACGGTTTAGCAGAAAATGCTTTTACTGGTAGGAACCCACTGGTTCCACCAGCCCACAGAGGATTATTGTGTCCGTCCGTCGTGCAGGGAGGGGCTGGATGGGGAGGACGGGGCTGGGTGGGGAGGGGAGGGTGGGGGCGGGGCTGGGTGGGGGTGGGAAGGGTTGGGCTGGGTGGGGAGGGGCTGGTCACCCCGTGGTGCCCTTATAAAACTCAACGTTTAACCTACTCACGCCGGCTTGTGCCCGCCCTCACAGTCGGGCATATTTGCGGAATACACCTCGCCGCCGTTGACCCTGGCCATCGACCGAGCAACCCAACGTTCCTACCAGCTCCCTCCGCAGGAATGTGTTTAGGTCACGGAAACATTCCACAGATACGGGAAGAATGTCTAAATTAGCCAATAACTATAATTCTTTCACTCCTAATTACCTGGCATTTGCTCGTTAGATGGAAGTCATTTGACATGCATACGAATTAGTTTCAGCAGCCAATTAACTTTTTTCACATTTAATAATGGGGTTCGTGTTTGTTTTATGATTCTTCACACAGGGTATGAATTACAATTTGAACTGGGTAAACCGTATTATACAATGAGGTTCGTCTGATTCCCACTCATTATGTCATCATGCTGCTATGGGGTTTGAAAACTTGTGGTTGAGATGGGAACCTGCTGGGAGAAACTGGAGCTCAACTGTGTTTCTGCGGAATGTCTGGCTCTAATTAATGCATCGTTTAAAATAACCACAAAATTCCCCAGTTGTGCTCAGTAGTCTGAGCCAAGGCAAAACACAATGCGCTCTTCGAATGTTCCCAAGAGCAGCGTGTGGGAGGTCGCTGCTGCTACTCAGCGAAAGACTTGGCATGGGACTTGAGAGTCTTGCAGCAGCCAAGGACCGACTTGATCCGAGGATTCTCAGCTGGCTACTTGGCCATGGTGTCAATTCAGAGGACTCGTGTGTGTGTGTGTGTGTCCCCATTGTGTGCAATCTTGACATTGGCTTTTACATTATCCTCGCATCTTCTCTCTCGTACTCGGGGCGGAACATGCCTTAACGTGAATGCGAACAATGTCGATGTGTAATTGGCTTCCGCTGGTGTTGGCACAGGATGACTGCACCAGTACTTTGAATGTGCACAGCAGATTCCTGTGGGAAGCTAAGTCAAGGGAACGGTGACTTTTTTTAATTACAGTATTTTATTAACGTGTTGATGAAGACGGATAGAGTGGTGTACAAGCTCATTACCAGTGACGATTTTCTGAACCGGTCCCAGCCCTCCCCTAAGTCGACCCAGCCTCAAAAACGAGTGCCTGGGACATTGTGTAAACATCTGTAAATCATATTATCTGCTTCAAATGTATCTATCTATATACACACAGTAGATAATCGATTATCTGGTGCACGATTATCCGGCTTCCAACATCGCCGATCCCGGACTGATCCGGTAAAACCGTCATGCACTCCGGTGATCGCCGGAAAAGCGCTCCTCCTAAGGCTGTACCAGTTTGGAGATCTGCACCATGTCCATGCCAAAAGAAAGTAGCTATGCTTGATTTCAGTGTCAAATATTTTTACGGTACATTATATACTACAAACGACAACTTAAACAGTGAAAAATATTGCACGTATGTAAGATTTTTCATGACCAATGACTCGTAAATACAGAAAATATGCACAGTGGGATTCATTGTAAAGGGCGTTGTGTCATTCGGCGTTTGCCGGAGCACCCGGTCTAAAGGCTGCATCAGTCCGGCGATCGTCAAACACAAGTTTTTAAACAAGAGCGTAGTACTACTACGTACATCACCCCATGATACGGAGTCTTCAAGATTGGAGTGGTAAGTACTGTACAGTAAATACAGCATCTTTTTGCAGGAGGATATTTATTTTCGTCTATTTGTATGTTTATTTATGCCAATTTCATAAAGTAAACTAATTTTGAACACAAACATATACGTAACACCTAAAAACATAATGTCATACACGAGTGTGCAAAAACAAGTGTTTTTAAAAATTATGATGGAAATCTGCTGCCTCCTTCCCCCCTAAGCCACCGGATAATCGATGATCTTACTGTACCTTGTTAGATTGGCACGCATGCACAGTTGTCAACCATGCATGCTTTTCTCCCCGTTGGCTGCCTTCAGTTTGATGATGCATCTGTGGCCGAGTGAAAAGGCACAAACACGGTGCACAACATGCATATGAATACGCAAGGTCACCCGTGTCCGCACATACACAGTGTCACAGCAGGTACTGCTGGTGATCTCCTGTTCAGGAAAACCCAGTACAAGAGGGTTGTATGGCCAAGCGCCGTGTCACCTTTGTCTCACCAGTCCTGGTGATACTTGCATCCTGCATTAGCCACTCCTTTAATTTATGACATGAGCTAATGTTAACTTTTCTTTTAAACAATAGTATTTTTTGTACGCGCCATTTCTGTCACCGCCCACCTTACCACTGTGTGCGGTTATCCACGGTCCCAATCAAGTCTGACCTGTCGCTGCTGATAATGACATTGACGCTGCCCATGGTCATGATGATGGTGATGCTGCTGACAAGAATGACGGTGCTGCTGTTAGCACCGCCACCGTTCTTGGCCAGCGATGACGGTGCTGCTGGTGTGATAACGCCGCTTGAGAAGCGTGGCTTTTCTGACGGTAATATTTCGTGAAAGTATCTTTCCAGTGGAGCAATTTCAAAGTCTCTAATTATCTACCCAAAACACACTTGGAATTGCACTGATGACACTGCACGATTGCACGACCAGAGATTTTGTTCACGCCCTGTCACACACGTAAGCGCCAGCCGGTGCGGACACACCGCCACCTACCCCCTCGTCTCACTCGGACCGCTCACATGGGATCGGCTCACGGGGGGTTCTTCTGACGTGGAATGGGGGGGGACAGGTGCAAGATCCCACCAGCCCCGCATTCTCTGCACGCTATACATTATTGTTCTAATTAAATGCAGGCTATGTACACTGGCGTGTTAGGTGCCCAATTAGGGGAAGGGGCATGGCGAGCGTTTACCGTCGGAGATTTTCAGGCCCCAAGGCCCTGTGTTGGAGTGAAACCCCCCCCACTCCTCATTCCGATCCTCCTCCCAATTTATCATGAAACACGCAAGGTGACCTTGAACAGCAAGCCACTCGTTTCTTGAGACGACTGGCTACTATTAAGTACGCGCCCCAACAGGCAACATTTAACCTTTTTAGTTTTATAACGCACGCAACTTGTTGTGAATTCTGTGAATCTACTGCTGGATGAAGACTTTCCCCGTGCCCTCTTGGTCCATGAGGGTTGTTTGACCGCTGGGCAGTGCGAGTTGAACGATCGATGTTCGTCTCTTGCGTGTTCAAGGCGTAGTGCACCAAGCATTCTGCTACCACCCTGCTCTAAAATATTTAAATCTCATTTTAACAAGCGCTACTTCACGCGTTAAGACACTTGTTGACTTATTCTTTGGGTCTTTCCGTAAAGTCACGTTGATAGGTACGAATAAAATAACCAAAAACTACGACGTTTCGATCGCAACACAAGCGATGGAAACGTCGTTTTTTGTTATTTTGTTATTTTCTTTGAACCCATCTACGTGACTTTACCGATATACCCAAAGAATACGAATTCCTGCAGTCACGGAAGCTTTCAGTCAACTTGTTTGAGAGTGAAACGTCTCAGATTTATTTGAAAGGATCTAGAAACTTAAAACTTTTCCTGCATGTGATTAGTGATATTAATGAACTAAAAACAAGCCTCAAAGTACAAACAGTGCTGTTTCTCATGATTGTTTTTTTTTTACCTTCAGGGCTGTTGTAACGTTCCAAAACACAACACTACCTCCTCAGGAGTACAATGTAACAGCTGTTGTAGATGAGTCTCTGCCACCATTAGAGTCTGCTGGTAGATTTTGAAATTTTGATGTTGGGGATGCCAAACCGATATATAGGCATACTCAACCGAGTTGAAAAGTAGATTTTTTTTACACGCTTTTATTTAACTCACTCTGTCTGTTGTTGTTGTTGTTGTCGTATCCTCAAATCTTGTAATTCAATTTTCACCCACTTCCCAATGTGGTATCAACTGCAAACTTGGTATAGACAATACTATATTCTATCAAAAATTTTTTTTTTATCTTGTGTTTCGGCTTGGGTCTAATTGTCCACGCTCTATATACTCCCATAGAAAAACCCAAACATTAAATTATATACTGTATATATAGTACGGTGTAGACTCGTGTGATGTAAGAGAATAAAGTTTAGATGGAAGCATATATTATTTTTTACGACGTAGAATAGTAATGTATTACTTACTGTTAGTAACTCAGCTTATTGTAGAGTATGTTTAGTATAATGATGATACTATGTAGTTTATACTTTAGTTGTTTACGTGGTGGTTTTAGTTACTGCAGCTACATACTATTAACACTTCTTCCCTTTATGAATGCTACCCATATCCCCTCCCTGTGATGCTGCTAATCCTGCATTATGCACAGGCAAAGTAGCACTAATCACATACCTGCATTTCCCATATCCCCTCCCTTGGATGCTGCTAATCCTGCATAATGCACGGACACAAGTAGTACTAATCACATACCTGCATTTCCCATAAATATGCAAAATTCCTCTTTGTATGCAAATTCATTTGTCAATGCACCATTTTTTCCCCCCTTCCAACCCAGCTTATATATATGCTCCAAGCACGTGTGCTGTTTCATTCAGACGCTGTCGCCTCGACAGACTTGGTTTCACCTGAGGACGGCTGCTTGCGTTGTGGCCGAAGCGTCGTGAGAATTATTTTATTATGTTTTATTTTTATTATTTTATTACTTCCCTTCTACGTGACTTTACCGAAAGAACCAAGAAGAGGTATATTCTTATATAGAGATTGGTGATAATGAGGATATTGGTGACATGGAGATAGAATCTGTATTTGTCCTAGATAGGGCCACCTCTTGCCTCTGTCACAAACACTCATCGTTTTTCCACGGGTAAATAAACGAATTTCTAGCTGAAAAAACAACCCCATCGAATTTATCACCACCATCAGCTGCCGACAAATATCAGTCGGGGTCGCTTTGCCCGTTACCCATCGCCTAAACCGCGGGAGCGCAGATTACGTCATGGGTGGAAAAACCCCGATTTTTCCAGCGGCAGGCATCGGGTTTTTTCTTTAATACAATTAAACCCGATTTCGGGGAATTAAAACCTGGTTTAATGAATACGAAACTCTGATAGGCTTGGGCTGCTTCCTCGTCGGTGCTGCTTTCGTATTGGGGGGGGGGGGCGTCGGGCACGGGGTAGTCGTAGAATGGCGGCAGGCAGGTTGGTCTTGATGAACACGAGCTTCTCCACAATCGTGGGCGCCAGTGAGCTCCTGAGCTTGGAATGGATGAAGCCCATCGTTGAGAAGTGCGGTTCTGCAATTGGAACCAATCAAACCGGATTTCTCCCAATCTCAGATGATCGGGTTTAATATAAAAAAGACAATTAAACCCAATTATAAAAATTAACCCGTAAAAACAAAGTTTTTCACTATAAATCCTTTATATGCGTGGCGGCTAGAGTCCTCTCGTCCTCTGGCTTGAGATGGCTGCCACCTATGGGTCAGATGATTGCCTGCCACCATTAAGCAATTGGTAATTAAATAAATAAATAAATAGCCTAAAAAGTGTACAATTTTTGAAAAAACAATTTTCACGAAAATAAATTGCCACGCACAACGAGTCTGTGTGCAAAATGTCAGCTCGATTGGATCACGGGAAGTGGGTTAAAAAACGACCGAAAGATTTGCACGGTCGTAAGCGCGCAAGCAAGCAAGTGAACTTAATATAAAGGATTTAAAAACCCGACTGTGCCACCCTTGGGTTACGTAGCTACTCGCGCGTGCTCCGGTTGTGCCGTAGTTGTGATGAGTGCCAGGCAAGGGACGTTCCGTAGGGGCAGTGTGACACTGCTCATCTGCGGTAGAAAAAAAATCCAATCTTGTCACAGTGCCATTGGAGAAGGTACAGAGATCCACAGGGTTTTCGCTTCAACTTTACAAAGCGGGAGCCTTCAATATGAATGTTATCTTGTTTCACAGCTGAAGATGGGCAATGCCCTCTGGCCACTTTCTGATGGGGGAGTCCTCGTTAATGTAACGGTTATTTTGTTACAAATTGGACCATTATGATATCGCATTGGCTTTAAATATTGAAAGTCTTGGCTTTAACTTGTAATCCAGCTTCGTTGCTGAGAATTTTCTTCACGATAATTTATGGCCCACTTGATAGCTGCAACGGACATTTCTGCTTTCAGCTGCTGGGACAGATGCATTGTTTTACTGTCTGTGGTTAGGCAGCTTATGAGGAAAAAAATCTTTCGATTATGACTTAGTGCAGACTCTTCCCTTGGGAAAGGCAAATGCCAGGGAGTGTGATGTGCTCGGATGCGAGGATGAACATTGCATTTGTTACAGCTTCCTTTTTGACCAAGGTCCCAAGGATATAACTTCTAATAATTAATTTAAGTCGGCCATGAAGTTAGCAACCTAATCTATCATGTCGCCAGGTGTGTTGTGCACAGTGCTTAACATGGGTCATGCGCTCGGTTTATCTATTTAAAAGTCGTGCTGTCCTGCAGCATCCTTGGTGACTGCGATGGAGTGGTACGGTTGAGGGGTGTGTGTGTGAGGTGTGTGCTGTTCCTTCCTCTCTTCTCATTGACGCAATTGTCAGACTGAATCCCACCCACAAGATTTGCACGTCACTTGGTTCAAGGTGCACTGGACCGGTCTTCTGCCCGCACGATGAGCGGGCATTTCTGACCTGTTCAAACGCTTTCCTGAGCAGCGACAGTCTTTCCTGGGTTTCTAAGGAAGAATGCGAATCAATGTTCGTAATATTGAGTCACGGATATGTTTCACAACTAACACACATGAACATAACACACATGAACAGAAACCTCAACACGTTCGTCAGTAACATTCCCGTAAAAGGGGAAAATGTATAACAGGTGACGTTTCCAGCAATGGCCTTTCTACATAGCATATAAATAGCTTAAATAATTCCTTCTGTTCAATTATTTATTTTATTGCATATTACTTGCTTTATTTATCCTATCTATTTTCTATGAAGAAAGGACCATTGCCTGAAGTGTCAAATTTTATATAGATTGTTTAAGGTGATAGTGTTATTGACGAATGTGTTGAGATGGTTGTTAATAGTGCTTGTGCACCACTGCCAACAGCAGCAGCATCGCCAAGTAACTTGTGCAGTAACACACAGGTCATGCCATGGCTGTTTCTTCTAAATTGATAACTCATTTCTCTTGAACTGCTTTTTGTTATTAGTTTGTAGTCTCCCCCCGCGCCTCCAATTAGCACGGATGGCTACAGCCGGTGCAAAAGAGGTTCTGCACACACACATACACACGTACACACACACGTACACACACACACGTACACAAAAAGACAAACATCCCCCGTATAGCCTTAACAGAGATTGTAGTGGCAAGTGCTGTTAACGAGCACCTATGAAGGCCGGCACGGCACACGAGGGGGTGGGTGGCCAACACCACGCCTGGCTGGCTTTGTCTCCCTAGTGGCAATGTTCACATGACACCAGGTACTCATTTGAGGCTGAGTCGACCAAGGGGAGGCCAAGGACCGGTTCAGATAATTGTTACCGGTGTTGGCTGTGAGCGGGAATCAAACTCGGGTCGCCGGGTTCGTCGTGCAGCGCGCTAACCCCACACACACAGACAAAGATCCCCCGTATAGCCTTAACAGACTGTAGGGGCAAGTGCTGTTAGCGAGCACCTATGAAGGCCAGCACGGCACACGAGGAGGTGGGTGGCCAAGACCACGCCCGACCGCCTTTGTCTCCCCAGTGGTGATGTTTACACACCGCACCAGGTACAAATTTTCAGGCTGAGTCGACACACACACACACACACCTTCGTGGCATTGCTGCTTTCTCTCCACATGGCTGGTACAAGGTGTGTGTGTGTGTGCTCCATCGTTCACCTACATTTAATCTCGGCATCCGCGTCGCCCCGTGAAGAATGCGTCTACTCTATCTCAAACGGGGCATCTCCCGGGGGCGCCCCTCTTAATGACGCCACGCTGCTGTCGACTTGTGGAGAAAGCACGTCCCGGAGATTCGCTCCAAGTCTGTTCCATCGGGCGGTGGGGGGGGGGCCGTACATCTGAGCCCTCCCTTCACTTTGGGTTTCCCCGCACCTCCGATTAGCACGGTTAGCTACGTACGGTGCGGAAAAAAAGTTTGACATACGCGCACACATAAAGAGATATTTAATTGTAAACAGAGTTCATTTGTGGGTAATTGTTTTTTGGTTCAGTATGGGAATTTCTTTGAATTTTTTTTAATTAGTAGGGGGCTCGTTTTCCTACTCGGAAACTAGCTTCTCTGCTCGCGCTTAAGCACGCAGATTTATTTATGCGTTTCATTATTTTCTGCACAGACCCCGCCATTAATCATGCAGCCGTGCTCTAAATATGCCTGTGCTTTGCGGATGCACGGCAGTTATTCAGAAGACATACACGCATTCTTTACGCTTTGTCTGTCTGGGCATCGCACATCATCCTGTGGGGGCTGCAAGGCTGTGACCTCAACTCCCACATGCAGAGGAGGAGCGCAAAGGGCACTTGGGACATTTGACGGAAATGCGATGCGCAAAAGTGCGGCAAATGTGCAGGACGGTCAACTTGAGTCCCAAGCTCGGCGGGGACTAGGCGAACTTCATTCCCAGAGCGTCATCTGGACAAAACACCCCCTTTGAAAACTTCGCTGTGGAGGGCAACTCAAGCAGGTGTCCAGCTGCTCCGGTGACGTTTCAATGGGAGGTGTTCTCAGAAAAGAACTCTCAGCCCGGTTACTTGACCGGGATGCGAAGGGCGAAGGGAGGCAATAGATTCCAGAGGCTAAAGGGCCGCTTAGACCTACTGGAGTAAAAAGCCATCCGTCACCATCGAGGTTTTCTGCGTGGATCATATTGAAGGCAGAAGCATCAGGATCCATAGCAACGATGTAGCCGTGGTCACAGTTATCAACTGGCAGGGCTTACCCGCGTTTTGACCCCTGAAGCAGGAAGCATGGGCGATGCAGCCTTGAACAGGTAGAAAGCAACAGGCTCACCCCGACAGCACTACACCTTGCAGAACAGGAAAATCCTCAGTCCGATCATCTAAAGTCAATCCTGGGTACACTCAGGAGGGGTGACTCATCTGTGGCTGTCTTTGGGCAGACCCCAAAGGACATTCTTTGGGTTTACTTATCTGCATCGCACATGAATAGTGCTGCGCCCAAGTTTGGGCAAATAGCCGCCACTGTATGCTCACCGATACCCAGATGAACATCGCCAGGACAGACCAGAGCTGCTGCTCGTAACTCCACGCTGGCCATGCTGGTTGCGTGATGGATCTCCTGCCACGGGGAACTGCCGGTGGGGCTATCCCTGCAAACTCCCTCGATAGCCGATCTGCAGTGCTCTGCACAGTTGGCATTCCACTTGATTTAAGCATCGTGCGATTGTTTAAAAAAAACAAGGAAAATAGTTTGAAACGATTTAGCTTAAAGCGTAAACTTTCGCGACCGCTTGTAATCCAAATGCGGTTTTCTGGTTTGGGCTGCGTGTTAAGCATTTCTTCTTTTAAGTGTGTCTTGTGAATAATTTAAAGAGGATAATTAAAACGTGGAAAATAATATGTACCTTGGCGAACTTTGTTTTTAAAATTGTCTGTACAAGTGCAGATTAGTGTTGATATTCCGTGCGTTGAACACCTTTCCTGCAACAGACGCAGCCGTCTGGCAGAAGGGGAACACACACGCGCCTTCCTCACCGGGAGAGGCGACCTGTCGTGCTACTGTCATCACTTACAAAAAAACTGAGCACGTTAGAGTCGCGATGAACGTTCATGATTAACAACAAAAACTATTCATCGCGAGGGTGGCGAGCCCACCACCTTCGCAACAACACTCCGGTTAGCCACAGAGCAATGCTTGCCTCGGTTGCCACACAGCTGACAACAAAGCTCGCGACCCCGAGTCCATTGTTACACCAAGATAAAACCATACAGCCATAGCAACACGATGGTAAACAGAAGACATTGCGCAAAAGAAACCACCAACAACCCCAGTCCGCAATGCCTTTTAAACTGCGCCGGTGTGACTAAATCACAAGCGTGGTCGACGCAAGGGAAATACCGCTGTGGTTTTCAGCCAAGGCCGATAAAAAAATAATCCCCCCCCCCCCCTTCCCCAAGCTTCGTTTGCCTACCCTCATCCCCTGCAGCTTTGCCTGAACTCTTCTCTGAACTCCATTCATTGACATTAAAGGGACACCTGTGCAGGGGGGGGGTGTGCGTTCCACAACGACCGTCGAGCGGAAACAAACATCCTGCGTCAGCGGCGTGAAGGATGTCGCTGAGAGAGGTCTCCCCCCCCCCCCACCGTGGTGGGCTAGCAAGCAGGTGGTGGGTGAGAGGTCAGCAGTGGCGAGAGTCGAGAAGGAGTGCGCTGTCAATTATCAATACAAAAGCATCCATCCATCATCCATACCAAGGCTTGTTGAAGTTGCAACTGGACTTAATGGCTCTGCATGGTGCTATTTAGCATGGGCTTTCATTACATATATATCCCTGCTCAACGGTTATACGCACTGCAAGGCTGTGATGTGGTCAAAGGGCACAGGTGAGCTGGCACTACATGCCAGCATGCCGTCTGCCCCCATATATATTCATCTTGCTTGTCGGGGCTCGTGCGTTGCTGAGATTCTTTGCAGTGCTGGTGGTTCCCACCAGGGATGAGTTTTACTTTCTTCATCAAAACCCTTACGCCTGCTGCTGTATATTTGGAGTTTGCACGTGTCTCTCTCTCTCCTCGTGGCCGCGTGGATTTTTCTCCGGGGCCTCCAGCCTAACCCTCCGCGTTTAGAAACATGCCTTTAGAGCAATTGGCTGCTATAAATTACCACATGATGAGCCACTTCGGTGAGCTATCATTTATGGCCAGGTCACTTCTGAAAAAGAACTGTATAGCCGAGTGGGCTTTACCCAGTAAAGTAAAATAAATGTTTTCTTAAAGGTGACATGTGAAAGTCGGCAGTGATTGTCCTGTGGATAGACTCGCCCCATGTACCAGGAATGTGGAATTTCCGCCATTGGCTTAGGGCTGTAGACTGGAGTGCTGCCCCATGCTTGTGCGAGTGGGGGCTCCACTGACTTTCCTTGTACTTTGTTGGGGAGGCAGTTTCAGTTTTCAGTGGGCTTGCCCACTGAACGTGTTTGCATAGTTGTTTTGTTGAACCTCTGCAAATTGGAATCAGTTCTCATGAATGCAAATAGCAAAGTCCCCATGATATAATTCGTAAGGAGCCGCCCCTTGTGTGTTGAAGTTAAAACTGCAAACGTAAATGTAAAAACATTTCTGCAAGTATTTTTTTTCCTTCTCTCAGTAACTATGCTCACAAAATTGCTGCTGTCTCTCTCAATAAGCCAACGGACGATTGCGTTAAAGGGACCAAAAAAGTCTTCACTTGCCGGCAGCAGCAGCCATGAGGATCGACGCTGACCCCCCCCCCCACTGAGGCTGCCCACAGCTTAAACTCTGAGCACAGTGGGGGGGGGGGCACCCTCGTTACAGGAGCTTGTAACCGGCTCCCTTCTGCCGCACGCCCACGATAGATGGTGAGCTGAGTATTGCTCCCTTCTTTTTCTTCATAATAATAAGAAAAAATTCAGTCGGGTTTAATTTTTTTTCTACTTTTCCAGGGGATACTCCGCAGTCTCAGGGGATTTATATGGACCCGGCAGCAATGTCACGGGAGTTTCATTTTGGCCATTAGTCTGACGGCTTTTGGGCTCTCCGCATCGGTAATGGTGGCAGGAAAATAAACCCGTTGTCGATTTTGTGTAGGATGTGGCCTCGGGGACGGTCTCCCGCGTATCCTCGTGATCGCCGCCCCTCGTTCCTTGGAGCTGGATCATTCTAACATTTGGCTGCGGCGCCCGCACAACGCTTCCCGTCTCGTCCTTCAAGTGCAGGGCAGAGAGGCAGAGACGCTTGCGGGCGAGGGGCGGCGGGGGGGAAATAACCCTTTTACAGGCTCACCGTCTCCCTATGATGGAAGGTCGTTTTTGAACATGCAGTGCAGATCAAGGACCCCGAGATACCGCTTGTCCCCTGATGAGGGATCCTCACCCCTGGGAAAATTGTGACGAACACCTAGAGGCTAGTATTAGAGTCTACCAGGCTTGCATCCTAGTTGGTGCCATCATGGCCCAATATTAACGACCCTGACACAACATTAACGACCTTGGCACCGGGGACAATGTCTCCCCCCCCCCCCCCCCCTTTGGTGGCGCGCCCCCCCAAGGGCCCCCGGGGGGCGAGGCCCGTAGAAGGCGGGGGGCGCCCCCCGTCGCAGGAGTTGAGAGCTCAAATGGAATAGCGCTCCTTGCTGAGACCCAAACCGCCACTGACCAGAAGCCCCAGGCCCCGGAGAAAATTGTGCCCTACCGGATGCGCTTGGAGAGCACGCCACGGCGCGGTCGTCTTGGCCTCTATCCCGGCTCCCAGTGCCGCAGGAGCCTGCCGACGTTATCACCGAGGTCCCTGTGAGCGAGTTCAGGGCCCACCCAGCCGTCCTCCTTTAAAGTAATGAACACAATCGTCCATGGCCACTCCTCTCAGTTGAAAGTTAATAGTGCTTTTCCTAAGGAAATCGGCTCCAAGCCATAATAATGTCGACTTTTACCCCCCTCCCCGCCCACAGTAAACCCAGTACTGCGGCCCCTTCACAGCCCACCACAAGCTGCTTTCATTCATGCAAGCATTCACATTTGGGTTTTTTTTTATATGCAAATAGATACAACCCAGTGGACGGTACATAAAATGCAATATTAATTGAAAGCACCAGCTGCACCGATGCTATATTCATAACTTCAAGCACCACAATTTACGACGTACCATATTTTAAAGCCAGATGAATAGCACCGATCATAAAATGATACGTATCTTGCAGAAATGACAAAAAGAGCACATGACCTACTTTAAAACACGAGACTCCTTGCAATGCATATGCTTTATAATAATTGCCTTGTTATTTTCTCTTACACACCAATCCACGATGTGTGACTTGAGGTCAGCAGGCCATATAGTTCTGACTCTTTAAGTATGGTTGAACCTCATATATTTTTTATGTTGTTTAAAAATGCGAAATATTAAAATGCCGCAAGTTCATGCCGTTTTGCAAGTATCACCGGCAGCCACAATAGACTACTTGGCTCATTGTGTTTTTCTTGAATTGCAATAAAGTTTTCTCCATAACACAGCGGTCCCAAAATATAAAAAAAAATTACAACACCCATTATTTACCCAGGAAAGCCTCACTGAGTTTCAAAACTCAATTTGCACATTTGACAACTGCAAATCGATGGTTTTCATTAATTACGCGGCGCTATTTGCATGGTTTTGTTGTGGTAGACACTAAGAAATTGTAACCTTATAATAATAAACTCTGCGAGATGTGTAAAAGTTCGAACGCAACAGCGCTTGCAGACTTGTTCAGTTCATATTATCACAGGTCACTATTTATGCACGCGCGCACACAGTGGCTTAGCTCATTAAATATTTCACTAGGCGTTGTTATATTGCATTCAACGGTGACAATCGTATTTGAGAAAAATATTTCAAGCATCGGCGGTCTCAGTAGTTAGGTAAACAACAAGGATGATACGGATGGGGGGGGCCACGGTTAGTCGTGTGAGCCTGCGAACAGACTCCTGATTGGGGGATCTTTAGGCTGTTGTGACTCGGTGCAGTTGCGCTAATCGGACGGTGCTACACGAATCAGACGGTGCTTTGCTAATACTCAGACGGGGCTACGCTAATCGGACAGTGCTGCGTTAATCGGACGGTGCTGCGCTAATCAGACGGTGTTGCCAAGTATGCTAAACGTTCTAGATTTGAAACTTTCGTGACTGCAAGGATTCATACTCTTTGGGTTTTTCGGTAAAGTCACGTAGGTCAAAAATCAAATCAAATAACTGAAAACAACTAAATTAAATCACGACGTTTCGGGCGCAACACAAACGTCCTTCTTCAGGTGGGGACAACGTAGCGAAAGCACAACCGCTTAAGCGCCCGAAACGTCGTGATTTAATTTAGTTTTCATTTATTTTATTTGATATTTTACCTACGTGACTTTACCGAAAAACCCAAAGAGTATGCTAAACATGACAATGTAAAGTACCATTTAGATAAAGGCACTAAACATGCTTAAAATTATGAGCTATTAAACACGATATTTTTTTTTGCCATTAGCCAGAGGCCTAATGGCATCTGTACTGGACTGGTGTGTAGGGTTTGTGCGGTTCCCTTTAAGGCTTTTATAATCTTAGTCAAGCAAAGCACCTTGACATAGTCAGGTTTTGTTTTCTGCTTGGAATTTTTGTCCCGTCCATGTTGACATGTTATTACAGGTGGGAGATAAAGCCAGAGTGAGAGCCAAAACAATTGTCGAGTATGGAAATCTATAGTCCTTGCTGTACTGCTGCTCAGCAGACACTCTGTGTGGTGCTGCAAGTGCATCACGGCTCCCATCCCAAGTCACTGTAATACCTCCGCGATACGTTGCCTTCACGCCCCAGTTAGTTTTAACAGAATAGATAAGCGGACAATAAATCTCATTCATGTTTTCCGTCTCTCCACATGAAAAATAAAATACAAGTTTTTCTTACACGGGCTTTTGGCCCCACGGCCTTCTGGGAGTGCACAATTTCAGTGGCATTGATTCAAATGTTTCATAAAAACTCTGGAACAGTTTTGGCGCACAGTGTCTCATCAGCAGTCAGGCGCTCTTGAATCAATGCTGGTGAATTGTGAGATGTTACAGGCAGGCACCCTCCTTCTTACTATTATTATGTATTGTTATTATATGTGGGCCCAGGTCGACACAACATTAAATAAAATTAAGTCAATGTAATCATATATTAATACTTAGTTGGAGTATTTTTGTCAATAAAGTATTTGCTAACTCAGGTCTTGGCTGTGTCGTTTTGGATGACGCCAAGCTGTGGTGATGATAGGTTATTTGGATTAGGTCTGTATCTTTAGTCTTCCTACTTAGGGTTAGTTTTGAACATAGTTTAAATGTGAACTTTTCATTAATCTACGCAGTAACTAATAGGTCAGAGAAAGGAAGAAATCTCTTTTCACGGACAAAAACAATTGTTTAATTCTTTGTAGCCTGCAACTAGCAATAGATTGACAAAGGACTCCGGATTACAGACTTGTGACCGTGTCATTAGCGGTTAGAATTTTTTATTCAGCACTTTGACGTCTGGCGAGTGCGTAAATTCAATCGCTGTGCCGTATTAAATTTGCTTTGTATAAAGTCAGCTGGCCTTTCGTGCGAACATCACTCCGCCGAGGCAAGATAGGGAATGCGAGCATTCAGCCGCAATGCAGCAACCCGCTGCGTAAACCCTTCTGTGCCCTCAAGTGCTGCTTCGTGTGCTCCCTTTTATAGCTCATTTGCACGTCAGATGTGATCTCGGCAAGCGGCGTCTTGAGACCTGCTGCTGCCGCCGCCCCCCACCCCCCCCATCTCCTTCGCGCATGCCCGTCTTGTTCCAGAGATGTTTTGGCGGCGTTTAATGGGCTTAATGCGGTGCGGATCCGGGCTGTCTCGTGCCGTCCTGAGATGATAATCACGTCTGCTTTATTACTTGCCCATGGACGCACGGCGAGAGAGGCCCGCGGGCTGCCGAGGTTCCAGTGCCGTTGCTTGCGCCAGGTGGGGTTTGTCCTTCGTGGATGCGAGAGAAAATAGGAAGTGGCGTTATAGTGGATTATAAATTTGCGAAACTTATTTCGGTGACCGCAACACTCTCCCCCTCCCTCCTCCGCCCCCAGGGTCAATACTTGATGTCTTATACTCGGGAGACGAAGGTGGTTGGGCATGGTGTTTGTGACGTATGCACCCCCCCCCCCCATACAATGCTGACCTTCATGTATGCTAGCTCAACACATTGGGCCTAAATTTTGAAATGTCTCAAAATTTATTCTGTTTGGTGTGAAAGTTTTTGTTGCTTGTGCGGTAATATTTTCCACAATACAGTTTGCATTAATATTTAATGTCCAAGTACATTTCAAGACTTCAACAAAGTAAAAACAGGCACTCAAAAGATGAATCAATGCCAACGTTTATTTACGAGCTATGGTACGTTGGCATATTTTCTGAGAGTTGTACGAATTTTTTTTTTAATAGCGGATCGAGATGAGCTTAGGGCATGGAACATAACTGGTATCAAGGTTGGATTTTAACTTAGAACAGTAAGTTTGCAGTGCTGAAGACAGACCGCCATGGAAAACGTATCAACAACCGGTGATATGATAATTGGTTTTTTACCCTTTTATCTGGCAACAAAACTGACACCTTTTTTACAAGGAGTCATGTTTGCATTGACCACAATACCTGCGGTCGGAATGCAAACAAAAAACACAACTCTGATAATGTATGCATTGTCCTTGAAATGCATTAGAGCCCAGTCTCACATGGTGTTGGACCAGATGACGCCAAAAGGCGTCCAACACCATGTGAGACTAAGCTCTAAGAAAAGCTGTCTCGGGTGTGGACCAATGAATTTCAAGGACGGTGCATATATTATCAGAGTTGTGTTTTTTTTGCATTCCGTCCGCAGGTATTGTGGTCAATGCAAACATGACTCCTGGTAATAAAGGTGTCAGTTTTGTTGCCAGATAAAAGGGTAAAAAACCAATTGTCATATTTTGCTACTGGCAAAGGAGGTTCCAATGGTGTAACCGGTGATATCCTTGCTGGCTTTGTTACCTTTTATCCAGCAGTGGATAGAATGTGTCTTACGATGGGGTGTGCACGTGTGTACATCAGAGCATTGAAGTGGGACACATTCGTTCCTCGCACTCGCCAGATGCCCCTGGCTCGTTAAATTCCGGGAATACATATTTATATATATTTTCTTTAAACCCATTTCCCCTAACAAGGGACCCCTGCCACTCATTAGAGCTGTCATCATTAAAACTCCTTCTTCCTCCAGGAAAAAAAAAAATCTTTGAAAAGAATCTAACATTAGCTGTGTGTGTGGGCTACTTCAGAGGATACCATTCTATTTTCGGCGCCTGCAATTATGTGTCCCTTGCGTTATTACCACAATTCGGCAAAGAAATTGTTAGTGCTGTATTTTACTCTTGTGTAAATATGTGTGCATGCATGTATACGAGTGGAAAAGGGCAGTTTTTTCACACCAATTCTGGAAAGCTGCATTGTAAACGGTAGGAAAACGGCCCCTTTGTTTTCTCATAGTTGAAGGTTTTATTGCGTAACGTTGCCAAGTTAATTCATGCTTTATGTGTTCACAGTTCCGCAAAAGTAATGTAACATAACCATTGGAAAATGTAGGGCTGTGGATTCGATGGGAATTGCCAGAATGTGTAGCTCATCGTTAGGCGAAAGAAAGAAAGATGGGAAAAAAACATTCTCTCTTTTGCTAAGAACCGTAAACGCAAGAGGAGTTCTCAGAAAATTGGAACTGGTCAGGGATTTCAGTGGCACAGAAAAAGGAGGAAGTACAGGAAGTGTGATGCAGCCCATTTTGCGAGCTATTGGTCGAGGAAGCAACACACGAACCAATGAAAGCATCAACAAGGGGAAGCATCTGATTCTTAATAGATTATTAGATAAAGCAACTTAATTATCTGGCCAAACTGCTGTCGTTAACATTCTCCACGACCATCCATGAAAATTCATGAATTTTATTCTGACTTCGTGGGTCTTGTAGTTTCAGGTTGAAACATCGCGTTATCTGATTGACACGTTTAGTTGTGAGAGCTGTTCCTTCAGCTCACCGGTGAGCTGAAACGATAATAATTGATGTGTTTAAAAGCTTGTACACGGGCAGTTGAATTTATTTGGTTGTGTCGGGTGGTGGAGGGTCATCGCGACACAAATTTGGATAGCTCATTGCATGGCCTATCTCAAAAGTCTAATATGAATCCGAATGGCTCCGAAAACGTATGTGTTTGGAAGATAATTCCTTTGCAATAAGCATATCATGCTAACGTTTTAAGGAAGTAACCTGTAAAGAGTTTAAACGAGCCGTTACACCACTTATGCCTGCAAAGGCAACAACAGTGCGTGTGATATTCCTCCCGAGTAAATGGGATTCTACAGACGCTGGAGGACCTGCCGAAGAGCAGTTCGAGAAGAGTGGCATGGACTAGGCGAGCAGTTAGCAAAGGCCGGGGAAAACGCTGCTCTCATACCCATCACATCGAAAGGGAAGTAGGGAAAAGAGTGGTAAGTCTAGACAGTAGGGGTAAGGCGATTGAACATTATAGAGAAATTTTTATTTGAAGCTTTCATGACTGCAGGGATTCATATTCCTGGTTCTATCGGTAAAGTCCCGTAGAAGGGAAATAATGAAATATATAAAACAATAAAAAATTATCAGGATTTCACACCTGATGATGATTGCTTGTGTTGCAGTCGAAACGTCGTGAGAATTTTTTATTGTTTGATATTATTTTTATTTTATTATTTCCCTTCTACGTGACTTTACCAAAAGAACCAAGAATATTATAGAGAAATGTTTCCCAAATACTTTTCGCTGTGCAGATGGAAGTACCCTAAATGCTAGATGCAAGCACGCACATTTGGAGTATATTATTTCATTACAATTATATAAATCTAGTTTAATGTGGCAGTTGAATTCTGCTATGTACATTAACATTTTCAAAATAAACCTTCACTTTTTCATTTCCAGTGGATGCCTATAATAAAGATGCAGTGCTGCCATTATGGTTTTCTCCCACACTGGGCTCTCTGAAACAGTTGAGCAGCTCCCAGCATGCAGTGTGCCTCACGGTGTAGCTATGGTAACAGGCCTACTGCCATGCAGGTGGAGACCCCACCGTGGCTGCGGATTAGTGGATTAGTGTTGGGGCTACGCAGAGGCCTCGCTGTGCAGCTACGTGATGTAGTAATGGAATGCAAACGAGTCTGTTGCTTTTGGTTCTTCCTGCGTTATGGGGAGAGGTGGTGCCGCGGTTAGCGCGCTTCGCTACGAACCTGGCGACCCGGGTTTCGATTCCCGCTCATGCCCACCATCAGTGACGATTATCTGAACCGGTCGTGGGCTTCCCCTAGCTCGACTCGGCCTCAAATGAGGACCTTGTGCAGTGTGTAAACATCGCCACTTGGGAGACAAAAGTGGCCGGGCGTGGTGCTGGCCACCCACCCCCTCGCGTGCCGTGCCGGCCTTCATATGTGCTCGTGAACAGCACTTGCCCCAACAGTCGGTTAAGACTACACGGGGGATTTTTGTCTTTGGTTCCGCACTAAGCCTCGGAGTCTCGCCTAGTTTATTTACATGGAGCATCGACTTGGCCCAGCGGTATTGCCTTCACCGGTTGTTGAAGAGGTCCCCGGTTTGAGTCCGGCACGCCGCCCTGGTTGATACTGTGGATGTATTAACCGTAGAATATGTGTCGTCTAATTCACAGTGGACGTTAAGGATCACACGGCGGCATTCGAACAGAGTATACCATTATGTGCCAGCGTCATGGACGAAATGGAAGAAAAAAAATTACAAGACTCATTTGGGATTACACAGCAACCATCACCCCCTCCTCGCTCGTGCACAATTGCAGACTGGTTGTCCTGCACATGGACAGCTGCCCCTGGGTGTCCCCTTCGAATTGATGAGATGCGGTGCAACGCCGCTTTGAGATGCTGGGTTATTTAAGCACTTCTTTAAATCCAACGATTATAGTCGTTGTTTACGCTTTATTGCTGTCAAAATACATACCCGACTTACTGGAGGGCACTGCGTCTTTGTGCCTAAGCGTTTTCACGTTAAATTATCATCAGGACAGTTGATAATGGTGCTGTCAGGAGAAGCCACATCACGTCATAAACATGCAAAGTTTTTATGTTACAAACACGCGGTGACTTTTCCCACCGTAAACTCCACCGGGTTCACGCACTGGGGGGTGGGCAGGGGCGGCGCGGCGCGTCTCTGTGATTTGGTGGCTTTGCATTTTGCGTAGCTCCTGAGCTGAACACGGGCGGCAGCGTCTCGGGTGTTGTCTAGCTCACACGTGAAGTCGACTCTCAACCACAGTCAGCAATCGGCACCCTCGGTGGGCGCTAGAAATGGCCCTGCCAGCTCTGTTCACTGTGGGATGTGAGAGCGGCGGAGTGCATGGTGGGGGGGGGGAGTGCAGATATAATTGTGAGAATTCTCACCCCTGTCCTGTCTCTCTGGTCGGTATTCACACAATACTCTAGTATTACGCCAAATCGGTGAGTGCTGAATTGCATAGCCAAGAAGCAACGTGAATGTATTTTAACTAAAAGGGGTAGCATGTGTTGTTTATTAAGGAGTTGTTCCTCGTTTACTAGGCGGCTGAGACCTCCATGGTGGAATGATTTTGCCGAGGAATGAGGATAGATCGCCATTTGGTTCCAGTCGAACCATCTTTGTACCAGGAGAGCTGAGAGCTCCCAGTAATGGGCTCGGCCACCTGCTGCTTATGCTTCTGCTGCTGTATAATATGCATGGAATTATGGTCATGCAATTCCTACTAAATTCTCACAGGCAGCAATATACTTCCATGGCATAGGAAAGTACATTAGGATTGCACATACAAGAAGATGCCTTTGAGTTTAGTGAGGAGAAGAATATTTTTGGGAATAACAAGCAATCGGCATGTCCTTTAGATGTGACCCTCCCTGCCAGCCAGCCAGCAAAACTTTTAAATTACAGAATATTATTATTTCAAGAATATCAAAATATATAAAGTAACTATTTTAATCACATTAATGGAAAATGTGTTTATTCAAATCTATCCTACCCATGATTGAAATTAGGTAACCCCATTATTTAGGCCAGTTTCATTAGAATTCGAACAATATAATGATTTGGCCAAATGTCTGTCATGGGACTCTCCACCACCCCAAAATAGACAAACACTTTTAATTGTCACAGGCCACAAGTGCTTTAACGTGTCGGTTATTGATAATAGGTTTTTCCCCTTTTTTCTGGCAACAAAACAGGTGTTAAGATATTCTTGGTTCTTTCGGTAAAGTCACGTAGAAGGGAAATAATAACAATATTGTTTTATACTTTATTATATTATTGTTTCCCTTCTACGTGACTTTACCGAAAGAACCAAGAATATTAATCCCTGCAGTCACGAAAGCTTTAAATCAGGTGTTAAGATGTTAAAACACCAAACTGAAACCTTTTACAAGGAATCATGTCTGCATTAACCACAATACTTGTGATCAGAATGCAAAAAAAACATACTCTGATAATATATGCATTGTCCTTGAAACGGATTGGTCGACACCAGAGACGAGGCTCAAAAGAAAGCTGTCTCTGGTGTGGGCCAATCAGTTTCAAGGACAATGCATATATTATTCAGAGTGTTTTTTTGCATTCTGACCACAAGTATTGTGGTTAATGCAGACATGATTCCTTGTAAAAGGTTTCAGTTTGGTGTATTAACATCTTAACACCTGTTTCGTTGCCAGAAAAAAGGGGAAAAACTTATCATGTTTTGGTACTGGCAAAGGAGGTCCCATGATATATCGGTTGTTATTTCAGCTCACACCAGGTAATTTGAACAATGCTCAGAACCAAATGTAGCAATCGAATACGACGCTTCACTTCGCAACTATGCCAATCATCTTCAGGACAGACCCAGGTAGGTAGTCAGAATGATGTGGCTTAACCCAAAAAAACCAATTATATCAGCTGTGAAAACCTACATACCAATCACTAACAACATTGTGATATTGCCTTTATTTATCCGTGACAGCCTCATTGTGTCTGAGGACTAATTTCAGGAGGATCCTTTCATGTTTCATATTTGATCATTGCCATTAATGACTTGTCTGGCAACTGGCAGGAGGAATTCACTTTACAGAAGGGATAAACATTGCAGCATATGAGGGGACAACACTAAATTATCCACAGTTAAGATTCAAGAAATCATTAATGTACTGTCATTCTGGCCACTTTTAGAGTCTGGTTGCCATGTCATCATTGAGGGTGTTCTTTGTAAAAATCACAGTTGCTGAGCACAGACCCAATTTGAAATTGTGATGGATGAAGAATTACAATACGTCTCTGGAATTGCGCAACGGTATAAGAACTTGGGAAATTGAGCCGGTGGTAGGGAAATCCTGAGTTAAGCAGTGCGATGAAATAAATTTAGACTTTAAACTTTGATGACTTGCAGGAATTCATATTCTTTGTTCTTTGGGTAAAGTCACGTAGATAGAAAAAAAAATCTAAACTGCTTTTAATTTAGATTTTTGTTTTCTATCTACGTGACTTTACCGAAAGAACCAAGGACACATTCCTGCGGAGGGAGCTGGTAGGAGCGTTGGGTTGCTCGGTCAATGGCCAGGGTCAAGGGCGGCGTGGTGTATTTTGCAAATGTGGCCGACTGTGAGGGCGGGCACAAGCCGGCGTGAGTAGGTTAAACGTTGAGTTTTATAAGGGCACCACGGGGTGACCAGCCCCTCCCCACCCAGCCCCACCCCTCCCACCCCCCACCCAGCCCCACCCTCCCCAACCAGCCCCTCCCCACTCTCCCCACCCAGTCCCTCCCCACCCAGCCCCCCCCTGCACGACGGACGGACACAATAATCCCCTGTGGGCTGGTGTAACCAGGAGGTTCCTACCAGTAATATAGTAAGTACAATAATTGTTTTGACTTGCAGTGTGGTGGTTTGGGTGAGTGAGTTGTTGTGACCTCTACAATTAAGGTGGTGGTGGTGGTTGGGGTGAGTGAGTTGTTGTGACCTCTACAATTAAGGTGGTGGTGGTGGTGGTAAGTGAGTTGTTGTGACCTCTACAATTAAGGTGTGGTGGTTGGGGTGAGTGAGTTTTTGTGACCTCTACAATTATGGTGGTGGTGGTTGGGGTGAGTGAGTTGTGACCTGCAGCATTGTGGCGGTAGTTGACCACAGCATGGGGCTAAGACTAAAAGTGTCGAGTCTGGTGAACAGTTCTCAACGTGGGTGGAGGAATCAATGAGTGACGTTCATGGCAAACGTAATCTAATGGATGCTTTAGAAATGTAAAATTAGTTGTGAGAAACTTCCGGCATGAGTTGCATTTCTTTCAAGATATCATCGATTCAGAGCTTGTGCATCTGAAAATGTTTTTTTGAGATTTTGCGCGGAGATTCCTGCACTCTAAAGTTGTTGATTGTGATCGAGATAACCATTACACAAGTGAAGTCTAACAATCTTTTGAAACCATTTGAGGAAACTATTTGAATCGCAATGCGGTGTTGCCCATGTTGTGTGATGGTTTATTCATACAGTGGTCGCCGACACACTCCCAATGTTTTTTTTTTACCTTTTCATCTCTTCTGTTGCGACGCTGTTTGTTTACGGATTTGCACGTTAAGTTTTCCTTCCTGTTCCATCAACTAAAACTGCTTCGATCAAGATTGAGCTGTCTTTTTTGTGTACAGAAGCATAACGCTGAGCGTGTGCTTGCGTGTTTGTCTGTCTTTCGGGGAGCGGTAGTGCAACGGTTAGCACGCGCCGCTACGAACCCTTGCGACCCGGGTTCGATTCCCGCTCACGATCAACACCAGTGACGAATATCTAAACTGGTCCTGGGCCTTCCCTAGATCGACTCGGCCTCAAATGTGTACCTGCTGCGGTGAGTAAATGTCGCCACTAGGGAGACAAAGGCGACCGAGCGTGGTGCTGGCCTTCATAGGTGCTTGCTTACAGCACTTGCCCCACCAGTCTGTTAAGGCTACATGGGGGGTCTTTGTCTTGTGCATTTGTGGATGCGGGCAATGGGTAGGGATGAAAGGGAACGATGTGGAGCGCCTTTTATCATCGCTAAGTATCGGGTTCAGGGTCAGGACAAGCTGGCTAGTGATCACTAATGAGTCACGTGGTGCCTGGGAACACACACGTGCGCATGACCTTGGATCGGCCTTATCCATCTCAATTGCACTGCATCCTATCCTCGCCCATTCTCCCACTCCCTTTCAACCACCTTTGTCCACGCCCACACCTTTGTCTTCGGCTTCGTTTTCTCCCCCTAATAGTGCAATTACGGGGAACAACAATGCAATGACTTTTCAAGCGCACGAAGGATGATAAGTTTGCATAACAAAAACACGCCGTGTGGCTTTGTATTCTGCGCAAGGGTTTTATAACAGCGCTAGGGCACTTGCTTGAGCTATGGCTGCTTGCAATTTTGATTCTGGCAAAGCGTGTGTTTGTACGTGTGTCCCATACACTCGCCCGTACGATGGTGAAAAAAAACATCTCCACGAGTGTGGAGTGGATATTTTGGAATGAGATGATGGATTCCATAAGCAGAGTGATTGAAGTCGGCATTCCCATGCCAAAAGCATGACGATTGAGCATTGTACATTTCTGTTGGCCATCATTAACCAGCGGTGGAAATTTTGAATTCCTCTATAAGGGGGCATTCTTTTTGCAGAGCAGCGGCATTGGCTTTCCACGAAATAGTACCGATGTTATTCCACCTCAGAGGGATGATGGGTTGCCTTGACATCAAGTCAAGCGCTCTAGCAATGCACCACCTAGGTTCTGATATCACGTGCAAGTGTCAGGCCATCATTATACAACAAGTCACGCTTTAATAGAGTCAACACGACCACTGACTCTGTATGGGGGAGAGCACTCGGGTGTCTAGGAGAGCTGCTGAAGACTGTTCATGAATGCGCTGATGAAACAGAAACAGGATAATATAGGATGAAGCAATTTTTTTTTGTTATAAAAATGCGTTGTCATAAAGAACGAAATTGTGCTGCGTGCAGTAATCTCGGCTTTGATGCTAATACAAAGGTATGTGTTGAAGAAAACAACCGTAACCTGTGGCCATCATAAGTGTTAAAAATAAAAGGACATTGGTAAATAAGTACCACCAGATATAATTTGACGTTATGAAATCAGGGTTTTTGTGCAGATGATTGCCTCTGCTTACGACCACCATACTATGAATCAAGGAGTAGATTTATTATTATTTTCTGATGAATGTGGCAATGGAACGGGATGCAGATGGGAATTATTGTCCAGGCGTGTGAGACCCAGTTTACCCCACTCTGCGTTCGCCAATTTGAATCTAGCCAGCCGCACCCTTGATTAGCACGGTTGGCTACGTACGGTGCGAAGGAAGTTCAACATGCATTAGACATCAACCACCGAGGAGGTCCGATGACCTGGTTACTTAGGCACACGTTGTCGTGGCGGGGTTTGCAGCAGCAAGAGAGGGGTAGCTGTCCTACACGCGTGCCTTTGACAGGGATGTTGATGTCGGCAGAAAATGGGCTTGAGGAGGGGGGGATAGTGCGGTAGGAAGAGAGGGGGGGGGGGTCTGGCAGAAGGCGCTTAAGTGACGAGCGCGCGCATGCGGGCGGGATGCATGGCTGGATTCATTGCTCGGACACGCCGTAAATCGGCCCAACATGCAGACAGGCATCGATCGGTGTCTACGAGTGGTTTTTTTTTACTCCGCCGTCGTCGCACGATCGCTCTCGGGCAAGCCTGTCCAGCCGTGAGCCCACATTACCCTCACGCTGCACCCTCTCGTCCCTGCCGGGCCGGCGCGCCCGCCGAGGCTGCCGGCATCGTTCTGTCACGGGTCGACATTCGTCTGCGTTGTCTGCTTACGCTTTGGGTACATGCACTGGGTAAGCCGAGCGGGGCCATTGGGTTGCTGCCGAACCGGTTGGTACAACGGCGGTTGGCGCGGTTCTCCCCGGGATGTTGGGTTGTTTCCGCAGGGAACCCCCAAAGTGCATGCTGTGGTATGCTTTAATGTGGATGTCTCAAGAGCCGGTAATTACATTTTCGTGAGTGGAAATATTGGTTCGTATGTACGTTGAACTTCTTTCGCACCGTACGTAGCCAACCGTGCTAATCGGCGGTGCGGTTTTCTGCCATTGTCTTAATTCGTGAAAAATATCATCGACTGAAATTGCATCAAAACGTTGTATGCAAGATTATTAATGAATTGCACTGGTCTCTCACCTGGCTAGTCAATTCCAAGACAGTTGTGGACTGTGATGCGCATGGTCTGTATTTGTGCTTTGGTTATAGGAGAGTGAGCTAAGTCAGCTTGTCTCCGCACCACTGGTTATACCTTACGGATATTAACGTACTCTTGCACGTTCATTTCAGTGACCCGCGACCAACAAAAGAGTCTGCTGATTTTCATTGTCTGTATAATAAGAAATTGCAGAGTAAGTGTAGCTTATTAACAAGACCGATGTTAATTTCCAGCGCGTCGATATGGCCTTTATCTGTTCAGTTATTATGAGCACCACACTGCCACAACAGTGTCTCATTTTAGACTGAAGTCAGAACAGGGGACCAGCAAGGCCAGATTCAGACAGTTGCCACTGGTCATGAACGGCAAATTTTTTTTTTTTTAAACCAAGATTATCAGGATTGTGTAGCTGTGTACCAACCAGATACAATGCAACCACTGCACGCATCTCCAATTGGAACGGTGTGGCAACACACGGCGCGAAAGGTGGAAGAAGTCCAACATACATGCAGAGACACATACACATGCAGACACAGAAAACAAGCGTATGTGGGGGCAGCCGGGCGAGTTAATGTGCACACATTCATTCACTGCACACGTGTGCATTTGCTGGCCACTCGAGCAGCTCTTTGTAGCGAGAGTACAAAGCATTTCCCTGCAAAGTACATTAAAGTCTTGATAATGGAAATGTCTCGCCAAGATGATGGAGCGAATGGCAGAGCACTACCCCAACTACCCTCCCCCAGCCCTCGCACGATCCGTTCTTAAGGCCTCCTAAGGTTAGGATGCACGCAGTTCTCAAACTTTTGTGTAGCCATTTCCATTCACATGACAACAAGGTTTGGACCGTGTTACTTTAACGACAGGTTACAGACAGTGGACTTGCAGATGCAGAAGGGAGGAGCAGTCCATTGGAGCGGAGATGCCATTTTTAAAATCTAATCAAACCAAACTTCCTTGAACTGAATTTGTGTTTTTAGAAATGCAAGGAATGTTGAGCACATGACCACACATTGTCTGCTTGTAGGACTGCCAATTGACAAAGAACTACGCCTGGATTCCAAACAGCAGATACCTTGGGGCACGTGTGGGGGACAGGCCGTGCAGACTCGGTAACAAATCCACGCGCGCTCTTAAAAGCCAAACCTCCACTCCTAGCGTAGCTACACTTTTAAAAACAGGACTTGTTGTTTGGAGTGCTGGCTTCCCATCACACCGTCTACCCGCCGTATACCCAATTCCTGCTACGTTTAAATACACATTTGCATTAATGTTGCACATGGCCTAGAATTAATCTTAGATCACATATCGTAACGCAGTATACCAGGCACTTTACCACCACCACCAGCTCCTACAATATGCACAAACTTACATACAAACTCACGGCAAGACGTAGAAAGATGCCCTATGTAGCCTTCAACAGACATTTGGGTTAATCGCTGTTAGCGAGCACCTATAAAGACCGAAACGGCACACAATGGGGTGGGTGGCCAGCACCACTTCCTCTGCACCACTCATTCAAAGTCAACCACGTGGGAGGCCCACGACCGGTTGAGATATTCGTCACTGACATTGGTAATGAGCGGTTATTGAACTTAGGTTGCCAGGTTAATATCGCAGTGTGCTAACCACTTTGCTTACAGATCCCCGCAAATATCAAACAAATATCCCTCATCCTTAACAGACTGTATGGGCAAGTAGTGTTAGTGACACAGAGGCATTGAGTCTCTGTGTGTCTGTGTTGTGTGTCTCTTTGTGTGTCTCTGTGTTGTCTCTCTCTGCTTGTGTGTCTCTCTGTGTGTCTATGTTGTGTGTCTCTGTGTTGTCTCTCTCTGCTTGTGTGTCTCTCTGTGTGTCTATGTTGTGTCTCTGTGTGTCTATGTTGTGTGTCTGTGTGTCTCCGTGTCTGTGTTTTTTCTCTCTCTCAAATTGAGTTCTACCTGATGACGACTGCTTGTGTTGCAATCGAAACGTCGTACTCTATTATTTAATTTATTTTCTTTCAACGTGATTTTACCGAAAGAACCAAAGAGTAATTCCTGCAGTCACGAAAGCTTCAAGTCAAGTTCGTGTTAGTGAGTTGCACCTATGAAGGCCGGCACGGCACGCGAGGGGGTAGGTGCCCAGCAACATGCCCGATCGCCTTTGTCTCCCTAGTGGTGATGTTCACACAATCGCACCAAGTACTCATTTGAGGCTGAGTCGACGTAGGGGAGGCCCAGGATGTGTTCTGATAATCGTCACTGGTGTTGGTCGCGAGCGGGATTCGAGCTCAGGCGGCCGGGGTTCGCAGCGCGCTGTAGCCGCCACACTGCTACCGCTCCCCACGTGCACGCACGCACAAGTTAAATATTAATAGGGAGCTCATTTGTTAACAATCGGCATGCGTCGTGGGCAAGCGTTGCATACCGCCGCTCGAGATGTACCAAGTGGTAGTACAGCGTGCGAGTGGGCGATGGTCGCAGCGCACGGTATTTGTGGCGCACCATTAAGAGAGGGTGACCCGAAGTCTGATCCCCTGCACGGCACTTGATGCCCTGTCACCGGGCGGCGGTGATCGCCGTCGCTCCGGGATCTCCAGAAGTGATTGCAGAACGTTGTGGAAGTGCTTAGAGAGTGACGTGAAAAGGGCCGAACGTAAAAATCGTGGTGACAGGCCTGGTTCGAGTTACTAAAAGAATAACGCCGCGATTTATTCCTGACGCCTCGCAAGGCTGAAGTCCGTTTTATAGAAAAAAAAAACGAGGCAGGACTGATGACATAACGCGTTGGGCCATCGGTGGAGAAAAACAAGTTCTCATTTTGAGTTTTACGGCGGCGCCAGGCACGATGATATATGTTTGGACCGCATGCCGTGTGTGCTGCTGCTGTGGTGTAATGGTTAGCACACTGAACTTGCAATCCAAAAGTCTCCGGTTCGATTCAAGATCCTTGCACAGCGGTGGCCTTTACACCCAGCACTGTGATGATTGGTTCTGGTGGATCTCAACGGGCTACACGATGATCCACCAGAAAGCGATTACAACACTTTCCCGCATTTAATCCTGTAATGCCCAAGTGTGGTTTTTGTTTATGAGGGCAGCTACTTTATTGATGTGACTATTCCGTTTCTTGTTCCAAAATGCTGTTTTTCTTCCTGTCCTGCCACAATGTACTGCATATGAAAAACTCATTATAATATTCATAGAGGTGGCTAAACGCTGTCATTTGTTAAAGAATAATAATATACTACCAGGACCATATATTGTAAGTACATTTTTAATAAATGCATCTTTGTTTGCCATCAGTCCAAACAAGAATAGTTGGTTTATATTTGTGTTTGTTCTGATTCGTCGTGAGGTCCACGACAAAATCATTTGCGATCCAAGTACTGTCCACCGCTGTCCGAGCACAGCAGTTGAAACAATGGTGCGGCACCTTCCTTAAATATCGCCTTGCACCCAGGGCAGTATCACTGCAGAGGCAGTGAGGTGTGTGTTTGTGTAGGGAGTGATACAGCCATGTCGTTTCATTTGTGATCTACCTTTCTAGAGTTTCGATGTTCTCCACCCATGGCATTCTCTCCAACCTAGCAATGCACGTATGTTGAAATTCTTTCGTAGCGTATGTAGCCAATAGTGCTAACCGGAGATGTGGGGGAAGGACAACAAACTAACACTAAAAGCACCTTGAATGCACATCCATCCCTTGCGTCAATCCACTGCTGGGTCAGGGCCTCCCCATGCCGTGCAGGTCACGGGGGTTATTTTACCACACGTCATCACGCTGCTAAGTGCGGCTTTGTGCGGGCTGGTGCAGGCAGGGAGCGTGGACATCGGTTTTAAAGAGGTACGGAACAGCAGTGGATTTTTGGAATTGCCCTCTCATGGATGTGGCAAAGCCTGGCAGTTGCCCATGACAACCTGGCTTGACACGGTGGTGTCCCGTCCAACCATTGTCCAGGCTCCACCCCCAGCTTAGCTTCCCACATCTGATTTTGCGCCTCCGATTAGCACGGTTGGCTACGAACGGTGCGAAAGAAGTTCAACATGTAGTACGTACAACACCTCCTCCTATCGTCTGAGCTTTTAATCGTCATCGTTAGTTGCGGCGCGGGTGGCTCAGAGTTAGAGCGAACGGTTCGCAGTCGCAAGGTTTTGAGTTCAACTCCTGGCTGGGGGGGGGGGTGACTCAGCCCATCGTCCGCACCTCCGATTAGCACGTTTGGCTACGTACGGTGTGAAAAACGTTCTGGCGTAATAAGATGCATTTTTATGTATTTATTTGTGTAATCTTAACACTATACAGTGAAACATTGTGAAATTTGACCTGGGTAAGCCAGAATCGGGGGTAATTGAGATTTCTTGCAAGAGATTTGCTCCAGAATTGGTGAGCCCCCTTTTGAGGCAGCTTTGCTGCAGGTGCAGATGTTCATGGGCTTCTTGATGGACTTGAACGCCCATTAGTTGACGATGACACTTGAATTAATGTTTGACTTCAATTGAATGCAGATTAATTATGTTTTATTTAGCAATTTAGAGGAAAATACTCTGTTGGCAAGACTAAACTTGCTTCGGTTACATCACGGTCATGATTAACTTAAAGTCATTACCCACAATTTGTGCATTGTTTGATGGTGTCCATCCACTTAAATTTTATTTTAATACCTACTCGTTATGCGTTAGCTTAATTTAATAATCCGCCTTTAATGAAAATCTTAATTTCATTGACAAGCCTGGTATAAATTACTCTTCAGCAGCATGTATAAAATTGATGAATATGTCTACAAAAGCCATCTACATTCGCATTAAATAACCTGTGATGAGCTTGGCCTTCTAGCTCATCTCGATCTTGCATCCAGGCGGCAGCGTGGCGCCTTGGTCACACTCGTGCCTCGCAGCAAGAAGTTCCTGGGTTAGACTCCCAACTCGGTGCCTATCTGTGTGGCATTTTGTATGGTCTCTCTCCCCGTTCTGCATGAGCCTCGAACTGGCTGTCCCATTTTTCGATTTAAAGCTTTCGTGACTGCATGGATTGTCGGAAAGACAGCCCTGTTCTTCACCTGAGGACGGCTGCTTGCGTTGTGGCCGAAACGTCGTGAGAATTTTATCTTATGTTTTATTTTTATTATTTCCCTTCTACGTGACTTTACCGAAAGAACCAAGAATATGGCTGTCCCATTTCATAGCGGAAAAACATTTATGTAAAATTTAACTGGTGTTGGGTAAATATCCCAATGCTGAGACATTACCTTTCACCTGACTGAAATGGGATTACACATTTTAGCAATGTCGCCCCCCCCCCCATGTACTGCCAAATCTTGGCAGGATCCTCCTGAAAAAGATTATTGAGACTCAGTGGGGCCTCTCCTGAGCAAACAAACGTAACAATGGTAGTGACACATTATAATCGAGCCAGGAAGTTTTACTCCAGAAGCTTCAAGTTTTCCAGTAAACACTCGCTGTAAGCACGCATTCTGACATGGAGCCGCCGCTGATAGGGCTTGGAGCAATCCAGATGGTTCCTCGTGGCGACTGAGGATTAATGCTTTTAGCTCCATGTCTGGCAAGATGTGATCCCGAGTAAATTAAATGGTGTGGCAAGAAGCGCATTTGTCAGCAGTCACTGCAACCACTTCATTTCCATGATTTTCATTGCAATACTCGATCAATAAAACACGTGTGTGTATAAGAATAATCCTTATCTGATGGAAGCCCCTCTTAAAATTTTAAACGACGTTATACATTTAGTACACTATTCTAAATTCACCTTGAAGTGGCAGTGACGACAGGCCCAATGTGCGCGGCTAGTACTGTAAGGATTTGTGCGATGTGAGGTGACACTTTACTCGGGGAAATCAACTTGTGATTGTGCCACACAAAATGCCCGGCGCTCGTCAGGTAGCCGTCGTCGACAGCTGACGTTTCGGGGACAGATTCAAGCGGCGTCGTCGTTGTCAGAGAGAGAGGGAGGTCACACGGCAGACCCCGGTGCGTTATGGGTTGTCCGTATTGTCTAAGCTCTAAAGAAGCTACCACCTGCTGACGATTTTCTATGTTTTGTTGAGTAGCCTTTTTTTCTCTTTCCTTTTTGTTGTTTGCCCCCTCCGGTATCTGCTGAACCGCTTTCTCCGTATATTAATTCATGACCCTTTGGTACAATGGTCTTTTTTGACGGCCTGCGGAAAGGGTACTCGCATCATTATTAGACTGACAATAACTGCCAGTGAAATATTTTATTTAGCACCCGTTTCTACGGGCACGCGACACACGAATTACATCTTGTCTCAAACGTTTGGAAGGGCACCCCCATCGGCAGCTGTCCCTGTAAGGTGACTCGACACCTTGGCCTGCAAAGAAGCATTCGTCTGCCGGTAGTGAGCAATTATTGATGCAATTGATGCCATTTGAGTAATTATTGTGATACTGTATGTTCCAGTTTTGCCTCTTAATTGTTGCAACCCATAAAACGTATGACCTCTGTCTGGCCAAACTAGGGGCCAGCAAAATGAAACTCTTGCGTAAAGAGTCAACAGAAAAACGTCCTATTGAAATATTAACCAGAATAGTTGTTCATACTGAAACCCCGTTCACGAGGCACAGAATGATTGAGAATGCTGAATGTGTTGCGGAGTGCAGTGAAAACCTCACGTGAATTATTCCCAACAGTCCGGCTTACATTGCGTTTCCCTTCCTCCCGTCCTTCTCACTAGGAACTTCTACTACATCACGATGCTGCGCGACCCCGTGTCGCGCTACCTGAGCGAGTGGCGGCACGTGCAGCGCGGCGCCACGTGGAAGACCTCGCTGCACATGTGCGACGGGCGCGCGCCCACTCCGCACGAGCTGCCCTCCTGCTACGCCGGCGACGACTGGGCGGGCGTCTCTCTCACGGACTTCATGGCCTGCCCCTACAACCTGGCCAACAACCGACAGACGCGCATGCTCGCCGACCTGAGCCTCGTCGGCTGCTACAACGCCTCGTTCATGATCGAGCGTCGCCGCGGGCAGATTCTGCTCGAGAGCGCCAAGCGCAATCTGCGCGGCATGGCCTTCTTCGGACTCACCGAGTTCCAGCGGCGCACGCAGTTCCTGTTTGAGCGCACGTTTCAGCTGCGCTTCATCGCGCCGTTCACCCAGTACAACGCGACGCGCGCCGCCGGCGTGGACGTGCCCAACGCCACGATGGCGCGCATCCGCGAACTCAACGACATGGACGTGCAGCTGTACGAGTACGCGCGCGACCTCTTCCTGCAGCGCTACCAGCGGGCGCGGCGGCTCGAGCGCCAGCGCCAGCGGCAGCAGG
>CM025622.2:8742502-8757135 GCA_014621495.2 Entosphenus tridentatus | reverse complement strand
TATTGTTTTATATTTGTATTATTTTATTGTTTCCCTTCTACGTGACTTTACCGAAAGAACCAAGAATATCAATGAGTTTATAAAGGTATTTTTTAAATCTTGATTTGAAGCTTTCGTGACTGCAGGAATCCATACTCTTTGGTTCTCTCGGTAAAGTCACTTGGTAGAAGAAAAATAATAAAATAAAACAAAAAATCATATATCACCTCGTTTCGATCGCAACACAAGCGGTCAGTTTTCAGTTTCAGTTTAATTTATTAGGATTCACCCTGTGAGCCATTCGGCTCTTGATTTGGGTTCAACCGCAACAAACGATAAAATTACAAGATACACCTAAAATTCATTGTACACAAATATGAACATCACATACGTAAACAATAAAATCTTACAGAAAAAGGAAACAACCCATCCATGCTGCGTACAGAAAGTGCAAAAAATTCCAGGCGGAAAAAATATAATCCAACAGTTCTACTGCTGAACCAGCGGGGTCCACTGCTGGATGATTTTTTTTCGCCTGAGGACGACCGCTTGTGTTGCGATCGAAACGTCGTGAAATATATATTTTTAAATATTTTTCTACCAACATGACTTTACCGAAGAACCAAAGAGTATGTTAGATAGTTCTAGGTCACCATATGGATACAAAAAAAAACAAATCGTCGTTATTTTATATTGGCAGATTCATACGTGCTTATTATTCACCAATGACTCTCATGGATGATATAATTTCATACATTTATAAATCACCTCACGAATACCCCTTCATACATTGCCCCACGCACCCCCCAAGGGGGGCGGGGGGGGGGCCCACGCGGACCCCCCGGTTCGAGCGCTACTGCTCAAAGTGAATGGCGGCAGTGGGGCCACGTGGTTACGAGCGGGGCGATCTTCATCGCAAGGTCCACGGGCCACTGACGGCCTTTCGTGCGGCCGCTGACATTCGGCCCCCAGACAATACACAGCGAGTGAGAACACCCCACCCCATCGTCGTCATCGCCGTCGTCTTGCTGCTGCTGTCAAACATCAAATGCTTTCAAATGTGTGGCCGCCCCTCACTCTGGTGATGTCTTATCGGCGAAAGTGGCTTCCTCTGGAAATGAGTGAAGAACACCGCGGTACGCGTTCATTTACATCAATATTGAGAGTTCCTCGCACTGGGTGAAGTTCAATTGGATCCGCGATTCGGAGCGTGACGGTGGTCATTTATGAAGGCGTGCAGTGTTTTCCAAGACCCTGTTTTTTATACAGCGGCCAACGAGAGCCGTGAGTGGGATAATCTTCAGATATTGCACCTCTAAATCCTTTCGCTCCTACCCTATATATGTATTTAAATATGATTTATTTTTAAAAAAATCGGTATACATTATAGGTATGAATCATTTTCGCATTGAACCGAGGAACTTTTCAGGAGCTTGCACATCAGCAGTCGAAATGTGTATCTTTATATTTTAATATCTCGAGGTTTTTTCAGTGAGTTGAGGAAGCCATCGTGCCCATGTGCCTCTTCTCAGCTGCGACTAACGGCATCTGTACGCTCCACTTGGCTACACAAAAACTCGCCACTCAAGAAATTACTCCCCATGATTTAGTTATGCCCTCCGTTGCCTCCCACCTATCGCCTCTCATTTCTCTTCTCACAGCCACTCGAGCTTTAACCCAACCCGGCTGTTTCTCCCTCCTCGCTCCCACACAACCCCCGCAGGCTTCCTGGTGAAATCCACTGTCACACTCTTTCTGTCCACCGCTCTCGGCCGTTATTCTTGGGTCTTTCGAGAAAGTCACGTAGGTGAAAAATAAAAATAAAAAATAAAAATAGTTTTTTCTTTTTTTTTCCTCTTTTTCTTTTTTTAATTTTATTTTTCACCCACGTGACTTTACCGAAAGAACCAAAGAGTACGGATCTTTGCAGTCACGAAAACTTCAAATCTAGAATCACGTAGACAGGTTCAAAGAGAATAACCAAAAAACTACGACGGTTGCGGCTCTGCGATCTTCCATTAACACGCTCGTCTCTGATAACGCTGGTCAACACACTTTTTCTGGCATAAGGTATTCCAACGGGTTTAAGGTAATTTTGGGGTGCTGATTCCAAATCTGGCATTAGTTTTTGTCTATCACATCAGGTTTTTGAGATATCAAATATTGCATTTTCAATAAAAACTGCAAAAGAAAAATATTAAATAAATGTGGATATCTACATAAAATGATATTATTAAACACACTATCCTAAAAATACAGCACCATATTTTAACACTAAAGCAGTCACTGACTCGCAACAACTTTCAATCATAAGTGACAGAGTTAATTTCGGGTAAAATCAATGAAAATTGGGTATTCCAATAGCATAAAAATGATATGTAATAGAGCAAATCTGAGATCAGATTTGGAATCAGCACCCTGAAATTAGTCTATAACAGCTGCAAAAGTCCAGGCCAGAAAAAAATGCTTTTTTTTTGTTGACCAGTGTAATAGGTTTTCCACTTTTTTCTGGCAACAAAACAGCTGTGTTAAGATGTTAAAACACCAAACTGAAACCTTTTACAAGGAATCATGTCGGCATTAACCACAATGCTTGTGGCCACAATGCAAACAAAAAAAACATACTCTGATCATCTTGACTTAAAGCTTTCGTGACTGCAGGAATTCATACTCTTTGGGTCTTTCGGTAAAGTCACGTAGGTAGAGAAATAATACAAAAATAATTCCAAAATCATGAGCAAACACAAGATCCAGGTCCGATTCAACACAGTACATACAATTGGTGAACTGATCCCATCTGTGAAGGATGTGATCCCTGACATGCAATACCCCGGCATCTACAAACTAAGCTGTGTCTGCAGCAGTAGTTACATTGGGGAAACAAAGCGACATGTCTCAGACCGTGTTCGCGAACACAAGGCAGATCTGAAACACGGCAGGACCAATTCCTCTGCCGTGGCTGATCATTGTTTTAACGCTGTGGGCACACATGAAATTGATTTATCCAAGACGAAGGTACTCTCCAAACCCACTGGCTACCTTCAGAGATTTGTTCATGAAGCCATCCAGATATAGAAAAACAGACACAATTTCAACCGATGGGTACAAACTGAACAATCATTGAAAGGACATTATAAACCAGGTAAATTCATAACTGGCTGTGATGCTTCCATCCTACCTGCCTATGTTAGCAGTTATTTACGACTCTCTGAGTTACATTACCTTGTTAAATGTCTTTACATTCACAGGATAAATATCTCACTAACATAGCTGCTGCTCCCTTTTCCTCGATGTGGCGGTGGCGCTCGTTGTTTAATCGCCTTTGATTGGTGGAAAACCAACCACCGTCGGGTTGGCTGCCCACCACTTACATTATCATTGGCTGCTGACTTTTGGGCTTAACCCATTTCAAACCCTTATAAGCAGTTTGCCTTGGAAGCTCACCCCCTTTTCCTAAAGACGACCGCTTGTGTTGCGATGGAAATGTCGTAGTTTTTTGTTATTTTTTTGTTATTTTCTTTTAACCTGTCTACGTGACTTTACCGAAATACCCAATAATATGAATTCCTGCAGTCACGAAAGCTTTAAGTCAAGAGAAAGGTGCGGGGATATTTTCTCCGTACATGTGACGATCTGGGGGGGTTTGGGCTCCAACACCAAACTGCGAATGCGGTGGTGAGGTGCAAGCCACCAGACGCACACCACCGATGACTCCACACAATACAGCCACGCGTGCTCTGGTGGAACAAGCGACTTTCACTCGGCTACCGCAACCGGATGCCGTGGAGTGCCTTACACAATCACAAATGCAGCATGTCGACTTTTTCAAACGCCATGCGAAGGAAGAAGACTCGGTCTCTCTGTCCCATGCTTCCTCCCCGTGTAGGGTGCCACGTTGGTGAGATGTTAACTCAATCGCCTGGTGTGCAGGAGATCGTGGGTTCGACCCCGACCCTGACGCCTGTATATTTGGAGTCTGCGTGTCTCTCTTTCCCCGTGGTCGTGTGGATTTTTGTTCGAGTCCTCCGGGTTTCACCCTCTACATTTAGACACGTGCGTTTAGAGTATTTGCCTGCTATACATTTCCACGTGATAAACTACTTCGTTGAGCTTTCATTCGTGGCCAGGTCGCTTCTGAAATAGACTGATATAGCTCAGTGGGCCTTACCTGCTAAAATAAATAAATAGTTTAGTTAAATGTTTACTATATTTCTCAAGATTCTCAAACCATTTTCTACATCTATCACTTCTTTTCTACATCTTCCACTTTTTCACATCTTCAAATAAAGTTGCCCCGAATTCCTTTTTTAAACCACGTATTGTTCTTTCTCCAGTATAACCATAATCCTCATTTAAACGGATCATCCAATGGAACTGGTATTGGCCAAATATCCATTTGCTCGAAATAATTACCTGCACAATACTCAATTGGGATTACGTACAGCAACGCCGCCCCCCCCACCCCCAACTGCACAAACTGGCAGGACGGCACACGAAGGGGGTGCACGTGTGACAGCTTCTAGACCCGACCGCCTTTGTCTTCCCCGTGCTGATATTTTCACACCGCAACATCTATACTCATTTAAGGCCGAGTCAAGCTAGGGGGGTGCCCAGGACCAGTTTAGATATTCGCTACTAATGTTGGTGGCTGAGAGCGGGAATCTAAGTCGGGCAGCGATGGGTGCTTAGCGTCGCAGTGTTCCACGCAACACCCGTGGTCAATCCACTGCTGGATGAATTCTTCCTTCCCAAGACACCCTCAAATTCTAGCGATCCTAAACCCTTCTCATCATCGCTCACGGCCCTGCAATGCACGAATCCATCACAGGCCGCAACATGAACCGATTTCATCGCTCCATCGCTTCAGTGCACGGGCTCTGTCATGTGTTCCAATTCTTCTGGGTTTAAATTCCAGAGCATACAACAACATTTTGGTTCTGTTTTAGGTTTTAGTTCCGGAAAGTGTACGGTTAAATCCTCTTATCCACGGTCTCCACCTCCGTACGGTGCAAAATAAAGTTCAACATACAGTGCATATGTAGTGACTGTGAATGTCACTGTGTGGTGCCGGGCTTACGAAGCCACGGCGGATAATGTGTTGTCATTACGTGTAGCCCGCTTACTGGGCGTAGTACCACCAGCCCTAGCGGGGCTTGGGTGAGCGCTGGTCAGCGCGGAGACACCACGTACAGTGTGCGGTGCGGGCTCCCGGTGAGGGAGCGAGAGTGTTAGCCAGCCAGGGCTACGTTGGGGCATGATACGCTGGTTGACCTGCTGTCACGTGACCGGATGATATTGGAGGGGGGCCACCGGTGGACGGGGGCCGCTGGGCGGTCACGTGGTATAGAGGAGCTCTCGGGAGCCTTCGGGAAAGAGCTCGAGAGATCTAGAAGGTGGGCGGGGCGAGGGGCGGAGCCAGCCCCAGCCCAGGCCGATAAAACGGGGCCCCGTGAGGGGCTCGGGGTTCTTCGTGTTGCTGGTGACGAAGATCCACGTCGGGTTAAAGAAGCCTCTAGCCATGCGGCCCGGGACCCAGCTCGTGGTCCGGGCCGGGATAGCGAACCGTGTCTAGTTCTGCCATAGCGTGGCTAGATGGGCACTCAACACCCAAGTGTAGGTTGTGTTATGTTGAGTTACTGAAACACGTTCCTTCGGAGTGGGCAGGTAAGAACATGGTTGGACAGCGCATTCGTGCACGACAGCCAGACAACTCATACCTGGTGGGCAGTGTGGAAGCTGTTACTACCTGTATAAGTGTAGTGTATCGTGTCGTGTATAGTGTAGTGTGTAGGTTAAACGTTGAGTTTTATAAGGGCACCACGGGGTGACCCACCCAGCCCCCTCCCCTTGCTTAGGCCCCTCCCATTACCCCCCTCCCTTAGACCCCTGACCAACCCCCCATATCCTTAGGCCCCTCCACCTGACCCCCCCTCCCTTAGGCCCCTCCTCTGAACCCCCCCCCCCCCTCAGGCCCCTTTCATGACTCCCCCCTTCCTTAGGCCCCTCCCCTGACCCGCCTCCCTTAGGCACCTCCCCTCTCCGTACCCGGCAGTCGGTCTCCACCAATCAAAAAGCTGTTTGTAAGGTCTCCACCAATCAAAGAGCTGTGTGTATTATATATTTATTTATGCACGACAGACAGACAGACAATTAATCCCTGGTGGGCAGTGTGGAACATTGTTCCTACCTGTATAAATATTGTTGCTCCCAAGGCAACGTCTGCGACTCAGTTGGACTCACGACATGTGGATATACACGCTCTCTATCTCTATTTGTGCTCTTTTTCTGATGCTCGGATATTTCCTGCCTTACCCAATCCCACCAAAGACAAAGATCCCCCGTCTGGCCTTCGCATCCTACTGGGACAAAGTGCTGTTAGCGAGCACCTATTAAGGCCGCCACGGCGCACGAGAGGGTGGGTGGCAAACACCACACCCGGCCGCCTTTGTATCCCCAGCACATCGCGCCAGGCACGACTTTGAGGCTGCGTAGATCTCGGGGAAGCCCAGGACCGGTTCCGCTATTCATCGCCTGGTGTCGGTGGCCGTGAGCGGGAATCGAACTTTTGGTGGAATTCCACACCGGGTGATGGCCGGGTCCGGATCGCACCACCAGCGGGCACATTCAGCGTGCGCAGTGAAACCGCCTCCTCCGTGCGCCCTGCCCAGGCTAAAATTGGACGTCTTCTCTTACAGCAATCTGGTGACCTCCACCTCCTAACGCGCGCGCAACCCCCAGAGGCGCTGCTTTTCTGTTATTGTTGAAGCAGTGCTGCCGCTTCTGCTGCTGCTGCTGCTACTATCTTGTGTCTCAATGTCGCCTCTCGTGAGCGGGGCACAGTGTGGATCGTGGCTCGCCGGCTCGTGTCTGTGCACCCTGCTGGGTGTTCCACCCATTCCGTGCGCCTCCTACTATCTCACTCTCACTTGATGTTTCTTTTGAAGCCCTTCGATTTAATTATATCCTATCGCCTCTGTATCTCCTCGTTCGTAACGAAATTATATAATTTGGTGAGCCCGTAGTTTTTCGTAGGCTTTACACTTTGGAATGTTCACCGTGTGCCCCAAATGCACTGCTTTGGTGGTATTGTGCCTTTGAATCTGTTGTTGTTGTGTGGGGAGCGGTGGCGCAGTGGTTAGCGCGCTGCACTCCAAACCTGGCGACCCCAAACCAATTCCCTCTCCCGACCACCAACACACCGGTAACGATTAATTGAACCGGGCCTGTGCCTCCCCGAGGTCGACTCAGCCTCAAATGAGTGCCTGGTACGGTGTGTATACAGTACATCACCACTGGGGAGACAAAGGCGGTCGGGCGTGGTGCTGGTCACCCACCCCCTCGTGTACCGTACCGGGCCTTCGCAAACATCACTCACCCTGAAGGCCGGTTGAGGCTACGAGGTGGGATCTGTGTCTTGGTTGTGTAACTTTCTTGTAAAATTAAATGTCATCGATTTTCGCTCGTTCCATCTCTCCGCATGCTCCTCACCTCTGGAACCTCTCCCCGTGTATCACCTCCGGTGTCTCGGAGACCCCGAGGCGGCTCTGGTGTTCGCATTCTCTTAATCCTGAGTCAAGCTTTAATCACGCTTCGCGTCGGACTGCGTCTCCGTTTGCATTTCTTTCTTCATTTCCCAGAGGCAAAGCTCCATAAATAATAAATATGGTAACGACAAGCGTGGATGTGCGCGAGACGGCAGAGTGAGTGCCGAGCGGCGTTCGTGCGCACGCTTAGGGAGCCGCCTCTTCAATCGCAGTGCGGTGTGTTGCGGTGGTGTTTGAGTGGTGGCTGTCGTGATTTTTTTCATTGGCTATGCTCTAACCCTCGTGCCGAGCAGGGCTCCCCCCGCCCCCACCACCGATCTCTAGCCGTGCGGCTGCCAGTGGCTTTGCCGTGAGACGTGGCAGTCGAAAAGAAATGGCATAGCCAGTAACAATGTGTGTGTGTGTGCACGTGCGTCAGTGTTGTAAATGGAACGGCAGAAATGTGGATGGAATAACATCCGGGCTGCCAGAGGCGTGCGACGTGATGGTAACCGTGGCGAGCAGCACACTGGGATGGACTGCTTGCAACCCTGAGGTCGCCGGATAGATTCGATCTCCAGGCGTGGCAGTCGAAACAATGCGGGAAATGTTCTTAAATCACTGCCACCCCCCCACCCCGCCTCCCTTTCGCCACCTCTGTCCCAATCAGCTGCCGTGCCGTTTGCAGGCGGCAATCGGTGGCGCTGCATCCGCGACTGACATTCCACGGTAAACGATTTCCCGGGTTCCCGCACTGTGAAAACGGTTACCGGTTCGCATGGTTTTGTTTTGCTCCAGATGCATGTATCCGCTGTTGTTGTTGTTATTATTGAAGGAAGGAAGCAGCGCTGGAGCAGTGATTCATGGGCCGTGTTAAACTCGGCCACTCGGTGGGAGATCTTTGGCCACGTCCAATATATTTTCCAATCAACCGCAGCACAAAAGCATTGCAGGTCGCTTTTGCAATGTCTCACATCTCACGCTCATGCACGAAAGCAAACTCGACCCACTGAAACCATCTTTAATTTCAGACGTACCAACCCTCGCAGCGATGCATCAGCTTGCAGGATGCAACGCAATTTGAATTTTGAGAGCACCCTCGGTGCAGCCACATCTCACGTTATTGTCCAAAACAGTGTGAATTGGTGCGTCCTGGGGATATTAGACATTGTTTTATGTTTTATTCATAAACAGAAGGGACTGTATTCTTGGGTTTATTCGGTGAAGTCACGTAGGTAAAAAATAAAAATTTATAAAAGTAAAATTAAAATAAAATAAATATCACGACGTTTCGGAGGCAACACAAGCTTCCGTCTTCAGGTGGAACCGTCACAGCATGTGATGTGGGTCGGCAGTGTCGTTTTGGATCACCCGGATTGTTGAGATGGGGGGTTTGTGATTTATGTAGAGGAGAGAGTCGTAGAAATCGAGTTGGATGTGGTGAAGGCATGGGTTGATCGTCTCAGTGCCAGCTGTGGTGAGGAAACGGTGGATGGAGGTTGTGAGACAGGGTCCTGCAGAGTTGTGCGAGTCAAATAACATTGGTCAACACACTTTTTCTGGCATAAGGTATTCCAACGGTTTTAAGGTAATGTTGGGGGTGCTGATTCCAAATCTGGCATCAGTTTTTGTCTATCACATCAGGTTTATGAGATATCAAATATTGCATTTTCAATAAAAACTGCAGAAGAAAAATATTTAAGAAATGTGGATATCTACATAAAATGATATTATAAATACACTATCCTAAAAATACAGCACCATATTTTAATACTAAAGCAGTCACTGACTCGCAACAACTTGCAATCATAAGTGATAGAGTTAATTTCGGGTAAAATCAATGAAAATGGGGTATGCCGATAGCATAAAATTAGATGTGATAGAGCAAATCTGAGATCAGATTTGGAATCAGCACCCTGAAATGAGTCTAAAACAGCTGCAAAAGTCCAGGCCAGAAAAAAATGTTTTATTTTGTTGAACAGTGTAATTTGCGATCAATGGCAACTCCAAGGTTTCGCAGTCTTTTGCCAGCGACGTCAAAGTTTAGGAGGTGCACACTCAACCTGGAGTCTTCACTGGGTGTGGATTTGTTTGCAAATGAGTTAAAACGGTTACTTCAGTTTTGGCAACATTTCACTGAACAAAGTTCTAAACCAATGCAAGCAGAATGCCAGAGTGGACAGGGAGAGTAGGGCTCATGGAGTCGATGGTGATGTGGAGCTGTGTCGCCAGCGTAACGAAGCGATGGTCCACATTTAAACTCGAGATGATTCTGCTAATACATGCAGCCCTCGCCTTACGAAACCCCCGACTTCTGTACACTGGCACTTACGAACCAGCTTCCGTATGATATTTATTTTTTAACATCGACTTAAAACGCGAACTCGCACATGCAAACTGAACCGTGGAACAATTTTGTTCAGCGGAGCGATCCTCCGCGAGATGTAATAAGTCGGCATCGCGCTGGGAGTGAGTGTTTGTGTGTGTGCACATCTATGCTTTATTGACCTGGTCAAGGCCTATGATACCATCAGTAGGCCTGGGCTCTGGATTGTTCTTCGTGCTTTCGGAGTCCCTGACCCTCTGCTAACGATCATTAAGGACCTTCATGATGGTGAGCGGGCCTGGGTAAAACTACGTGGCCGGGAGTCAGAGCCTTTCCCTGTACACCTTGGGGGTGCGACAGGGATGTCCTCTGGCTCTCACATTATTTAACATCTATTTTGACCACGTAGTTCGTGAAGCCTTCAATAGCTGTACCGGGAGAATTTCCATTTGGCACAGATATAATGGGAGGCTGATCGATGCCCGGGTGCGGTCAAGGGATGGCTCCCTATTGGTCAACCACGTTATGTATACCAATGATTTGGTTATTGCTGCTCATTCAGAGGAGGAGTTGGAGACGCTGCTGTTGAAACTGGAGTGTGCCACTAAGAGGTGGGGCCTTACCATCAGCCCCACCAAAACTAAGCACCTGTCTGGGTATTTTGTACCATCGGACACTCCACCCCCACAACTCCCAATCGGTGATGGGGCAGTTGTGGAGAGAGTGGAGAGTTTACCATACTTGGGCAGTGTGCTCATGACCGGCTCCGGTTTAACAGCAGAGGTCTCACTCCGAATCAGTCGAGCGGCAATATCTTTTCATCGGTTGCGTAACGCTGTGTGGAAGCTACCTGGTCTGTCGCTCCGCACGAAGCTTCAGGTCTTCGCCGGTTAGAAACATTTATGCTGGCCTGCCTACGATCCATCCTGGGTTTAACCAAGCTGGATTGTGTGAGGAGTTCACAAATCTTTGAAAGATCTGGGCAAAGTCCCATCAGTGAGCTCGTTCGGCAGGCAAGGCTGGATCCCGTAGCCTGCTTGCCCAGCCACCGCATGCCTAAACAGCTTTTGTTCGGCCGGATCGAGGGGGCTAAACGGGCGCGGCACGGGCTAAAGAAGAGATGGAGTGATGTGGTACAGGAGGACGTGGAGCTGAGTGGACTTGCCGATGACTGGTACCAGCGGTGTCAAGATCGGCCTCAGTGGAGGAGGCTCGTGAAGGACGCTACTGGGCAGTTGGAGGCAGTCGCCCTCCAACAACAACGGAGGGCGGAGGAGCGACACTCACAACAACAAGCGGAGCGCCGGGTGGCTAAAGCACAGCAAGTTGGCACAGTAGAGGGCACAGGTGGTGCATCAGCCAGTCATCTCGGTCATCTCAGTCAGTCGACCCGTAGCACCTGCTGGGTCTGCCCCGTGACCAGTGGCGGCTCCTGCAAAATCTCTCAGGGGGGGCAAATGTTTGGATGATTGATAGGGATAAGGTCCACCCATGCAATGGATAAATTAACAGCTTAAGCATGTAAAGGCAACTTCACTACTTTAATATTAATGAAAAATAAAGTGACTCTTACAATACATCTCCTTGTTTGTTTCTATACTCACTATTATTACACTGCTTACATCACGTTACTCGCTTAATACACTGCTTACCTTTGTAGATACTTGTTTTATTTTTAAATTTGGTCTTGGTGGCCCTAACTCTTTAATTGACAATTTACCCTGATTACTACGATGGCTGAATGGTATTTATTTGAATGACACGATAGAATTAACTGCGTTCGCCATGACGTTGTTCATGTTCAACTGGCCTCAACTCGCGAGATGTCCCAACAGTCACTCTCGCTCTCGTTCTCTTTTTAATTTTTATTTTTTAAATCACATTTGATAAAGATATTAAAGTAGTGTTTCATTTTTTCTTGTTGTTCAAATTCAAAATAGTTTTCAAATATTATTTGTCACTTAATTTTAAAGATTTTTAATAGTGTATGTTTGTTCCCACCAATCGCTGCACAAGTTAAGGATACGTATGATGACGTAAGCACGTTAGTGCGAGCCCTCCCGGAAGCCATAGAGAATGCATTGCAGCGCCTGCAGTTCGAAAAAAAACATCTTTGAATGTAAGTCTATGGGAACACTCTGGGCAATTCTCAGCCAGAGTGAAATCGCCCAAAAAGAGGCGGTACTCCACAGAACGTGGACTATATCCAGAGGCTGACAGTGACGGCTAGCGTAACTCTGTGGTTGAATGAGATTGTAAATGTGATTGAAAAAGTCCCTTTCACACTTTGGTGGTGCGTCGCCCAATCGCCCTAATGAAGAAACCGCCCCTGCCCGTGACCTCCTGTCAGCGGGCATTCGACACTTCACGTGGCCTCAAGGTGCACATGGCCTGGCACAAGCGTCGTGGCGACGTCACCGCCACTTAGTGACGAATGGCGGTTGTTGTTGTTGTTGTGTGTGTGTCCAATTGTGGGGACTCATTGCGCCCCTTCCGACAATGAATCCAGCATCAGGACTCAAGGTAAATGAAAATAAAACAGTTGTTTTCTCTTTATGTTACTTTATGTTTTATTTACTATACAATATTTCTTACAGCATTAAATGCAAATGTACAATACAGTATGTCTTATTTGTAAGTTTAACAATAATTCCCTTTTTTGTTGAACCGTAACACATGTTATAACACTGACCGCGTGTGCATTTAAATAGCGTTACACTATTGTGTTCCGACCTCCGAACCGTTCGACTTACGAACAAGTCTTCAGGAACGCACCCCGTTCGTAAGCCGATGACCTCCCTACAGCAATAACGATTGCAACGTGTAACATACACACACTGCATTCGCCCACCTCTCTAAGAGAGAGAACGACGCAGAGGCGCGAGAGAGCAAAGACAAGCGGAAATCTCTGCCCCAGCACTGGCGTCCTCCATATACTAAGGTGGTATTGGCCAACTGATGAGTGTTTACATGTGGGAAGAAACCGGAGCACCTGGAAAATACCAACGCGTTTGCGGGGCGGGGCGGGGTGGCACTCCATCCCATACAGCAAGGCTGTAGCCATGGAGTCAACATGGAGGGGGAACATCTTCCAGGGGGTCTGGGGGTCCCCCCCCCCCCAGAAAAAAATATCTCAATTTTAAAAAAATGTCCTGACATTTCCTGCCTAAAATATTAAAAAATTCACTAACACATAGGATGGACTTTTTTTTTTACAATAATGTCTAATAGTGTATTGTATTACATTGCTCTGTTTTTGCCTTTTTACCTTTTGTTGTTGCATTGTATGTAACGGCAGAGATTATGGATTAATAAAGTACAACCATAACCACAATCATATAAACAGAAATCTATTTTATAGCAATATATTGGGGTGGACATTTTGAGCATATTTGAATATTGGGGGGGGGGGACGGGATGTGTCCCCTCCCCCAATATTTATTATAATTACGGCCTTGCCATACAGACTTAACAGGTGGAGGTTCGCCTTCTTGCTTTACCGCCTTCTCGCGAGCCAGGATATGTGGCTCCTCGAGTCTCACAACATCCACCAACTCTCGCTGCTGCCTCCAACAGCGCTGGATCACAGGCAGCCGCGTGCATAGCCACCACCGCCACTGCTAAGTGGGAGCAAATGCAGGAGTGATTATAAAACAAAAAGAGATGGCTTAGAGGTACAGAAATAAATGTTGTAATACATTTAATATGATACATTTCGATTTAAAGCTTTCGTGACTGCAGGGATTCATCTTCTTGGTTCTTTCGGTAAAGTCACGTAGAAGGGAAATAATAAAATAATAAAAATAAAACACGATAAATACAATTCAAAGAACAGGTCTGTCGGATAGACGTCTGTTTTTCCGACAGACCTGTTCTTCACCTGAGGACGGCTGCTTGCGTTGTGGCCAAAACGTCGTGAGAATTATTTTATTATGTTTTATTATTTTATTATTTCCCTTCTACGTGACTTTACCGAAAGAACCAAGAAGATGATTCATTTCTTGAAAATGTATTCTGCATCTGAGTGTCCAGCAGGTGGCAAGAGACGACCAGCCGATTGTAAGCAGTGGGGGGGGGCAGGAGCAGGGCTCACGTTCATGCTTTGACCTATTTACAGCCTTCAACTTGCTGGTGAGCATAATTGTACGGTGGGGACACGTCTATCGTATCGGCGGGACGATCGCAGATCAGCACCCTGTTGCTGGGCTGCTCGAGTCTCACAACACGTACGTACGTTGAACCTCGTTCGCACCGTACGTAGCCAACCGTGCTAATCGGAGGTGCGGTGGAAGGACAAGAGGGGTTGGCTTACACACGGTGCGACAGAAGTTCAACATATTTGCAATCCATCGCCAACGACAGACTTGCCAACAGCGGATCCATGCACACACGCACTAACAAGTATGATGACTATTCTTGGTTCTTTCGGTAAAGTCACGTAGAAGGGAAACAATAAAATAAGAAAAATATAAAGCAATACATTTATCACAGCAAGAAAATGTTCTTGCTGTGGTTTTCACACCTGATGATGATTGCTTGTGTTGCAGTCGAAACGTCGTGATAATTTTATTGTTTTATATTTTTTTAATTTTATTGTTTCCCTTCTACGTGACTTTACAGAAAGAACCGAGAATATGAATCCCTGCAGTCACGAAAGCTTTAAATCAAAAGTATGATCAACTCAAAATAGGTTTGACCCTTTCCGTCACTAAAACAGCTGTGTTAAGATGCTCAAACGCCAAGGGGCCGTCCATAAATGACGTCACGCGATTTTGGACGATGTTTGACCCCCCCCCCCCCCCGTC
>CM025622.2:8686633-8710838 GCA_014621495.2 Entosphenus tridentatus | reverse complement strand
GAGGGGCTGGTCACCCCGTGGTGCCCTTATAAAACTCAACGTTTAACTTACTCACGCCAGCTTGTGCCCGCCCTCACAGTCGGGCATATTTGCGGAATACACCACGCCGCCGTTGATCCTGGCCATTGACCGAGCAACCCAACGTTTCTTCCCAACTCCCTCGGCAGGAATGTGTTGCTTTAAATTTTACATTTTTATCATTGAAATTATTATTATTTTAATTCGGCAATTTTTTGTCTTTCTCTCGGGCGCGTAACCATGAAGCGAGTCCCGTGAAGATGAAACGCGTAACTGTGGATTCGCGCTCTGGAGGCGCGTTGACCGAGGGACCCCTCGATTTGATGGCCAGGTGTGGTTTGTGGTCCTTTGATATTCGTTTAATGAATTTTGAGTTCGAGCAATTAGATGTCAACAACATTTAAGCCTGAAATCCTGGGGGTGGCACAGTCTGAATATCCGAGTCTCAGGCAATTACACGATCATCAATCATCCTAAACATACCTTAGGGTGACCTCTGGGAGCGTCTGGCACTCATATTGAGACATTAGCATCTCCAGAGTTGCCTTAATCTCTCATTCTGCGAGCCTTTGGCAATTTCACTGAATTCTGAGACTCCTCTGAGTGTGCTTTAGTGTGGGCTCCTGTTCACTCTTGCGTTACGTTGCGTTGCGTACGTGCAGTCATTGCTGAAAAGCGCAGGTCTGTACTCCTGCGAGGATGAGAAAGTTTGAAAATTACTTAGACCCTACACAGCAAACTAGAAGAAGCAATAGAGATGTTTCAAGAAGGATGTGTCACATTTCACGGACGGACAAAGCGAGTAACGCAAACGTGTCACGGATTGCAGCAGGGTAACAACACACTCAGAACACGACTGAGAATAATTGGAGAAAGGCAACGTTAGATTTATTGGATAAGTGATGTGGAACAAGAGACTGATTTTCCATGTGGTTTTAACTGGAAACATTTAAGAAGCGAATTTGCTGTCACCCGCCCATACCGGACATTTTGCTATGATTCATCGGATTCCTCCAGTCTAAATAAAGATTCCGATTCTGATTAAGTCACTGAAGCCATTAAAAACAACCGGACGCAACTGGGAGGAGAATGCAAGGCAAATTTATCTTCTTGGTTCTTTCGGGAAAGTCACGTAGAAGGGAAATACTAAATAATAAAAATAAAACATAATAAAATAATTATCACGACGTTTCGGCAACAACGCAAGCAGCCGTCCTCAGGTGAAGAACAGGTCTGTCGGGAAGACAGCGTCTGAATGAAACACCCCAGGCTTGGAGCGTATATTTAAGCTGGGTTGTAGGGGGAAGAGCGCCTTAAAATAATTTGCATATCAAGAGGAATTTAGCATATTTATGGGAAATGCAGATATGGGATTAGTCACTACTTGTGAAATGCGTAGGAGGTGGGCGGGGGGTTTCAAAGTCATATTATGCCCGTGCATTATGCAGGATTAGCAGCATCAAAGGGAGGGGATAGGGGTAGCATTAATAAAGGCTGCTTGCGTTGTGGCCGAAACGTCGTGAGAATTATTTTATTATGTTTTCTTTTTATTATTTTATTATTTCCCTTCTACGTGACTTTACCTAAAGAACCAAGAAGATGAATCCCTGCAGTCACGAAAGCTTTAAATCGAAATTCAAGGCAAAGTTGTTGAGTAAAATACAACGGGCTCAGCTGGATGGAAGGAGGGCAACGACCCACGACGTCTTTGAGAGAGGAACACTGCGCAGGGAGAGACGGATCTTAACCCTGTCTCGTTGGCTAAATCCCCACGTGACCACAAGCGAAGTTGTTGCCCCTGGGGTCGCCGACCTCTGCTGTACAGCAGACCATTGGTGAACATCGGTCTGCTGTCGCCTGATCTCTCGGGCCCACGTACTTCAGCCACCACGACAAAAAAATAATTGGTCTCTTGAATCTTACATCCAATAATAATAATAATGTCAACTTGTAACACAATGTTCGCTCGCTCTCGTAGAGAAAGAGAGAGAGGACGACTCAGAGGCGTGACGAGGAACCACAGACAAGCCGAAGGCAGCCAAGTGGAGAGCCGGCCTAACCAACAATTTCCCAAGCTCTGCGGTCCTCTATATAAATGTGTTATCAGACAATTCAGGAGAAATCCCACAAGTGCGAAGGGGCAACGCTCTATCCCAAAACAGTTGGAACAGATGAGTCCACATCTTTGCTGTACCACCTTCTCTTGGAAAGCCAGAACATGGCACCTTCTCGAGTTTCGCAACATTTGCGCGATCATCTTCTTGGTTCTTTCAGTAAAGTCACGTAGAAGGGAAATAATAAAATAATGCAAATAAAACATAATAAAATAAAATAATAATAAAATAATATGATAAAATAATATAATAACATAATTTTATTATTTCCCTTCTACGTGACTTTACAGAAAGATCCAAAAAGATGAATTCCTGCAGTCACGAAAGCTTTAAATCGAAATTTGCGCGATCCACAAACCCTCGCCGCCTCCACCGTGCTAGATTTTGGCGTACGTAGCCAAAGTGGCAGGTCCCCTACACACAGACCTCATGACCATAACCGTGAACACAGAGGGCATTGCATTGCTAGTGTAACACTGCAGTTGTGGAGACCCACGTGTTCTCTCTCTCTCTCTCTCTGCGGTGCTGACTCACCCCACCACCACGCAGGTGAACTTCTAATCACAGCCGCGTGCCGCGCAGCAGTGACCACGTGAAGCCACTGCTGCTGCTGCTGCGTGTGTGTGCCGCACCCTCATCTGCCTCCCCTCCTTGCGCCATCATCATCATCAACAGCAGCAACAACAACAGCAGCAGCAGCCGTGGTCAACCCACTGCTGAATGAAGGCGTCTGCTAAGTCACCGCCACCACCTCTCACGATCCCACGCTGTGAATGTTTCACCGGCACCGGCTGCACGAGCTGGTTTCACCATCGCTCCTCTCGGCCACGAGACCGTTCCTTGTCTGCTACGCCGTCGTTATAATCGCTGACCATCAGCCCTCGTCCCTTATAGCCACGCCGGGTCCTGTCCCAGGCCCACTGACGCCTCTTAAGAGTTGCCATGATGATGCCATGAAACTGCGTCCGCGCGTCTCTCGTCCACGCTTCTTTGTGCACTTTTCAGTTTCATCGAAATGTATTTCCGTTAATGACCACGCGTCTGAACCACGTGTCACAGCAGGTCGTACGCACCGACTTCACATTCCTGTTACATCTTGATTTGAAGCTTTCGTGACTGCAGGAATCCATACCCTTTGGTTCTTTCGGTAAAGTCACGGAGGTGGAAACAAATTATAGATCACACGACGTTTCGATCGCAACACAAGCAACCGTCATCAGGTGTGAAACTGCTGACGTAGGATCAGTCCTCCTGCTGTGTTTGTTTCACACCTGAAGACGGTTGCTTGTGTTGCGATCGAAACGTCGTGTGATCTATTAATTGTTCTACCTACGTGACTTTACCGAAAGAACCAAAGAGTATGGATTCCTATTAGACTCTTGCCAACTTCATAATCCATCTCATTCCCTGCGCTCAGAAAGGGTTAATCCGAGATGCGGTAGATTGTGAGCATGTTCGCCCACGTACCTCCAACAACTACTCCCCCTGGCGCTCACCGCTCGTGAGATCGTGAGCAAGGGTGGCTCTTGGTGAAATGCGCATCACGGTCGAGAGTGAACGCGAGGTCTGTCTGCGTGTTCCGCAGCGGAACAATCGCGGCCGCCAACATTCAAGTGGCAGCGTCTCGTCTCGCCAGACACACAAGCGCTTTATAGCTCACCGGATTCCTCTCCAGTAGGAATTTGCGGATTGTGATTCTGGTGCGGCGAGTCTCCTCCCTGCGCTGCTGATGGAGACGGCACCAGGGGCACGTTTCCACCGGGAATAAGTCGAAGAGTGACGGAACGCGACTGGGAGCCGGAGTGTTTCTCTGCCCCAAGGAGTGCGAACGACCCCAAGCGGCTCTCAGTCGGTGAGCCTCGGAGTCAGTCACAGGATGACAGCTCCCCCGGCAGTGGCCCGAACGAGGAGTAGGGGGGCCGCTGCTGGCTTCACCACAAAGTGGCCGAGGTTTGTTGTTAACCCCATGAGGGCGATGACCCCCTTCTCCTTCGTGTCAGGCTTGAACTGTTTGTTGTTTGAACGTTCTTACCCGCCCAACGCTGGACATCTGTGATAACGAGCTTTGTGGCTTGTCGCAAGGCCGTAGCCATGGAGTCAACATTGGGGGGGACCAAATCTTCCAGGGGGTCTGGGGGTCCCCCCCCCCCAGACCAAAATCTAAATTTGAAAACTCATTTCCTGCCATTTCCTGCCTAAAATATAAAAAATTCACTAACACATATATAGGATGGACTTTTTTGTTACAATAATGTCTAATAGTGTATTGTATTACATTGCTCTGTTTCTTCTTTTTTACCTTTTCTTGTTTCATTGTATGTAATGGCAGAGATCAGGGATTAATAAAGTACAACCTTAACCACAATCATATAAACAGAAATCGATTTAATAGCAATATATTGGGGGGGGGACATTTAGAGCATATTTGAATATGGGGGGGGGGGTGTGTCCCCCAATATATATTATAATTACGGCCTTGGCTCATCGGATTCCTCCTGCAGTCTGAATAAACATCATTACGATTCTCAACTCGCGATTTGCTCATTGCGAGACGAACGCCCGAACAACCGCTGAGCGTCGGAAACATCGCAGCAGCAGCAGCTGCATCAGCAGCATCAGCAGGGGCCACGCTTTGAGCTTTGGCTCAACGCGCGCCTCCGACGTCTCGATGGAATATTGCGCCACATAAATGATCGTGTTGTTGTGATCAAACTGACTCGCACTCGCTCAACACACACGGCGCCTGCGAAAGACGCTGGATCCCCAGACCGGCGCGTCTGCGACATTCCCCGCTTGTGTAAAGACCTCGGAACAGCCGAGCAGGACCCCCTTTGAAGTCTCCCACCAGCGCGTCGCGAAGTCCACGTGGGATATCGTGTACCGGGACACTTCGATCCCTGGCAGCGCAACAGGAATGCCGCGTCAAAGTGTTCAGCGTAATCCTGCGAGAGACGATTGGCCGCCTGCCATGAAAGTCTTGAAAGTTCCTCTGGCGCTTCCAACGCAGCATCTTATCGGGGAAGAATATCACGGCCGCTGTTGGTGTTATCCATTCTGAGTTGGAACTGGACACGAAACGGCTGTGTGTTGGGAGTCGGGGTTGCAATCTCCAATAGTCAAGGGTTAAATCCGAAAATCAGGCGCAGAAAGTAACCCTCCCCCCCCCGCCTCGCCAAGACGATTCGGAATGTCTGTTTGGTTTCGGATTATTCCGAAAAGGGAGATGGCTCCGCTCAGGTGACGTCACAACAATGGCTCAGCGCACGTGTCAACAACGCCGCGGCATTCAAAGTATAAATACGCATCTGATCGGCGACGTTTCAGGCAATGGCCCTTCTTCGCGGCCCACGACTGAATCCCCTTGATGTGCTGTGAAGAAAGGGTCATTGTCAGACAAACGTCACCGATTATATATTATTTTCTTTTAAGGCGAACGTGTCGAGTTGTCTGTGCTTGTGCACCACTGCCGACAGCAGCAGCAGCAGCAGCAACCAAATCATTTACTGACCAACAATGAGGCCACGTGGCGTCGAGTGACGTCACGTCCGTGAGTCTGACGACGCAATATTGAAGCTGTCTATCTGAAATCTTCCTGAACACTCTGAAGTGTTGACATCCGAAGGTCGTCGCTCCGTAGGAGAGGAACATCCTATAAAGTGGTGCTGGGAGTGTTTTTCCCCCTCGACGTTAAGAATCAACATCACGCGTTTAGAGTATTTGTCTGCGATACATTTCCACATGATGATAAGCCACTTCGTCGAGCTGTCATTTGTGATTGCCATGTCGCTTCTGACAAAAAGCTACGTAGCTCAGTGGGGCCACACCTGGTAAAATAAAATATAAAGTTTAAGTTTTTCGAGTTTCGTGCCCTTGCTAAATCCCGCCCGGTGGCTCAGCGGTGAGGCTAGCGGTGAGGCTAGTGGCTCACAGTCACAAGGTTTTGCCGATCGAAATCCCATCGACAAAAATCAGCGCCGCTTCGTGGGGAACCCAACAGCGGTTGTCCCACGGATAAACTCGCCCCTTCCATAGAAACGTGGAATCTCCACCAACGGCTCAGGCCTCTGAGCAGATGTATGTGCGTCCGATCTGTTGTCCTACAACACGGTAGTAGTTGCATTCCTGAAAAAAACACCGCGCTATGGAAGTGATAATTATTTTAGTATGTTTTATTTTTATTATTGTATTACTTCCCTTCTACGTGACTTTACCGAAAGAACCAAGAAGATGAATCCCTGCAGTCACGAAAGCTTTAAATCGAAATCGCATTATAATTAACACAATCGGGTGAAGCACAGTCCTCGACAACACGTGACATGCGTACGTGGGCCGAACAAAGGCTGAGGCGCGTGGGGCAGCATCTCGAGGCATCCAGCAGCATCCCCGTGCCTCGTGCGACGCTACTAACGGGGCAGCCGCATGGCCGCTTAGTCCTGCCCGCACGTCGTAGTTCCGTTAGCTCGATCGCGTTATATCCAATTCGCATCCGCGTTATAAACAAACATGTGTTGCCGAATACATTCATCGTCGCGTCATATCCAATTGGCGCGATGAAAACAACAAGCGGCGTTCTAGGAGAACGGGCTGTGCGTGGAACTTCTTCTGCACCATACGCAGCCAGCTCATCAGAGGCGCGGGGGGAACGACGCCAAACGAACATGAGACGAGCGCCACGTGCCGGCATTTCTCATTTGAGCAGCAAGTCACCCTGTAGCTTTTCGCCCCCTCGATATTATTTGCTCTGCGTGGCGGTGGCGGGGAAAGTTGCCTCAACCGCGTCGCTGGGAACGTCCCCCCCCACCGCCCCCCCGAGTCGCGTCTCGACAGCGTAGGGTGGTCCGCTCTGCGAAGGTTGCCAAAGAGGCGTGAAATCGAGAAAGACTCGGCACGCGGTCGCAGCTTGGATAATCGCTGCCCGCGAGTCATGAGCTTGGCACTCGGCGATTTCTGAAATGTGCAATTTCAGCGTTGCAGAGCGATGGGACGGCTGGACCGCGGGGGTTGCGAGGAAGGCGAGAGGAGGCGTCGACTGCGTCGGCACGGCGATGGTGAAAGCAGAGGGAGGGGGGTGCATCACGCTTTGCCAATCCGTACGTTGCTCATAGCTTCGCCTTCTCGCCGATGGAATTGACATTGAATTGGGAGTGACGACTCAACGTCGTGACGCCGTGGGGGGGCCCCCCCCCCCCATGATGCCACGCGCGTGTGTGTAAGAGAGTATGTGTGTGGGCAAAGTCCCATCGGTGAGCTCCTCCGGCATGCAAGGCTTCGTTGGCTGGGTCATGTAGCCTGCATGCCCAGCCACCGCATGCCTAAACAGCTTTTGTTCGGCCGGATCGAGGGGGCTAAACGAGCGTGGCACGGGAAAGAAAAGAGATGGAGTGACGTGGTACAGGAGGACGTGGAGCTGAGTGGACTTGCCGATGACCGGTACCAGCGGTGTCAAGATCGGCCTCTGTGGAGGAGGCCCGTGAAGGATGCTACTGGGCAGTTGGAGTCAGTCGCCCTTCAACAACAACGGAGGGCGGAGGAGCGACGCTCACAACAACGAGCGGAGCGCCGGGTGGATAAAGCACAGCAAGTTGGCACAGTAGGGGGCACAGGTGGTGCATCAGCCAGTCATCTCGGTCATCTCAGTCAGCCGACCCGTGGCACCTGCTGGGTCTGCCCCGTGACCTCCTGCCAGCGGGCGTTCGACACTTCACGTGGCCTCAAGGTGCACATGGCCTGGCACAAGCGTCGTGGTGACGTCACCGCCACTTAGTGGCGAATGGCGGTTGTTGTTTAAGAGAGTGTGTGTAAGAGAGTGTGTGTGTAAGAGTGTGTGTGTAAGTGAGTGTGTGTGTGCAAGAGAGTGTGTGTGTAAGAGTGTGTGTGCAAGAGAGTGTGTGTGTAAGATAGTGTGTGTGTAAGAGTGTGTGTGTGCAAGAGAATGTGTGTGTAAGAGTGTGTGTGTGTGTAAGTGAGTGTGTGTGTGTAAAAGAGTGTGTGTGTAAGAGAGTGTGTGTGTGTGGGGATCGGTAGTATAGCGGTTAACGCTCTGTGCTCCGAACCCGGCGACCTGAGTTCGATTCCCGCTCACGGCCAACACCGGTGACGATTATCTGAACCGTCCTGGGCCTCCCCTAGGTCGACTCAGCCTCCAATGAGTACCTGGTGCGGCGCGTAAACATCGCCACTGTGGAGAAAAAGGCATTCGTGTCTGTGGTGCTGGCCACCCACCCACCCCCTCGTGTGTTGTGCTGGCCTTCATTAGGTGCTCGCTATCAGCCCTTGCCCCAACAATCTGTTACAGGATATACGGTGAACCTTTGTCTTTGTCACCTCCTGTGAAGCCACGCGTGTGTTCACCTACTGCCTGGCGACACGTGCGTTCTCAGCGGCTGCTGCTTAACAACACCCAATGGTCACGTGTCGAGTTCAAGTGGGGGGGGAGGGGCCCGTGGTTCCGATTGAGTGTGTGTGGGGGGGGCACGCAGAGGACACTGTTGGGGCTAACAGCACTTGCCCCAACAGTCTATTAAGGGCTATACGGGGGGTATTTGTCTTTGTAGAGGACATTGACCACGCTCATAAAGATAATGAGGGAGGTTAAAAGAATGATAGGGGATTTGGGAAGAGAACTATTAACTTGTTGTCCTTGCCAGGTAAGGCCCACTGAGCTATGTAGCTCAACTAAGTGGCTTATCACGTGGACATTTACAGTAGCAGCCAACTACTCTAAACGCGTGATGTTGATTCTAAACGCGGAGGGGAAAACCGGGAGGGCCCGGAGCAAAATCCACACGAACCACGGGGAGAGAGACACGCAAACTTCACATGTACGGCAGGCGTCAGGGTCGGGATCGAACCCACGCCCTCCTGCATACCAGCCGAGGTAGTTAACATCTCCTAGCCACCGTGATGATGATGAGAGAGAGACACGCAAAATCCAAATATACAGCAGCAGGCGTCAGGATCGGGATCGAACCCACGCCCTCCTGTATACCAGGCGAGGTAGTTAACATCTCCTAGCCACCGTGATGATGATGATGAGAGAGAGACACGCAAACTCCAAATATACAGCAGCAGGCGTCAGGGTCGGGATCGAACCCACGCTCTCCTGCATACCAGGCGAGGTACTTAACATCTCCTAGCCACCGTGATGATGATGAGAGAGAGACACGCAAACTCCAAATATACAGCAGCAGGTGTCAGGGTCGGGATCGAACCCACGCCCTCATTGCACACCACAATACTATGCGGCATCTCAAACACAGTTGGTGCGATCTTGACCTGGCCACAAATGACAGCTCAACTAAGTGGCTGGCTTTTCACGTGGACACTTGCAGCAGCCAAATATCTCGATTTGAAGCTTTCGTGACTGCAGGAATCCATACTCTTTGGTTATTTCGGTAAAGTCACGTAGGTAGAAAAATATCAGATCACTGTGATCTATCATTTTTCTACCTACGTTACTTTACCGAAAGAACCAAAGAGCACAGTTGGTGCGCTCCATTTTTTCAGATGTCGCTTCCACCGCTGTTTACTCATCCTGGATTTCTGCATCGTAAAAACGCGCTCCCTCGCTCGAGCTCCTGCCAGAATTCACCGTCTTCCGTTTCATCCCGACAATCTCATTCATTGCCTCCTCCCCCCCACCCACCCACTCTCGCCGCCCTCCCCCGGTGCACTGTGGAGAGACACACCCAGCGAAAGCGCTCAACGCAATTATTTTAAAACTCCCCTGTGAAGAAAATAACTGCACATACTCAGCCTGCGGCAGTAATTACGGTGATTAGGGCAGTGACCTCATGGGATCATTACTCGTGCCAAATTATTACGCGTCTCTCTCTCTCTACCACTGCTGTCGTGATTCAAACAAAAAGTAGCTGCAGGAAGTCCGCTTGGTTTCCTGAGGCTCAAACATCTGACGTGGTGGGTCTATGTGTGCACAGTATGTACGTTGGAATTCTTTTGCACCGTACGTAGCCAACCGTGCTATTCCTAGGACGGGAGGGGGTTCGGGGAACACAGAATAAAGAGAAAGATGCCAAGACAGAGGTAGACATCAGGCTACCTGGGGGAGAGATGTTGGTGGCTGTAAGGGGGACGTTTCGGGGCTCTACGCCCCGGGAACTCGGAGCACCTAGCCAGATCCGGAACCCGGTGACCTGTCACCGATGCGGCCATATGGGCCCCATCGCCCATGGGGGCCATACCGATGCTGCTCCACTAGGGCCGACTTCGCGACAAAAGCCGTTTTCCACTCCTAGATACAGCCAGCAGGCGAGTGACGGCACCCCGAACACCTCGGCAGTTCCCATCGTAGACCTCAAATGCACCACCAGTCGATTCTTCCTGACGATCACAACCACCATTGTATACACACAATCTTTCACCACAACGATGGCCGGTTTCGGGTACACAATGGCACAAGTTGGCAAGTAGAGTAGTAGCGGCCACTGCCGGAACGTCGGTGGTGGTAGACTTGGTGGGGGAAATTGAGGTTTGGATGCTGGTCCATACAGGAGCGTCAGTGACTATTATATCCCTGCAAGTTTTTTATATGTTTCCACACAGGGCCTAGCGGTTGCAACCCGTACAACCATCCTACGTAGTGGCAAATGGGGGAAGCATGGGAATTTTGGTACAGTTTGAGACCAAAATCTGTGTAGGAAAATTGGTTATATCGGTACTCGTACTCGTCTCCAGCACATTAACTCCCAATTCAAATTGTTATGGACCAGGGGTGCATCGAAATGCCGTCAGAGGAACGGCTATATTCAGGTGCAGACAATCAAGGAAATGCTTACAGTACCCCAGCATCACAAATCTTGATTCCCCTTTGTTATCACACTCCGTTCATGACCGACACGTCCTGGCAGGCGTGGACACCATGCTGTGTCGCCACCAGAAACTATTTATTCACGTTCTAAACATGGCAAACACACCCTTGGGGGAACGGTCTTGGCACACGTGTGGCCCAAGCCTGCCGGGGGTGATGAAGTGCAGGTGGAAATAGTGGAAAATTAAATGAATTGTTCATGCGAGGAGGCCACACCTTGGCTGGAAGCTTGGAGAGAGCAGGGTGATAATTTATGAGTACCACAACTTCAGGCCCTTCAGAAATTATTACAGGATTTTAAAGATATATTTAGCCAAGAACCGTATGTTTTAGGGCAATTTAATTTAATGTCACACCGCCAAAATTCATATCGCATGGGTCGGTCGAGAAAGTTCACGTACAAAACGCGATCGATGAGATGCTAAAAGCTGATATTATTTCACCATCCATGATCCCATGGGGGCCCCTATCGTCCTGGTAAAGAAACCAAACGGTTAATTGTGTTTTTTTGTCGACTTCTGTCGACTCAATAAGGTCACAATGGCGGACGCTTATCCACTACCGCGGATTGACGATTCCTTAGATGCCTTGACGGGCGCAAAACACTTCTCTACATTAGACCAATCATCTGGGTTTTGGCAACTACTGCTGGATGACGATTTGAAAAACAAGCCTGCCTTTAGAACACGACAGGGGTTATTTCGTTTTATCTGTCTCCCCATGGGATTACAAACGGCCCCAGCCACATTCCAGTGGCTAATGGAGCGAGTACTAACAGGTCTCCAATGGGACGTTTACAAGATATATTTAGACGATATAATCATGTTCGGACAATCCTTCCAAGAACACTTATACTGGCTGAGGCTGGTTTTCTCACATATCAGGGAAGCAAGATTGAAACTTATGCCTTCTAAATGCCATCTCGCACAGCCTTCCGTCAGATACCTGGGGTACATAGTTAGCGCAATGGGGGTGGCAAGTGATCCAGAGAAGACACGGTGTGTTAGAGAATGGCCAACCCCCGTATCCGTGCCAGATGCAGAAGATTTATAGGTTTTGCTTCCTACTACCGTCGATTTGTACAGGATTTCACAGCCACCTGACACGCACTCACAGGTAACAGACAGAAGTTCCAATAGGATATGGAAGAGGGCAGGGCTTTAAAAATATGTGGACGCTCCTCATGGATGTGCCACCACTGGCGCACCCAGATTTTTAATTACTCTTAACGCTAGATACGGATGCAAACAATGTCGGCATTGGGGCTATCCTAACACAGGTGCAATTGGGCAGAGAGGTAGTGATAGCATATGGCGGCCGTGTATTGTCACCGACCGAACAATGCTACTGCATAACCAGGAGAGAACTCCTGACCATTGTGCAAGGCTGCAACATTCACCTATGAGGTGGTCCACAGGAAGGGGTTGTGTCACACCAATGCGGAGGCTTTATCTCGTCTACCAAAGGCAGGTACTTGTGCATGTGTTAAGGGGTCATCCAGGTGTAAACCACTCTCACCTGACATGGAGTGCCAAAGCAAGCCAGAGACTCCCCTGACCGATCGAGATTTGGGACTGAGCCAAGAGGAGTTGCAGCGATGAGAGGATGAGATGCTTGAACCCATTCGCACCATTGAAAATTCTAGCCCAGAACAAGATCGGCCTCCAACAGCGTCGACATTTGTAGAGTACAAAGGGCTGTTGATGCATTGGGAGATCGACACACAGTCCTACTGTGTCGTCGTGCCGACCTCCATTTGCAAAAGTTAGGTGCATTGCCGCCACCTCCTACATTTGGGGGAGCTTTAAACATTCTCTACTATTAAAACGCATTCTTTTTGGCTGAGCATGATGTCGGATATCCGCGTATGGATGGCCTCGTGTGTAAAATATGCGTGGCAAAAGCCACCAGCATAACCGAGCAAAGTGCCGCTACAATCAATAGAAGTTTTGCGAGTAAACGAATTGGTGGCCTTGGATATATTGGAACCCCTCCTTCGCACCGACAGAGGTCACAAATATCTGCTAGTAGGGGTCAAGTACTTCACGCAGTGGCCGGTGACGTGGCCCCTGGTGGATCGAACTGCTCAGTCAATAGCAGAAGCTTTTGTACATAGATAGGTGATGGCCCCTGAAACACTTCTAACAGGCCAGGATTTTAAAAAATCCTGTAAACTAATACAGGAAGTGTGCAACATCCTAGGTACTAAGAAAGTACGCACTTGCCCATACCATCCACAATCTGATGGGATGGTAGAACGCCTAAATCACACCATCACCTCCATGCTGTGTCAGGTGGTCAATTACACCCAGGCGGACTGGGACTTACACTTCGGTGGGGCCCTTGCGGCATATCGGTTGGCGCTGCATGCGTCGACAGGATACTCTCTGTTCTACTTGATGTATGGTAGGGATCCAGACCTTCCCATTGAGCGAAAACTTTTTGACCTCCCAGCCAGAGCTGCGAAATGGCCGATAGCGATACGACAGGTCATGCAGCACTTGGAGATGGCGAAGAAAGCGGCACAAACAACAGCAGCTTCCGCCCATTCACCAATGAACGGGCTCGGTAAAAGGGAGTGACGCCCCTGCCTTTCGAAGTGGGAGATAGTGCATGGCTACACTGCCCACAGGTACGCAAAGGGAACTCAACCAATCTGCACCATCCGTAGCAAGGCCCTGTAAAAGTTTAGAGATCCTTAGGCCTCAATGTGTATTTGTCCAATTGGGACGTCGGCGACGGTATGTACATCCCGCCCGTCTAAAGCCTGACCGGTCAAAGCCCACCATGGATGTACCACTAGACTCGGAGGAGCACCCACTACACTCACCAAAAACCGAGTCACCACGAATACCTACACCTTCACCCCTTCACTCACCATCATCACCGCTGAAGTCGGGGAAGCCACTTGCCGCGACGAACCAACCTCAACAAGGTTGCCTTCTTTCTCCAGGACCGCCCGTGACCAAGGAGGTGCGGCAGCATCTAACCGAGCCGCGGCTGCACGGCCCGGTTACCCAGCATGGGCTCGGGTGATGATCCCACAGTGATGAACAACCACCGCATGCAAGACCACAGGACCATCGAGGAAAATGACGTTGTCATTCCTTCGTGCCGGAGGTTGTCGTCGGTTGTTCGCTTGTTGCGGTTGGAAGGTCCAGTTGAACCTTTGTGTGTACCGTCTCGTGTTACGGTTTCTCATTTATTACTGTCTTAAATTATGTTCTGTACACATGCACTCCACACTACACACCCAAAGTGACAGGACTCTGCTTGAGTTAAAAATTGGTTGTTTATTGACCAACAAAAGTATTTTTTTTCCTTCATACCTCCATACTCCCCTGCCATCAGAATTACCCTGAATCTATTGGATTCTCACCGGTTGTGTTGGTTGAGGACAACTTTTTCTTCAAAGGGAGGAGTGGGGGGGGATGATGTAGTGCTAATACTCACGTGATACGGGGGTAGAACGACCCACGGGATCCCAGGTTACTGTTAAAGATGACGTCACGAAGGAAAGGAAAGAGAAGGTGGGGCGTGAGAGAGGGAGATAATGCCGAGGAGGAGAGTGGTGACGTCACCGGATGAGGTGGGGCAATTGGGGGGCTTCCTGGTAGGAGTTGAAGTGGAGTTGTCACACGCAATGTGATCTCGTCTGGTGGACTCATTACTCAAGTATACAACTTGCAATCTGAACCAGTGGCCCCTTTTTGCTGCCACTGGTGGCCGAGTGGCCCTCGCAGTAGGGCCGTGTAGCTCAGTGGGACTCACTCGGGGGACTGACTTCCTCAGTCCCCCATCACTGTCGTGTCACTCCCCCCCCCCCCCCAGCAGTGCCCCAACAGTCTACGACGCCAATATCGTGGGACCGTTGTCTTCTGTATATGTCTGTCCAGATGTGATCCACCGAACGCGTTGATATTCGACCAACCCAGTCGCTGCGCACGCCTCTTCCAGGAGTGGGACATTGAAGGGGACTCCTCAACCCCCAGATCCCCCGATCCTCCGAACCCCCGATCCCTAATGGACCGCACCGCAGTGAACCACTCCATCGTTCTACTACGGCCGCTCTCCGGCGGCCTGGGCGGCGTTTGTCGCGCTACCCCCGAAGCTATGACTATAGATCGCACGGCTCACAAACTTACACTTGCACGTGTAAAGCTGACACGTGCTCGCCACGCGCTCGAGGAAGGCATTGCTAATGAAACGTGTTCAGTGAATGAATATCTATACGTAGCTGATAATAACACACGTGATAATAATAGACATATAATATTGCAAATTTCGCCTTGCCGTACGAACGAAGAAGAATGAAGACTGAACACGTGGGCATGTCATTCGGTTGCGTAATGATTCGTGAACGCTACATTTCTTGGCTGGTTTGACACAAATCTGTTGGGGATTTTTTGTGGAATTCAAACCCTCCAGCTAGCTGTGCACACGTGACCACCGCTCAACTATCCGTTCCAGCCAACACATTTTTCGACGCTTGCTATAGGCACCGTCCTGGGGTTGTCCACATGGCACCGTTCGACTTTCACACATTTGGTAAAGGTTTTGAGTTGTGATCCAAACAGTGGCTGAAATCTGACTTGACACAGTGTCCCCACCACTGAAACGGACGTCCTCTGCATCATAATAGCATCATCATCAGTCTGCTCGCCGTTGTGAGTGGCGCGACAGAATGAGTCTGCGATGTATATGGGGAGGGGGGGGATTGTCCACGTGTGATATATGGCCACCATGGTGGCGAGATGTTAACTACCTCGCCTGGTATACAGGAGGTAGTGGGTTAAATTCAAACCCTGACGCTTATGTATTCGGAGTTTACACGTTCTCCCCATAGTCGCGTGGATTCCTCTCCGGGTCTTTGGCTTTTCCCTCCACATTTAAAAACGTACGTTCAGAGTATTTAGCTGCGATACATTTCCACATGATAAGCAACTTCGTTGAGCTATCATTCGTGGCCAGGTGGTTTCTACAAAAGAGCGATATAGCTCAGTGGGCCTTACTTGATGAAATAAAAATTTAGTTTCGTTTTTAGTTTCTTCATTAAAGAAATAGTTTACGAGCAAAGTGATGGGCTCTAGCATGGGGTTGAGCATGGAATCGAAATCGCAGATGGTCGACTCCTGATCCATAATTCCTAATATGGGCGGGGAAACTTTATTTGGGGCATGACACACCTACTTAACATTCGCGTCATTGATTCCTCCATACTTGAGGGTCACGTTTTATCGCTTTACAGCGTATCGTCCTCCATTCCGTTTTTTTTTCATTCTGGAGGGCAACTGCAACTGATGTTTCTTCTGGTTTTAAAGATGAGGACTTCTGCTGCAGCTGATGGCGGACTTGGTGTTGTTTCTGGTGTTTCTATTGTTGTTGTAAACGTTTGCTCTAGTCACGTGTCCGACGGGTGATACGAACTTCCAACAAGAAACACACCCTTCTGACGTTACGGGCCGTACGCGTCCTTCATCACAGAGCCTCTGGCTGAGATTGTACAGGATTAGCCGTTCTTTCTTTTATGAACACATCAGGGATGAGGGAAGTGGGAGAAATGAAGACGTCTGCTGCTCATCATGATGATGATGATGTGATTGATGTTGATTTTGGTTACTGCTGCTGCAATGCTAGAAAAGGCATCTAACAACGAACCATTCCCGGTGAAAACAATTAGCTATAAAGTATATGGCTCGTGATACAATTCAAGTCCTGTAGAGATATTGTTTTTTAACTGTCTCGTTTACATCCTCGTTTCTCAGTCTTGTCCACTCTGTAGGTGGTCATTTTGCGATGTAAAAAATGCTGCGCCAGACCTGTAAAATGGGAACAAACGAGCCTAAAACTATAAACTAAACTATTACAGGGTACTCAAAGCGCCGTAGGGCACATATAGAAATACATTTCTTGCCAAAGAGAGGAAAATGTGAACAAAGTACAGGAGCGCGTTGAGATGAACCAAGAGTAACTGCCGTTTCACTCGCCCTACTAATAACGATAAACTACTGTAGGGTTTATTTTATTAGGTAAGGCCCACTTGAGCTGTATAGATTTTTTTCAGATGCGACCTTGCCACAAATTACAGCTCAACGATGTGGCTTATCACGTGTACATTTATAGCAGCCAAATACTCTGAACGTTTGTTGATTATAAATGTGGAGGGAATAAAACCTGGAGGACCCGGAGAAAATTCCACGCGAGCACGGGGAGAGAGAGACGCGCAAACTCCAAACATACAGCAGGCGTCAGGGTCGGGTTCGAACCCACAACCTTCTGTGTGCCAGGCGAGGGAGTTAACATCTCCCCACCGTACGCGAAGTACTATGACACAAGCTTCCATGCAATGGGGAAGATACAAACAAACTGAAATAACTAACAATGGTATTAAAGAGACTTCGGTCATATCTATCCAAATTGAAATCCTTTATCTTAAAAATTCCATTTCAGCGTCCAGATTTGCCCCCCTTTTTTATTTTACGAAAGAAAAATCCATCTCCGCTTGCATTGCCAAGAGCGCGAATATTTCACGGTACAAACATTTTCCCCTGGCCCAGTGGCCCGCGTGCGTGTTTCCCCACCGCGAGCGCCTGTTAATCATTCCTGTGACGTGGTCGTCACGAGCACACACACACATTGAGCACGCACACACCACGCACACAGTGAGCACACACACACATTGAGCACGCACACACCACGCACACAGCGAGCACACACACACATTGAGCACGCACACACCACACACACATTGAGCACACACACGTTGAGCACACAACACGCACACGTTGATCACGCACACACCACACACACATTAATGCACGCACACACATTGAGCACACACACACATTGAGCACACACACACATTGAACACACACACACATATTGAACACACATACACATTAATCACACACCACACACACGCACACGTTGAGCACACACACGTTGAGCACACACCACGCACACGTTGATCACACACACACATTGAGCACACACACACATTGAACACGCACACACATATTGAACACACACACGCACACACATATGAACACACACACACATTGAGCACGCACACACCACACACACATTGAACACACACACATTGAGCACACACACCACACACACATTTTGCCCAATACCTCGGCAATTGCCTCGTGCCCTAACTTCCCGAGATCTGCCCAAGGTGGGCGATGTCCCCCCCTCCCCTCCCACTTCTCCTACCCCCCCCCCCTTTTCGTGCCCCCCCCCCCCCCCCCCACTACTTCCTTCCCCCTTACCGGTTCATAAACTAAATAAAAACTACACTTTCATGTACGAGATAACGCCAACTGAGCAATTCAACTTCATTAAATAAACTTCTTATTTGACCAGGTAAGGCTCACTGAGCAATGTAGCTTGTTTTCAGAAGCGACCTGGCCACAAATGATAGCTCAACCAAGTGGCTTATCGCGTGGAAATGTATAGCAGCCAAATACTTAAAAATGCACGTTTCTAAATGTGGAGGGAACAACGGGAGCAACCCGGAGAACAATCCACGAGACCACGGGGAGAGAGAAACCGCGAACTCCAAATATACAGCAGCAGCAGCTGCTGCGCCAGGGTCCGGGATCGAACCCACGGTCTCCTGCGAACCAGACGAGGGAGATCCCGTCTGCTAACCAGCAAAGGTTCCAATGTTGGACGCCGGACTCGATGGTACGGACAGCTGTACGAGTCTAGTCAAATGTGTGTCGTTGAAAATGTAGCGTCATGCGCTGGAAATGTGAATTAAGAAAAATGTACACACACACAACAAAGTTGTGTTTGAGCACGCGCTTTAGAATCGTATGTTGGTTAATTTCTCCCCCTCCTCAAAATGTTTTTCTGCCGATCATTCGTTGGCAAAAATTGTAAATCAAGAAACTTTTACTTGTGGGGGTGTTGTTTTTGGCTCTACCGGGTAGAAATATGTTGGGGTTGTTTAAATTTAAATAAGAGGATTTGACTCCTATAAATGTCCACGTGATAAGCCACTTCGTTGCGCTTTCATTTATGGCCAGGTCGCTTCTGAAAAAGAGATACACATCTCACTGGGCCATACCTGGTCAAATAATAACAAAAAATTGTTGAGTGGCTTAGTTTAAATTCCATCCAGTGGTCTGGCGATGACACTACAGGGCCTGGCCATCGTCCAAAGTCGGTCTCTCCTCGGCGTTTTTGCCAACTCGGCATTTATTCTCAGCAGATCTTGGCGACCCTTTCTGAGTTTTCCTTGCGAGTGTCTTTCTCGAACGGGGACATCGCGCAGATGTGGGATCGACCCACGATCGCGACGTTTCATTTTGTATTTGCCGGCGGCGTCGTTCGTGTGAATCGCGTCTCTCACAGTCGCCGAGGTACCGGGAAACGAGGGGAGGCAGCCGCCCAAGCGGCGAGTAGTCTACGGTGCCGATAATTGCCCGAGCTCTGCAGTCCTCTATATATATTAAGATGCTTTCGGCCAGCGAATGGGTGTTTGAACGATGTTTAACACTTGACAAATTGTCTCGTGGTGTGTCTGATGGTTCCAGACAAGTGGTCGACAACCTGCGGCTCTGGAGCAGCACGTGGCCCTTCAAGGACTGCTCCGTGATGTTGCGTATCAATGACCACCGTCTCGTGTTCACCACATGCATTGTGGCTCTTAAAATACTGATGTTTTTTTACTGAATTCAACATTTTTATTATTATTATTTTTATCGCGGAGCCCCTGCTTTGAGAAGGTGACATTAAGTGACATCGAGTGACTTTTTCATTCTAGATTTGAAGCTTTCGTGACTGCAAGGATTCATACTCTTAGGTTTTTTCGGTAAAGTCACGTAGGTAAAAAATACAATTAAAATTAATAAAAGTAATAACAGAAATAAAATAACAAAGTTGTCACGTGACGAACACACGTGGCCAGTTTATGAATGCCACAACAGCACCTCTGGTGGTGGTGTCACAGAGCGATCCGCGCAGCCTTTAACATTGCGTCGAGGACGTTTCACCGCTGGTTACAACCAGCATCTTCAGGCAGTTGCCAGAAACCTGAAAATGCCCTCCAATATACATTGTCGGATTTCTGGAAACTGCCTGATAATGCTGGCTGTGTAAACCAAGCTGAAACGTCCACACCCAATGATTACATGTTGTGAGATCGTTACCCAACAACTATACTACCGGTGGTGCTAAAACATTCATACATTGACACGTTTGTTCATCACGTGACTTTAAAAAAATGTCTACGTCGGGTCGAGGAGGGTTTATGACACATTATACTGGTAGGAACCTCCTGGTTACACCAGCCCACAGGGGATTATTGTGTCCGTCGTGCAGAGAGGGGCTGGGTGGGGAGGGAGGGGCTGGGTGGGGAGGGGAGGGTGAGGAGGGGCTGGGTGGGGAGGGTGGGGCTGGTTGGGGAGGGCAGGGAGGGGCTGGGTAGGAAGGGTGGGGAAGGGCTGGGTGGGGAGGGTGGGGAGGGGCTGGGTGGGGAGGGTGGGGCTGGGTGGGGAGTGGGAGGGGAGGGGCTGGCCACCCCGTGGTGCCCTTATAAAACTCAACGTTTAACCTACTCACGCCGGCTTGTGCCCGCCCTCACAGTCGGCCATATTTGCGTTATACACCACGCCGCCGTTGACCCTGGCCAATGACCAAGCAACCCAACGTTCCTACCAGCTCCCTCCGCAGGAATGTGTTACGTACACGCTCCAAGCCAAAATGAAGTTATGAATCATCAAATTGGTCACGAAAGCCTACTTGTTCGATTTGTTTGAACAGTGTTAGGAGGGCCGTGACATGGCCTGACGGTAGTGCGTTTGCCACTTGTTGCAGAGGTTCGTGGTCCAAACTCCATGGCCACCTTGGTTAATACTTATAACACGAATAAACTCAACACTAAATGGATGACAGTAGTATCTGCTTTGATCTGCCATGTATTAAGCTCTAACTCTCACCCTTTATATAATTCAATGATGCCCCACCACTGGGTCTGAAATATTGTACCAACATTTTTATACTTGACTCTTAAGACCATTGAAGGGAGAGCTGAGCCACCAGTACCCTGTCTGTCAAATACTCATTCAATTAGGGTTAGTAACAAGTCCACATCCCCATGATTCCAAATACCAGCGGTTTCAGCCAGCCCTGATCTCCATTCTGCTTATCTGGACGCAGACTCAATTGACTCTTGCGGGCACAAAATGCAACAAACGCTCTTGATGTTGAAAGGGAAATGTCATCACTTTGCCGACGCCCTCCGTCAGCACTGGGGTCAAACGGGCCCCATGACAAACAAGCCGCGCCTGGCACCCCAAGGCCACGTGTAGGGCCACCGACCTCTGGGCCTGGCCCGGGCACTAGGAAAACATCTGCCCCACGTCACAGCCTGCGTGAGCAAACACTCGACATCCCAGTAGCGTTATTTGTATGTATGTTTGTATTACACACACGGTACAAACATACATACATTACCACACTCTGCAAGGTCCGACCGTGTCCGTCCAGCGCTCGCAGTGCTGCATTGGCTTCCGGTTGCCGAACAAATATTTCGTAAAAAGGTCGCACTCACTGCACACAAAGCGCTTTCCACAAATCAACTACAATACCTCGCTCATCTCGTCAAGGAGACAAAAGCATCACTTGAACGCCGGTCATCGTCGCAGCAGCGGCTTTCGGCTGGCCATCTAACAAAGACGGTCACTGCATCGCGCGCTTTCAGATGCGCTTCTGCGGCCGTCTGGAACGCTCCTCCTTCCAATATTAAGAAGCCACTGGAGCTACGCACTTTAAATCTAGATTGTAAAGTAATTTCTTTAGAACAATTTTATGTGTTTAGTTTGTTGTACTTCTCTCGCACCCCCGATTGGCATGGTTGGCAACGTACGGTGCGAAAGAAGTTCAACGTACGTACATACAAACAGACACAACGCTGTGCGCCTACTACTGTCGAGGGGGTGCTTCGTGTCAGCCGGAGCTATCCAGGCCTGAGATCCAGAGAACAATTTGGCCAACAGGAGCCCGTGAGATTTCATGGAATTTTTTTTCCTTGAGAAATGAAGCCCTGCTACTGCCTGTGATCCAGCGCTGTGGGGGCAGCAGCGAGGGTTGGTGGATGACCGCACACAGACTTTGTGCAACTCCCTTCGTCCCGTAGGCGTCGATGAGGAGCCGTACCCTGGCTCGCCAGGAGAAGACAGCGCAGCAAAACATGTGGACTCCACCTGTTCCATCTGGATGGGATAGAGCGTTGCCCCCTTACACGCGTGGGTTGTCTCCGGGTGCTACGGTTTCCTGCCACACGTACACACTCATTCATTGGTCCATCAAACCTTCATATATAGCGGACGGCAGAGCTCGGGGAATTGAGGGGTGTCGGCTCACCGCTTGGCTGCCTTCCCGCTCGCCGGTGGTTCTTCCTCGCGCCTCCGAGTCGTTCGCTGTCTACGAGAGTGAGAAAATACAAAACTGTGGTGTGCGGCGGCGCGTGATACGTTGAAATTATAATTTAAAAAAAATATGATATAATGGCATTAATAACTACAGCAGTACCCCGGTTTACGTCAGGGATGCGTCCCGAAAGGTTGCGACGGCAAATATCGAAACGTCAATCAAAGCAATTTTTTCCAAACCAACAAAATACTGTACATAAATCATATATTGTACCCTACAGCACAGTCAATTTACTGGTAGGAACCTCCTGGTTCCAGCAGCCCACAGGGGATTATTGTGTCCGTCCGTCGTGCATCAAAAAATGGGAGGGGTGGGGCTGAGTGGAGAGGGGAGGGTGGGGAGGGGCTGGGTGGGGAGGGAGGGGCTGAGTGGGGAGGGGCTGGGTGGGGAGGGTGGGGCTGGGTGGGGAGTGGGAGAGGTGGGGGTGGGTGAGGAGGGGCTGGTCACCCCGTGGTGCCCTTATAAAACTCAACGTTTAACCTACTCACGCCGGCTTGTGCCCGCCCTCACAGTCGGCCATATTTGCGGAATACACCACGCCGCCGTTGACCCTGGCCATTGACCGAGCAACCCAACGTTCCTACCAGCTCCCTCCGCAGGAGGAATGTGTTCATTATGCGCGACGCAAAGTAGTTTGTGCACAGGGCAGGGTGAGGCGACGGCTACGAGGAGGACGAACGATGCTGTCAGCGACGTGAGTGTGGATTGAGGCGACGCAATCGGGCAGCGGTGGTGTCGATCACGTGACGACGTGTTTGCGAAACGACGTAAAATGGGAAAGATGTCAATTGGGGCATCGCCGCCTCTGCAAGCCAGTAGCGGGAGTGCTGAAGAGCCAGCGCATTGCTCCCAGCATGAATTCGCACCAAGATTCAGAATACGACGCATCGGCAGTAGCAGAGGCCACGAGGCGGTGCATGCAAATGTTACACGTTGTCTTTGCCACAGTGTGGATGTCGCCTCTGTTGACTTCACAGCATTGCCTTGGATGAGCAATCAAAGGCCATGGGCTTGTAGTGGACGTGATGAAGACACGAGGGCGAGTCAGATCCAGGTCGTGTTTAGTGTTTATGTTCCATTGACCATCAGGCATTTGCTCGCACGGCAGTGGCAATTTGTGACGAAGCGGCTTAGCTTCTCTAAAGGGCTCCACGTGGCACGGCAATAATCACCGCGATAATTAGGCACATTTCGTGTTCCCGCGATGTTTCACGGACGGATATAGTCTGCCGACGTGGTCGCCGTGTGTAATCCCAAGCGAATCATTTGCGGCTACATGTTTGTGTCTGTACGAATGTGTGTGTGTGTTAATGTGTGTGTCTATATAAATGTGTGTGTATAAATGTGTGTGTGTGAGTGGGGAGCGGTAGTGGAGCGGTTAGCGTGCTGCGCTATGAACCCGGCGACACGGGTTCAATTCCCGCTCACGGCCAACACCAGTGACGATTATCTGAACCGGTCCCGGGCCTCCCCTAGGTCGACTCAGCCTCAGATGAGTACCTGGTGCGGTGTGTAAACATCGCCACTTGGGAGACAAAGGCGGTCGGGCGTGGTGCTGGCCACCCACCCCTTCGTGTACCGTTCCGGCCTTAATAGGTGCTCGCTAACAGCACTTGCCCCTACAGTCTGTTAAGGCTACATGGGGGATCTTTGTCTTTGTCTTTATCTTTATGTGTGTGTCTGAATGTGTGTGTCTGTATAAATATGTGTGTGTCTATAAATTTGAGTGTGTGTGTCTATGTGTGATATGTGTATATGAATGTGTGTATGAATGTGTGTATGAATGTGTGTATGAATGTGT
>CM025622.2:8544492-8556066 GCA_014621495.2 Entosphenus tridentatus | reverse complement strand
ATACGAAGGGAGAGTGTGAGGCCTAGTTCTAGGCTTGAGGCCTAGTTATAGGCTTTAGGCCTAGCTGTAGGCTTTAGGCCGCTGTGAGTTAATTTTTAATTTAAATGCTTTAATTATTTATGTAAAAGCTTTAAATGTATTAAAAACATAAGGGAATGTAACATTGTTAAACATTAACTCCCCTGCACACACGCGGGGGTACGATACGAAGGGAGAGTTTGAGGCGTTGTTCGAGGCTTTAGGCCTAGCTGTAGGCTTTAGGCCGCTGCTAGTAAATTTTTAATTTAAAAGTTTTAATTAAAAGCGTCACTGAGTGTAAAGGTTTTTGTAGGGTCATGCCAAGTGTTTGCAGTAGGGGGCGATGTTGATCACTGAGTGTAAAGGTTTTTGTAGGGTCATGCCAAGTGTTTGCAGTAGGGGGCGATGTTGATACACGGACGGACGGACGGACGATATAATCTATTGGTGGCTGGTCCACTTCGTTCCTACCAGTATTATTTCCCTTCTACGTGACTTTACCGAAAGAACCAAGAAGATGAATCATTCTAGAGCCGCAGACCACCGTTAAGCCTCCAACTAAAACGAAGGCATCACACCACGTGGGCCACAACAGTTTCCGTGAACCACTCCTCGACGATCCCCGCGGAATGATCCGGTACGTGGCGGCGTACCCCCATCTCACTGCCTGGCTGCAGGCCGAGCAAACAGTGCGCGAATGGGATTCAGAAACTTGGTCATTCGTCACTGAACGCGTTTTCAATTAACGTGGCACTTTTCAGGGAAGCATCGACTACCGCGTGAAACGAGGGATTACCTTCCAGTGAAGATTCCACGGTGAAATAAATTCCTGCTGAAGACGTAATTTTTTAAGCACCAATTTATCGGGCGAAATAGCTTCACGTTTAAAACTTTACTTATCGTTTTTCATAATCAGTACTTCGAGTTAAGTTGCGTAAAACAGTGTGTCGTACACGACGACCCAACCCAAAAACCCAATGAATTACGAATCACAACTATGAATCACGACATTGACCCGCAACGGTTTCTGCGGACGACTTCTCGACAGCCCCGTGGGCCAACGGTGGCATGCCGACCACAGGCTTGGACCCGCTGGTCTACACCGGACGTCTGTGACAAAGAGCTTTTTAGCTCATCGGGTTCCTCCAGTTGAAATAGATAATCCAGAATCCAATTCGAGAGGACGCAGACCTGGCGAGCATCTGGCCGCTGTTGGGGTGGCCAGAGTGTGACCCGCCTGGGCTCCAGCGGATGGTGTAGATCTCCTTGCTGTGGGCCTGCAGGTCGTGCACGCAGGTGTCTTGCTTCATGCTCCAGATCTGAGGACGATCAAAGTGCCCCGCGGTCAAATGGACAGCTGCCACCTCTTGCCCGATGTCGGACGACGCTTCTTGGCGATGTGAAGAGCGGTCAGAGAGGTCCGCGTACACGTCAAGCCCCAAAGGGTTCCAAAGTCAGTCGGAGCACGAATGGATACAAATTGGGAAAACACACCAAGAAACTGACATGGAAACCCAAGAAACTGACATGGAAACCCAAGAAGCCAAGACACAGAAACATTGAGCAGCAAGCAAAGGCGAGTCCACTTTTGGAGAAAATGTGGGCAGGTTTACTGAAGTGGTTTGTGTAGCAGCAATAGGTTAATGCACACCACTTAATCAACACCTCTCCCCAACCCCCCATAGTAAATGAAATAATAACATTCGATAGTTGTGATTAGTTTGCTGCTTGCTTCTGATAAGAGAGGCGGCGAGTAAAGACAGAACTCGTGGAGCCGACCCCTTACACGAGGCCTGAACCACGGGCAGCAGCTGCTGGCGAGACGCTGCGGCAAACAGGGCCGAGTGTGTGCTTTGCAACAGGTGAACTACAACGCGAGAATCCATTAGACGGCCGTGAGGTGCTCAACGTTGCGAGTCTCAGGGATGATGCTCCGTGAGATGCGGTGGCGAGATGTTAACCACCTCGCCTGCTATGCATGCAGGAGAGCATGGCTTTGATCCCGACCCTATTTGGAGTTTGCATGCTCTCGTAGATTTTTCTCCGGGTCCACCGGTTTTTCCCTTCACATTTAGAATCATCCGTTGAGAGTCTTTGGGCTGCTATACATTTACACGTGATAAGCTACTTTGTTGAGCTATCATTTGTGGCCAGGTCACTTCTGAAAATGAGCTACATAGCTCAGTGGGCCTTACCTGGTAAAATAGAAATTATTTAGTTTATGCAAGGGTTCACCAGATGTCGATCAGCGGGCACACGAGTCTACATTCATATTTACCTCTCAAGAAGTTCACTGGGCTGAATGAAAAACCCAAGTGGTTTCTTGTGCAGACATCGGTGATCGACAACACTTTGGACAGGCCAAGGTGGTGTTGTTTTACTCAGGCAAGAACTAAAAGGGACCAGAACAGAACCTCCAGTTGCTGGAGTGACCTGGGTCACCGATATGACAATTGCAAAACCAATCAAATAAATTGGAGCGATAAAGCACAGAGAAATCGGAGCCAAAATATCGGTATAGTGCACAAACATAAATCCGTGTTAAATAATACATTCTCTGTTGGGTTAAGTCGGCTCGATAAGATTAATTTTAGACTGTTCATCTTAAGTAGGCAAGCTTGATTAATCAGGTCCGACTGTTCCCATGTATCCACAACCAGACTCAAGCTGGTCCCAGATTCAAGCTGGTCCCAGACTCGTATCAGAGCCAAGATTGGCCAGCCGAGTCTGGGCCCAGTCTGGGACCAGACTCAGCTGACCCCGTGACGACGTTAAAACCATATCCAGGGTTGGGCCGGCCTCCACACGGGTCGTAGACTTCAGAAAGGGAGCTCCGAAGCCAAGGCACGGAAAGCTTTACTGGCTACGGCTCCACAGACCTGCTGTGAAAACCAAGGGCCACAGTGACATTGACGTGACTCGGGCCAAGTTTTGAGCGGCTGTGGAAATGAGAAACCCCTGGGTTTGTGAACTCAGAACCTCGCCGGCGCTGGCTCGGCGCTCCGACAAGAGCCGTCACGAGCACCTGGAGTCGCCGACCTCAAGGGTTTTACGATGCATCCTACTTTTAAAAAACGAGTGTTTGTGTGCGCACCTTGAGAGTCATGTCGTCGGAGCAGGAGGCGAGCAGTGTCCCCGAGGGGTCCCACTTGATTGCGTTAACTTCGTTCTGTTCCACACGCCGGCACGCAGACACACGTGCGAACAGTGATGAACCGGCAACATGCATGTGCTTTCGTGTATGACCATAAATAAAAAAATTTATACAGAAATTCAGCATGGATTAACAATGTAATTTATGTAACCACCATCATCGCAGCATTAAATATGTATCTATGAACCCATGAGAAACTGTGTGTCAAAACCGGTCCAGAGTTCGCTTGTACTGAAGAAACTCTGCTGATAATAATTTACAATTCTAAAGTGTCTTACACCCAGAGATCACAAGGCGCTGTACAAACACACACACACATGCAGGCTCACACCCATAACACCCAACCGAAAAAAATATTAAAGAAATAGAAAACACCACTTAAAAATAAGTGCGTCTTAAGGCTCTCCCAGAAAGCTGTAGCTGACGGGTTATGTACCAAATATTAATTAATGATTTTACATGGAGATGGATACGTTAAGGAGTATTGTCTGCTTATATTATAAACGGCTGATGCCTACCAATAGCGGGGGAGTTATCTCCCACTTAAGTATTTTGTAGGGAGATTGTTCCTATGAAATTTGCAAAATTTGGACCGTGACCCCAGGAAATGTGGGATCTGGAACATCCACCGCAAAGCAGACGGCTGCGTATGAATTGTGATGTCATTGTGATGTCACTGTGATGTCACTGTGATGTCACTGTGATGTCACTGTGATGTCACTGTGATGTCACTGTGATGTCACTGTGATGTCACTGTGATGTCACGTGCGTGCGTGACGCTGAGGCGCGGAGGCCGAGCCGAGCGTCGCTCGAAAGCCAGGACACAGAGGATTGGGCCTCAGTCTCTTAGAAGTGATTCCCCACCCCTCCTACCAAAGACAAAGATCCCCCGCATAGCCTTTAACAGACAGTTGGAGCAAGTTCCGTTAGCGAGCACCTATGAAGGCCGACACGGCACACGAAGGGATGGTTAGCCAGCACCACGCCCGACCGCCTTTGTCTCCCGAGTGGCGAGTGTTGACACACCGCACCAGGCACTCATTTGAGTCGACCTATGGGAGGCCCAGGACCGGTTCAAACAATCTTCATTGGTGTTGGCCATGAGCGGGAATGGAATCTGGGTAGCCGGGTTCGTAGCGCAGTGCACTAACCACTACGCCACCGCTCCCCACCCACTCCCACCCAAGCCACCTCCCACTGCATTATTATTGTTTCGATGGAAAAAAAAACAGCCGAGGCAAGGAGCAAGGAGCAGGTGATGGGACGGCAGCCGGCTTGCGTGGCGTCATCTTGTCATTACGGACTTTACGCCCCCCACAGGATTGACCGGGGCGGGTGTGGGGACTCGCACTGCAAACCCCCGCAACGAACGGCACTCGCGAATCACGCTAACCACGCTAACCACGCACCGTGTGCCCCCGGAAGGTCCGGATCGGCTCCTCCTCTCCCAGCCGGCACACGTGGATGCTCATGTCGGTGCTGCACGAGGCGAAGCTGTCGTCCGTCTGCCAATCGACGTCCAGCGCGGGCGCTGCAACGCGAGGAACGCGGGAGAAGACAAAGGGCGCCGGAGGCCGGCCGTTCGGATGTTACAACAGCCACACCGCGGCACAGGTTTCACTTCCCCCCCCCCCCCCCGACGCTTCGCGAGCCAAAAGGCCGTGGGCTCTGCTCCCCACCGCCCCCCCTTCCCCTCGCTACTCTGGACGGTCGTGTCGTGAAAAAGGAGAGAAGACATTTTTTTTTAAGTCATTAACAACATTTAACGGAAGCTACGGCGAAGTTAGCCAATTTTAAGCCGAAATATGTTAAGTTTCGGAATTGTCCGAGGTGTTTTTTTGTTTTATTTCAAACGTGCGGCCCTGACATTCGCCGAAACGCAGCCGAGACCCCGATCGATTCTGAGGTTGGCTCAGGTGCAAAAGCGCCGCCCCCTCCCTACCAACGCGAGGCCCCGAGCAGGTGCGCCGAGCCCGCCTGGTGGCCGGGTCGGCACGGCAGGGCTGCCGCTTGGGACCCCGTGCCGAGCAGCGAAACCGAGTAGAGCGCCGAGCCAGCAAACTTCCCGGTGGTCGTGGGAACGCGGCAACAGTTGGATGCTACGAGGTTCAAGTTGAGGCATCTGGCGGAGCTGCACTGTGAGCGCAGACCATGTGTCGCCAAGCTGGGCGGCTCGCAGCCGCTCGCTGGCTGCCAGTGGCGGCTGTGAGCTTTGGTCAAGAAGAATTTGTCCGACGACCCAAGCAGGATTTTACTGAAAATCCGACTTAAGGCCCGCCCCCTGAGTCAGCGGTGGAAATTCCATATTCCCACTGCGAGGGAATCTCACTCGTCATTTTACGCACGTTTTCAAGGAACATTGATACTTACATTGCCGATATCAAGATGATTAAAACGGAATGGGCTTCACCCTTTCCGGCAATAATACAGGAGGCGTACTCTTTGGTTCTTCCGGTAAAGTCACGTAGGTATAAAATGAAATTTAAATTAAATCACGACGTTTCAGGCGCAACACAAGCGTCCGTCATCAGGTGGGACAACCACGGCAAGAAACAATTGTTTTAATTTCATTTTCATTTTATTTTCTACCTACGTGACTTTACCAAAAGAACCAACCAAAGAGTATGGATATCCCTGCAGTCACGAAAACTTCAAATCTAAATACAGGAGGTGTTCAGATTGGCTTTGTGCCGTTCGCCTATTGGCGTCCTCTCGTCTCACACTGGTGAGACAAGGCCATGAAGGAGGCAGTCTCTGGTGTTGGCCAGTTTCCAAGACAATGCATTCATCATCGTTTACATGTTTTACCACAAGTATGTGGAGTTCACGCAGACTTGATGATGCCTTGCAATAGGTGTCTATGTGGTGTTCGAACATCTTAACACCTCCTGTATTATCACCGGAAAGGGTAAAGCCGATTGTGTTTTCAACATATTGTGGCATGAGTCATGCGAACATCAGGTGGTGCCGTTCACTTTGGCCTCAAGTGATACAACCGTGAATGCCTGGGGCATTTGGAGCAGCTGACATGTAGTGATGTCACAAAGTGAATTAATAACAGATTATATTATTGGTTCTTTCGGTAAAGTCACGTAGAAAGAACCAATAATATGAATCCCTGCAGTCACGAAAGCTTTAAATCGAAATAATAACAGATTAGTAAATAAACACAATTTATCGTTTCTTATCTTACATATATTGTACATAGCACCTTCACAAATTGTACATAAGATGATAGTGGTTAAAATAAAGAGTAGGGTTATTAAAAGCGGTGGTGTAGTTTGGGTGACAGGAGAACAGGTCGGAGTGATGAAGTCTCCGGCACCGCATGGTGATGGCGTTGGCGGCGTGGTCACGGCACGCGAGGATTTACCCGAGTGGAAGGGAAACTGCTGCTTGGCTTCGCCTGTCTGTGCGTCCCAGATGATGGTCGTCTGAGAGCGAGGGGCGAGAGGGCCACACGGCACGCGCCACCAAGTCTCACAGCGCTCACGTTCACACCGCCTCTCGTGCGCTTTCCCGCACCTCCAATTAGCTTCCCACTACACCTCCGAATACGTTACCGCACCTCCGACTGACTTCCCGCACCTCCGATTAGATCCCCGCACATCCAATTAGCACGGTTGGCTACGTAAGGTGCAAAGTAAGTTCAGTACACACACACAAACACGCTCCAATCATTCACGAGTGTTTGCATTTACGCATCGTCGCTGAAAATGTCCCGTAACGGGTCGTTTGTTTGCAGGCATCTCGCAGACTGGGCGGGCAGCGTAGATTTCTGACGGCATTATGAGATATTCTTAGTTCTTTCGGTAAAGCCACGTAGGTAAAAAATGAAATTAATAAAAATAAAACAAGTGATGCAGCTAATCTGGCTGTGATGGTCCCACCTGATGACGGAGACTTGTGTTGCCTCCGAAACGTCGTGATTTTTATTGTTTTATTTTTATTAATTTCACTTTTTACCTACGTGGCTTTACCGAAAGAACTAAGAATATGAATCCTTGCAGTCACGAAAGCTTCAAATCTGGCATTATGAGAGTAATTCACGTGGGTGCGTGTGGAATTGCCTCCCCCACCCTGAGACTACGCGAGCGATGAGCCAGCGCTGGAAATTCTACATTCCAATGGCGAGGAGACCTCGGTTATCATTTCACGTGCGTTTTGAAGCAACATTGACGATACTGTGATGGCATGAGTAATGTGAACATTAGATAATGCGCTCACTTTGGTTTCAAGTGATATAACTGTAAATGCCTGCGGTATTTGGAGTACATATGTAGTCCATCTTCCTGGTTCTTTTGGTAAAGTCACATAGAATGGAAATAATAAAACAGATCTGTTTCTTCACCTGAGGACGGTTGCTTGTGGCCGAAACGTCGTGAGAATTTTTCTGTTATTATGTTTTATTTGTATTATTTTATTATTTCCCTTCTACGTGACTTTACCGAAAGAACCAAGAAGATGAATCCCCGCAGTCATGAAAGCTTTAAATTTAAAAATATGTTATCCATTCACTAAGTGTATTCATAACTTAAGTCACGAATTATAGTTGTAAGTTGACACCAATTGGATTTCACCAGGGCTTAGGTGGTGTCATCATAGGCATCTGTGTTGCCGACTAGAGCTATAGTGGGGGAGACACGAGGCCTCACCTTGTCCACGCCGGCACTCAGGATGTAGTTCCCCTCTTTGTTCCACTTGAGGGCGAAAATTGGGCCTTTGTGCTGCCCCAGTGTGCTCGAAAGGTTACCTACAGACACACACAAGACACACACAGGTCCCCCGTACAGTCTTTTTGCGTTGTTAGCAGCATCTATGAAGGCCAGAATGTCACTCGAGGTGGCGGCGTGGCCTGGATCGAGCCTGGCTGCCTTTGCCTCGCTCGTGCTGATGTTCACACATCGCACCAGGTACTCATTTAAGGCCGAGCTGACTTTGGGGAGGCCCAGGACTGCATCAAATATTCACCACTGTTGTTAGTCATGAACTCGAATTGAACTCGGGTCACCGGGTTCATAGCACAGTGCGCTAGAAACTTCACTCTCGCTCCGCACAACAACTGACAAACACACAAACCTCTCCTGTCTTGTCTTTAACAGACTGTTGGGGCAAGTGTTGTAAGCGAGCATCTATGAAGGCCGGCATGGCACACAAGGGGGTAGCGTTCCCAGCACCATGCCCAGCCACCTTTGTCTCCCCAATGCTGATATTTACACATCACACTATGTGCTCATTTGACCTAAGTGATGCCCGGAATCAGTTAAGATAATCGTCACTGGTGTTGGCCGTGAGCGGGAATCGAACGTGGGTTGCCGGGTTCGCAGCGCAACGCACTAACCGCCAAACTACCGCTCCCCAGAGACACACACGCACACACACCAGATACAAAGTTCCTGCTTTAGTCTTGCATCACCATGCAACAAAAGACGGGCCAGGCTCGGCTGCTTCCAGACTGCCGAACAGAAGGGAACGAATGGAGGCGAGGTCAGTCGGCAGCGGTTGGTCGAACTAAACACAACGTAACACAAACGCAACGGGCATTTGTGCACGAGGAATTCTAAAGTGTGTTATCTGTTGTGCGGAGTTTGGCTTCATCCAGCGGATTGGTAAATTTAATCATAAGTTACTTCCCCCCCCCCCCCTACCATATTTAGGTTTTATCTTCACTGGTTGGACACGTTCGTCTATGTCTCATGACATGAATGAAGAAATTACTCGATTCGGAAAGAAAAAAAACACATTGCAACATGACCAGCGGACTATACCAGGCTGCCAAACGTAGCGCCTTGGTAATAGCGTCGCGTTTTTAGAATTGGCGCCAATTTAAAACCTTCTTATCATTGTATTACAACACACGGTGCGAGTCGCATTATGTTCACGATGGAGCAACACAAAGACGGATACTGTTGTTGAACAAAAAACATTCCAAGCTTTGGGTTGTGTTGCGGATGTGGGTCTAATGAAAGTGGGTCAGGTGAAGTTGCAGGTAAAATTGGCGTTGTAGAAGTGGGTCACGGGGTTTGGTTGGCTCGGTCAAAAAGGAAGATCCGGGCAGGCCACGAAACTGGGGCAATCGTCTATAACTCACCGTCCTTCGTCCAGATCCGGGCGAACCCGTCGTAGGAGCCAGTGGCCAGCAGCGTTCCTTCGCTCTACAAACACAGCGACACACATTGATCAGCAGAGGTCTCGGCCTCACTGGCGCGCATACCGCACACGTCTGTGCCTGGCAGCACACGAAGTCAGCTCATCACGCCGAGAGGAATCCTCTGCGACACACCACCGCACGCTACGCCAAAATCTGTGGGTTTTCTCCGGACACACCAAGTTGCCTCCCGCTGCACAAATAGAGCGATAATAAATCGTTGTCAAAAACACGCAAGGGTCCGACTAACAAAGACAAATGGCTTCCTGCATGAGCTTTAGAATGTCTTTTTTTTTTTTACACAAAAATCAGTTCAAAGTCGAGACAAGTATAAAGAATATCGGTTGCAATCTTCGTATTCTTTCGCACGGACTCTTGCACAGACGAGGACCTGATGTTTGGAACAGCAACACAACGTATCAAATCCAATGTCTCGCTTGTTTAGGGCCATTCGACAGCGATGGCTGCGAGCTGTTGATCCATGTGTTGAGTTGCTTGTTCCACTCCACGTTCATAAGCAGAACTATTTCATTCTAATAATAAACAGTTCACCGATTTATTCGAAATTGAGTTTTGGGTCAGATCGCCATGCGGGTAAAATGCCTATGTTTGTCGTACGCCCTCCGCCACCCGACACAGCCAAATTTAAAAAAGTTGTCACGTGAACAAACGCGACACTATCCTTTGCTTCGGCGTACCGGTGATGCTGGAGAGCGATCTACAAACATCAAACAACACGACTCATAATTGATATTTGGCTCAGATCGCGTTAATAGAATGTGTGTCGTGCACCCTCCTCCACCTAACACAGGCAGTTGATAAAGCTGTCACGTGACGAACATGACACTTTATCACTGCTCCAATACAGCGGTGCCCACGTGTTCCATTTGAATCAAAATCAATTTCGTAGAGACGTCCCACGCTCTGCGGTTACAGCCAGCATCGGCAGGCGACTGGCGCAGGCCGGGGGCGCCACCATCCAGCAGCGAGAGAGGTCGCGGCGGCCACACGCACGTTCCAGTCGAGCGATGTCACGTCCTTGTTGCTGGGCACGTCCTGGCCGCCCTCATGGATGCAGTGGCGCAGCACCAGCTGGCTGGAGCCCTCCGCCGGCGCCCCTCCCGGCCCCTCGCGCACATCCCAGATTCTCGCTGTAGAGTCACCTGACCTGGCATGGCAATGGTGTCATGTCAAGGTGTTAATTGCTGGTAAGGAAAAATGTATTGTTTAAGCCACCATGTCCGTGCGACGTTTTTAAACGTGAGTTTCGGGTCAGATCGCCATGCGGGTAAAATGCCAATGTGTGTCGTACGCCCTCCTCCACCCGACACAGACAAATTTAAAAAAGTTGTCACGTGAACAAACGCAACACTATCATTGCTAATTTAAAAAAGGTCTCCAGTTTACGACGGTCTGGTTTACGACAATCCACATTTAAAACGTTTATATGATGCCCCGATGGGTCAATTTACGAAGCAGAAACGTGATTTACAACACATCTTCCAGCACGACTCTGAACACATTTGAACAGAGTCGGTCTGGTTTCCGATGTGACTTGGGGTGGAGCTTTTGTTATTCTCAAGTGTTTGCGTGGATCTTTACCTATTAAACCCCGTGAGATACGGCTGACGAGGAAAAATACACCCGCATGTGATGTCTACTGTGTCTACGGTCTATTACGACGGGGTTACCAAGAACACGTGACGTCAAATACGAGGGGACCGCATGTATTCTGAAACCACTGTCAGTTATACTCAGACTTGTTCGCATGACATAACTTTCCACGACCAATATCGCCACATCAGTTTATGGTAATTGTATTTCACGTTTTCGGTGTTGTTTTTGTGCTCTGCTGTGTTTCTCGTAGGATAAAGATTAGTCTTCTTGGTTCTTTCGGTAAAGTCACGTAGAAGGGAAATAATAAAATAATTAAAATAAGACATAATAAAATAATTATCACGACGTTTCGGCCACAACGCAAGCAGCCGTCCTCAGGTGAAGAACAGATCTGTCGGAAAGACAGTGTCTGAATGAACACCACCAGGCTTGGAAGCATATATTTAATGATGAGAGACACGCAAACTCCAAAAATACACCTGGCGTCAGGGTCCCGATCGAACCCACGACCTCCTGTATACCAGGCAAGGTAGTTAACATCTCCTAGCCACCGTGATGATGAGAGAGACACGCAAACTCCAAATATACACCTGGCGTCAGGGTCGCGATCGAACCCACGACCTCCTGTATACCAGGC
>CM025622.2:8462358-8476265 GCA_014621495.2 Entosphenus tridentatus | reverse complement strand
CGGCTTGGCACGGCACGGCTCGATTCGGCTTGGCACGGCACGGCTCGCTTCCCCGGGGTCGTGGAGACGCCACTTGCGTCGCGAAGGGAAACCCCCCGTCATCTGACACCGCGCGCCGAGCCACGGCCGCCTCGACACGGCCTGGCTCCCCGCCGCTTGGACAAAATGCTGCTGAGCCGCGACATGAGCGCGTGGAGCGGCGAGGAGGAGGTGGAGAAGCCGAGAGAGGGCAAGCAGGAGGAGGACTATGCGAGGTGAGGAGAGGGAGGCGGTACGCGTCGGGCTCACAGCCCGGTGCGGCGGTCGCGTGCCCGGCCCGGTGTTTAGACCAGGCCGAGGCTTCGGCCTGGTCTTGAGCCAAACATTGACTCGGAGCGAAACGTAACGAGAAGTGTTGAGCTACAACAAGAAGTGATGGGGAACTCTGGCGACCCACAGTGTGGCCCTACGACTCTCGGCTATTCCGATATATAGAATCCCATATAAACTACAGAGTGGCTCATTGAGCCTCGGTGACACTAGAATATAGGATCCCATATACACCACAGTCGCTCATTGAGCCTCGGTGACTCCGATATATAGGATCCCATATAAACCACAGAGTGGCTCATTGAGCCACCGTGACTCCGGAATATAGGATCCCATATAAACTACAGAGTGGCTCATTGAGCCTCGGTTACTCTGATATAGAGGATCCCATATAACCTACTGAGTGACTCAATGAGCCTCGGTTACTCCGGTATATAGGATCCCATATAAACTACAGAGTGACTCAATGAGCCACCGTGACTCCGGAATATAGGATCCCATATAAACTCAGAGTGGCTCAATTAACCGCTGTGATTCTGGGATGTTGAATGCTTGGAATCGCCACCGAGTACCAGACACGTACTTGCCCACATTTTAATCTAAGACGTATACAGAACGATACTGAAATCTGCACATCCGAAGTTGTTTTTAGTGTCGTGTCGTACAGTGTTTCACTTCCTCTGATTCAGGGAATTTTGATTTGGTGTACTGATTTCATGAAATGAGTGGTTATGTTGTTTATCTTGGTTATGTTGTTTGTTTTGGTTTTACTGTTTAGTTCCATCTCGTGTGTACACATTCGATTCTTCCTTTATCCTAAGTGCAACGTTAGCCCAACAGTTTTCACCAACTTAATATGCGAGCGAACGATTTGATACATGTACGTACGTGGGTGGAGCATAAGAATACATTTTAATTCATGAATAGTTGCATCATTACGTAACTATAATCTAGGGCAATAACATTTAACCTGATGTGCCCGAGTCTGGGACATGAACACGAAACGGACCACAAACTCTTTATGGGTGTTTTTATCTGTGGTATGGTCTTTGAGCCTTGTACTTTTGAACATCATAGGGATGTAAACACAAACCATGTAAATCTACGTCCCAGCACTTGTAAACAGTGGTATAACACATCTTAGACGTGAAATGTAAATACTTCTCTGCTTTTAATGTCACCATTATTTAAAGTCCCACGATTCATAACCAAATGGGAAGGGTAATGTAATCAGACGAAGCTAAATGGTAATCTGGAAATGACTAAGAATATCAAACAACTGAGTATTGTTGGCATTAGCCGAGCCCCTGAGTGTATTAGTGGGGAGTGCATAGTATGATATTCCAACAGGCAGACCTTGCAGCAGTGAGCACTGGTCACTATACAGGCAGTCCTCTTCTTACGATGGAGATGCGTTACGACGACCCCATCGTAATTCGAAAATATCGTAAGTCGAAGATGGCCTAGCCTACCCAGGAGTCTTACAGAATGGTGATAATTTAGCAAAACAGAGCAATTTACAGTATCGTACTGTGTAAACTATATACTGTATGTATTTATTAATTACAATATTGTATTGTACAGTAAAATGTAAAATAAATAAACAAGGTAAATTCTTAGCCTACTTATATGAAGTTCAATTTAATCGAACGTTTTTTCAGGATACAATCCTATCTGCTATAAAAACGTTTAACATGCATTGAACGTATTGTATTGTGGTAACCCTAAAATTAAATCGCTAAAGCTACGTATCATACATGCATTGAACGTATCGTAACGTATCATATTGTACTGTACTCGCCAAGATTCTGTCCGTCGTCTGCATACTTGCGTTTGCCTGCCGCGCGAAATTTATAATATTTTACAATTTTGTCGTATCGCTATCGTAAGATTGAAATGTCGTAAGTCGGACCATCGTAACTCGGGTACTATCTGTATACTGTTTCGTATTGATTAGTTATAAAATGAATGAAACCGGTCTGCAGACTTTCAGTCCGGAAGCATTTGCTCAGATTTATTTTGATGGTGCCCGAAGACAAGGGTGATCACAGTGCAATTCTTCAGGAACTGCTGATAACAGACAAACAGGAGTGCTTTTTGTATGCATTTTTGCATGTTTTTTTGTTACCTTTTTGGTGGTTCAGCAGATAAGACATTCCCACCTGCGTACAAACTACTGCCCATGAAAGAGTACAGTTTGTAATGTACATGAGTCAGCAACCAAAATAACAAGTAGAGATTTTTTCTTTCATTTCGGTAAAAAAAAAACTCACGTTCTCGGTAATTCTAGTTGTATACTTTTTTTTTTAAAAATGGAAGGTTCTCCAGACATCTAAACAGGCTCTCATGCCATGATGTGTTCATTGCATCAGCCATTCATGCTTGTTGACTCCCTGCCCTGTTCAATTCTAGGCTCGAAACCTTCCTTTTGTTCCTGTGCCTATGATCCAGACTTGCGTTGTCACAATTAATGCAGCGCAGAGCAATGCACGAGTTGTGTGCTAAGCGCAACGAGGCATGCTCCCTGTGCGCGCGTAAACCGTAGCGCGTGTGTGCATGTATGAGCATATGTACGTGTGTGCTCACCGGATTCAGCCAGGAGCGCTGGCAGCTGCTGAGCCGGTTGAAGTCGACGGTGGAGGTGCTGGTGGGCGTAGGCCGTGCCGGCGTGTGGACGTGCTACGGCGGGCTGGAGCACCTCACGGCAGCCATGCACGCCATCCTCGTGCACGGCCTGCATGCCGCCAAGGTGGGGACACCTGCCGAGGGTTGAGTCCTGGGCTCAAGGTGGAAAGCGGTCGAGAGACGTGGAGAGACATGGAGAGGGGTGGAGAGATTCACTGAGATGCACTTCTTTCGTTTCTACCCTACACGTGGTTTTAGTGAACATGTGCTATAGCTGAGCATCACCTTTTAACAAAACATATTGAGTGAAATTACCTACTCTTTGGTTCTTTCGGTAAAGTCACGTAGGTATAAAATAAAATAAATTCAATCGCGACGTTTCGGGGGCAACACAAGCGTCCGTCATCAGGTGGGACAACCACAGCAAGAAACAATTGCTGAAGTGGGCAAAACTTCAAATCTAGATTGAAATTACTTGTCGAGCACCTGTTCATTCGTAGACATATAGTGGCATATGATAATATTTTGTATCGAGTATATTAATATTTCCGTCAAAAACTAAAAACAGATTCTATTCTTGTAAATGGCAATACGTCCAAGAGCCTGAATGCCATTGTCAAAGTCTTTTAGCCATGGGAAGCCTTCAGGAAAAAAATTGTGTAGTTTGGCAATTCTTCCTTTGAGGCGGTGCAGACTACAGTGATTCATATGGATGGAAGATGGCATTTTTGTCGTGGTAGCTCCCCTGTTACATGTTTTTGTGTCTTCTTAAACACAACTTACCAGAGTGGAACAAAGCGGACGTCCAAAATAAACACCTCATTTGAGACCCAAACATCGTTTTTTCTGGCTCTGACATTCCTCGAAGACACTGGTAGAACTATTTACCATACCAAACACAAACAGACTAATGCGCACATCTCCTTTATGAATGAAAAATTCAAGACAGGCCACAGTAGTATGACTGGCCATGCAACCCAAACTGTTGAACGTATAGTAAACCACTGTCACCTGCGGTCCTTCAATGGAGGAGAAATAGCAAAACGATACGAACCCTCTCTCCTGAAGCCCTCTCGTCGTGGCTGGCAAAACTTGACGTTGGCATTTATCTTCCGAACAGATTGCCATGCGCAAGAATAGAATCTAGGCGAAATGGATGTCACTAATTTGAACAAAACAGATGAACAGAATGCATACTGATGTGACTCATTTATGAAAATACCTCTCTTACGGGGTAGACTTAAAGCATCTGAAGGTGTAACAAAGGCTGGTTTTGCGCTTGTGTCGTTTGTGCTCTTTAGTGTCAGCCCTCATCCGATGTGCAGTACTGGCCGTTCATCCTGAGCCTGCAAAGCGTGGCACCCCAAGTGTGTCCCTGCATCGTCCAGGACTCTGCAATCGTGAGTTAAACCTTTCCGGCATCCTCTGCATTGTAACAATGTTAACTTGCGATGCGTCGCTGCACAATATTCGCTCTCACTCTCGCAAGAGAGAGAGAGGACAACGAGGAAGAATAACAGATACGTGGGAAAAGCGGACAAGTGGTGAGCCAGTGCCAATTCCCCCCCACCCTTCCCTCAAGCTCTGCAGTCCTCTATATATATGAGGTGTTATTGGCCAATTAACCCTTTCCTATTCCAAAGAAGTATGTGTACGTCACCCAGTTTTCTTCCAATTTTGTTCCGATGGCGTACACGTACGTACACCTCCTTCATCACGGAATCGGAAGAAAAGCTAAAATTAAATAACTTTGTCGGTTCCGAGGCTCCCACAAGCACATGCGGGAGGGCGTGCTGCATGCAACCGTTGATTTAAAAAAATATATATACAGTGGTACCTCGGTATACGCCCTTAATTCGTTCCAGAAGGTAGGACTTATACCGAAAATGACGTATACCAAACTAATTTTTCCCATAAGAAATAAAAGGAAAGGAAATAATCCGTTCCAGAGTATAAGAAATTATATTTTATATGTCATATTATACATTCATGGGGTTGTATAAAATAATTTAGACACTACTTATTACTCAAATGCATACATAAATTAAAATAAATGCATAAATAAATAAAAATAAATTGAAATTTAAATAAGATGTAACATCACTTTACCTTGCTGAGAGGAGTTGATAGCCTACGAAGATGGTGGTGAGGAAGGGGAGGAGTCGTGAACGGGGTCTACGCGGTGACTCATCCCGACCCATACAAGTTCTAGCAAGCGCATCGTATCCCAAGCAAGACGTCGTATCCCAAGACATTTTTTTCTCTCGTCAAAACACGATGTATACCAAATTCGACGTATTCCAAAGCGGTCGTATACCGAGGTATGACATATAAGAAATGAGAGTTTGCTTGAAGTAATTTCGAGCGAAGTAGCATTTCCCAGGAACGCATCCTCTACGTTTCGCGGGGGATTCCTGTGTTACCCATAATCCTCCATGACAGCGCATCTGAACAAGACATGCTTGTAACTCGCTGACATGTCCCTCCTGGACATTGGTGAAAAAGAGCTTCATAGCTCATAGGATTCCTCCAGGATAAATAAAGATTCTGATTACGATATTTCGCGACGTACGCAAAAGGTACACTGAGCCGGAGAGGGGCCGGTTGAGTTCTAATGTCAGTCGTGCGTGGAGCCAACCCGGCTGGATTGTAAAACACTTTGAACAGCTGAGATTGATTCTTTAAGGTGCAGACTACTGTATTCGCTCAAATGTGAGGTCATTAGCAGAACATATTCTGCTGATCCATTTCTGCCAGTGTGTAGTGTATAGGTTGCTTTAACCCAACCCAAGTTAAAGTTTGAGGACCCATTCCTATTACTTATTAACATAGCTACCACTCTTCACCCATTACCTGTTGAAGTTAAAGTCTGACTATGTAGGTATGTAGTGATGTATTGATCCATTGATTATAGTCAGTTATATTTTTTTATTGAGGTTTTGAGCCAGGCTGGTCAAGATTGGGCAAGGACATAGCCCCACTAGTTTTCATTCAGGAGAACACAAACCGAGAGGTTTCTTGACTTATCGCTAACACATTCCTGTGGAGGGAGCTGGTAGGAACGTTGGGTTGCTCGGTCAATGGCCAGGGTCAACGGCGGCGTGGTGTATTCCGCAAATATGGCCGACTGAGGGCGGGCACAAGCCGGCGTAAGTAGGTTAAACGTTGAGTTTTATAAGGGCACTACGGGGTGACCAGTTCCTCCCCACCAAGCCCCACCCCTCCCACCCCCCACCCAGCCCCTCCCCACCCTCCCCTCTCCACCCAGCCCGACCCTTCCCATTTTTGGATGCACGACGGACGGACACAATAATCCCCTGTGGGCTGGTGGAACCAGGTGGTTCCTACCAGTATAACAGCAAACAATGACACATATTTAAGACCGCATAATAAAAAATATATATATACAACTAAGAAGTAGAGAAATAATTAAAAGAACATTTAAAATGTTAAATATCTTATCCCATGATTCTGATATTGTCCAGGACAATCCATATGCTCATGATTCTTCAATCAGATCACGTATGCAACAATCAGTTACTTTCAGGTTATGCAAATTATGTAAATACTACTGAATATGTGTAGGCTAATTTAGCTAATGAGACGACACAAACCAGATGAAACAAATGCCAAGCAATAGAAATGGAATGAGAAAAAAGATACTAAATGAACTGACTATTTAGTCAAGTTGAGACCATGAATCGTGACGATCGTCTCACAGAAGGGTGAGTCGGTGCATGTCTAACGGTCTGGTTAAAACACGCAGTCAGTGAGAGTGCTCGGCGTATAAGAATGTGCAAAAAAAAACCTAAGAGTAAGAATGTGCAACCTTTGTCAGCGTGGCAAGACGCCGGCAGGCAAAGCGACACTTGAATGTGACGTAGATGCAATTGGCGAGCGGATACTGCATGGCACCGCGTTACCAGTTCACGTGATTTTTCTTTTCATAAACGAGCAGAGAGGCATGCTGAATTCTGCGACCGTGCATGCCTGGCGTGAGCAGGGCGCGACGCTGGAGGAAATGAAGGTGCCTCCCGGCACGGTGACGTCCGGGAACGGGGACTCCTCCCCCGGTGCTCGCTGGCTCAGGGAGAGCCTGGAGAGGCTGGGCCTCGCGCCGCAACTACGGCCACTGCTCGCCAACAGGGCCCACGTCCTTGCCTTTTACTCCGGTCAGTGTCTTGTGTCTGCCATACTGAGAGCTCTTAGCCGTTATATGTACCCAACTGTGCTAATCGGAGGTGCGAGGGAACGACAACAAATTTAACACAAAAAGCAGATGTAAAGAAAGGAGTTTTCAATCGAGTTGCCTTGAAAGTGCATAGCTCCAGCGGTTTCCTAATATCGGACGGAGGAGTGTTCCAGACGGCTGCAGAAGTGCATCTGAAAGCGTGCGATGCAGTGGCCGTCTTTGATGGCTATTTACATGCCATGCAATTGGATCATCATCATCCTCTTCATTGTCAGCCATGATAAGTCCACTGCTGGATGAAGGCTTCGCCAAGCACAGAGTCCGTGCTATGTAACAATTCTCCCAGCACCCCGCGCTCTATTCAGTGATTCATCGTGTGCTGTGTCGGTGTTGTATGGTGAGGTGTATTGAGCGGCTGGGTTTATTGTGTGGTGCGCTGTGTTGTGTAAGTGTTACGTGGTGAGGCGCACGTGTAGGTGTGTTGCGTGGTGAGGTGTGTTACGTGGTGAGGCATGGTGAGTTGTGTTGCGTGGTGAGGTGTGTTTGCGTGGTGAGGTGTATTGCATTAGCGCTGTGCAGCGGTGCCGATTGAGTCATCTGTCCGCAGAGTCGGCGTTTGTGCTGAGCGACGTGCACGTCACCGCCATGCTGCATTGCCTGGACGCGCTGGAACAAAACAGCATGGACCTGCTCACTGAAATCAGCACCGCGCTGGTGAGACACACGCAGCCGAGTTCTCGATATTTTTCTGAAAAAATATCCACACGGAACATTTCTAGCTATAAGTTCCGGCTCGACAAAAATTGTCAATCTCTTCCATACAGAGGAACACGAGGGCTGGTCATCAGTCACGTGATGGCATGCCCTCCGTGCCTCGGCTGTGGCCAGGTTGCACCTGAAAAAAATAAGTTAATACCTCATTGGCCTTTACCTTGGTGATATAAACTAAATATACCACGCAACACATTTAACTAGTTTATCTTACTACGTAGGCTTTCGCGACCAATATCATCCATAATAGAGTTTTATTTTGGTTACATCGCGTAAATATATAAATGTGTCGTTAATATCCGCCACCACCCGACACAGCCAACTAGTAAGGTTTGTTACGTAAACAGAACGTGGCCAATTCGTCACTAGTACAGCACACCGGTGTGTTGGAGAGCCAAGCCACAACATTTACAATCCGAGTATGACGTTTCGCCAGTAATTACAACCAGTTTCATCAGGCGACAGCCAAATTTGTGGAGAAGTCTTCCTCCTGTTTCGTTCCTTATATAGAGGCGTAGATGTGGTGACCACGCTTCTGCGCTCTTGCGCAAAGTGAGGGGGGGGGCGGGCTTACTGAGGCAACATACATTATGCATGTGCATTATACAAGCCCTTTAATCTTGTCCTGCATGTCTATTGTGTTTATAAAAATTTCCGTACCAACGGTAATCCCTATTGAAGTATGCTGCCCTTTCTAGGCATGCATTTAAATAATGTATTATTTGATGATTCGCTTCCACGCAGCACTTACGGCTCGCATAATGCACATGCATAATGTACGTTGACTCGGTAATCCCCCCCCCACTTTGCACAAGAGCGCAGAAGTGTTGTCACCACATATATGCCTCCTATATAAGGAACGAAACAGGAGGAAGACTTCTCTACAAATCTGGCTGTCGCCTGATGAAGCTGGTTGTAATTACTGGTGAAACGTCGTACTCAGTTTGTAAATGTTGTGGCTTGGCTCTCCAACACACCGGTGTGCTGTACTGGTATACTACATTATACACTACTATACACTACACTATACACTACACACCGGTGTGCTGTACCAGTATACTACACTATACACTACACTACTATAAACTACACTACTATACACTACACTACTATACACTACGCTACACACTAGTGCTGTACTAGTGACGAATTGGCCACGTTCTGTCTACGTGACAACCCTTACTAGTTGGCTGTGTCGGGTGGTGGCAGGTTTTAATGACACATTTATACTGGTAGGAACGAAGTGGACCAGCCTACAATAGATTATATCGTCCGTCCGTCCGTGTATCAACATCGCCCCCTACTGCAAACACTTGGCATGACTCTACAAAAACCTTTACACTCAGTGACGCTTTCAGCTTTCCTGTCGAAACAAGTGTATACCATTCCCTTATAATTCCCTCAGATAGCTTTTAATTAAAACTTTTAAATTAAAAATTAACTCGCAGCGGCCTAAAGCCTACAGCTAGGCCTAAAGCCTCGAACAACGCCTCAAACTCTCCCTTCATATTGTACCCCCGCGTGTGTGCAAGGGAGTTAATGTTTAACAGTGTTACATTCCCTTATGTTTTTAATAAATTTAAAGCTTTTACATAAATAATTAAAGCATTTAAATTACAAATTAACTCACAGCGGCCTAAGGCCTACAGCTAGGCCTAAAGCCTAGAACTAGGCCTCAAGCCTAGAACTAGGCCTCACACTCTCCCTTCGTATCGTACCCCCGCGTGTGTGAAAGGTAGTTAATGTCTAACAATGTTACATTCCCTGATGTTTTTAAATAGAAACATTTAAATTGAAAGCTTTTACATAAATAATTAAAACATTTAAATTACAAATTAACTCACAGCGGCCTAAAGCCTACAGCTAGGCCTAAAGCCTAGAACTAGGCCTCAAGCCTAGAACTAGGCCTCTAACTCTCCCTTCGTATCGTACCCCCGCGTGTGTGAAAGGGAGTTAATGTTTAACAATGTTACATTCCCTCATGTTTTTAAATAGAAACATTTAAATTTTAAGCTTTTACATTAAAATACACTCCTTACCTCCCCGTCGTCGGCGGGTCTCCAGCCTAGAGCAAGGCCTGGGAATCTCTCCCCCGCTAGGGGTGTATTGGGCGGGGCTACGCGGGGCTGGGCGGGGCTACAGCAGCAGGGGTAGTATCAATCTGCATATCGTGCAGATTGTTACTACTCACTATGTCTGCTCCAAGCTGCACTCACGTAGGTACATACTTTGCAATACTAGTATTTTTTCCACAATGGTTACTACTACTTTATTGTTTCCTATGTTCCACTACGTCTACGTTTCCGTCCACTTATTGGCGCCCATTTTTTGCCATTTAATTTTATTATAGCCATTCATTTGTTCGTTCCTACCAGCCCACCCCACAGGGACCTGTTATATTTACGTGATCTAACCCAAAAAAACCTCTATTATGGAGTTTATCTTACCATAAACTAAATATTTTAGTTTTATTTGTATATTTTAAAGTTATTTTTTTACTAACTGTCCTATACTTTGCAGTCCTATTGTGTTTTTGTTTTATTTGTTTGTTGTACGTTCTGATCCTGTGCCCCTGCTGCACATCTGTGAAAAAGAGCTTCATAGCTCATCGGATTCCCATAAATATTCTGATTCTGAATCTGATCAGCTGTGCAAGGGGAGCGTGGGTCTGCTGGCGAAAGGGAGCCGCCACTCCAGTGCCGCCCTCTTGGGCAGAGCCACACCGTTGGCTGTCGGCGGAACTCCTGCGGCCGCCAGGCGGAGGAGCCGGAGTCTCGCGGTGTCTCCCGGGGCGGGGCGTGGTGCCGGCCCGGGTGACGCGCGCCCACGCCGCCACACCCTGACTCATGTGGTGCACGGCATTGCTGCCACCACCGGCACCACCTGTACCACCACCGGCACCACCACCGGCGCGACCGCCGTCAGCCTGACCGCCGCACCTCCTTCAGCCGGTGGTGAGCTTCAGGGCTGGCTTCTAGCAGCAGCTGGGATTACGCACGTCATCACCCACTAGGGGTAGACCAATACCCCCAGGTCACTCTTTGCAAATAAGACTCATCGTGGTCTCTTCCTGAACACAGCTAACATGAGTACGTGGGTGTGTGGGTGTATGAGGAGGGGAGTGCTGGTGTAGCGGTTAGCACACTGCGCTATGAACCCGGCGACCCAAGTTCGATTCCCGTTCACGACCAACACCAGTGACCATTATCTGAACCGGTCCTGGGCCTCCTCTAAGTCGTCTCGGCCTCAAATGAGTACCTGGTGTGGTGTATACATCACCACTGGGGAGGCAAAGGTAGCTGGGCGTGATGCTGGCCACCCACCCTCTCGTGTGCCGTGCCAACCTTAAGGCTCTACGTGGGACCTTGTTTTGTGGGGGGAGTGGTAGGCTTGTGGTAAGCGCATTGCGCTATAAATCCGGTGATCCGAGTTTGATTCCCGCTCACGGCGCGAGTTCCTTCGTTTAGTGCTGCGCCTGAAGCAGGTTCATTCTTTTGAATAAAGGTTGAAAGCATCATTCATCTAAAATATTTTTATATTCACATTTGGGACACATGCAGTGATGGAAATGGAAAATGAGAATCGCCGGAATGGAAACTATTCGTCCCGAGGCTCATGTCCGCTTCTGTTTCCCCTCTGCGCAAGTTTGTTGTTCTGAGAAGTGCCGGTATGGTGTCCCTATCGTATATACCGGCTCATTTCCACCATTGGGTACTTGTATATGTCGCTTGAAAATAAGCGGTGTTTGTTGTTCAACGATTGAGACACCAGAGGCCCCAAGATAACTGGGGGCTCGTTCATTTAAGAATAGCAGTGACAAACATTGGAAAGATGCACTCTATGCATTTGTATTTTATGCACGATCTGCTTCAACTCTTTTATTAAAGCACTTCATACTTAAGTTGGAAATAAATTTGGAATTTAAATTCTCGCACCCTTCACTTCACCCACGAGCTTCGATCGGTTCCTACCTCCGATTAGCACGGTTGGCTACGTACTCTGCGAAAGAAGTTCAGCATACATACTGCACATGTTCAGGAGTTAAATGCCGATGGCGATGTCTGCTAGCCTTGTAAGGAATGAGATGGATCCACATTTAATGAGATGCTGAAGGTAGAGACTGGTCCAGAGTTTGCCTGCGTGAATAAGTTCACAAATCAGGAATGTAAAATTTTCCCTGCAGCCAAATGCTAATTTGACTGCAGAAAATATATGCCTGGCACAAGTGTAGCACTGTGTCGGTGTGTTGATTGGTCTCCATCGCGTCGAACTGGTGGAGGAGGTGGGGTTGGGGAGACGGAGGAGCGACCTCTAGCTGATCGTAGAGACGGAGCCAGCCCGGAGCCGGCTACACCTGCTCGTGGGAACGCTCGCAGGGCGAGGGTAGGTCACGCGGCCATATGTCTTGCAGGCGCGGTGCACGAGGGGGACCCGCGCGGCGACGCTAAGGGAGCACCAGCGGGCGAGCGGCACGTGGGGACGCGCCTCGTGGGAAACTCGCTGTGTGCTGGCACCGGCGCGGAGCAGGAGATGAGCTGGCTGGAGATGTCGCACTCTCCCATTGGAGGCGGAGATGGCGCCACCGCCGCTGCCCCCTGTTCGTCCACGCCAGCGGATCCACGCAGCGCGGCCGCTGCCCCCTTCAGCGCCGCGTCCTCCCCCAGGGACGCAGACGACGGGCCGGAGTACTTCGCCGTCGGAGGCTCGAGCCGCGGCCGTTCCTGCTCGTCCTCCTCTTCCTCGTCGTCGTCCTCGACGTCCACGTCGTCCTCGCTGGCCTCGCTGCCCACGCAGGCCTCGCTCCCCATCGCCGTCAACAGCGGTGCCGCGGCGGCGGCCGCGGAGGCCCGGCAGCAGCAGCAGCAGCAGCAGGAGGGGACGCAGCCGTGGAGGAAGGGAAAGCAGCACAAGCGCTCGCAGTCGGACGTGGGGCCCGCGCGGGACCACCGCCACGGTGAGCGCACGCACGGGCACTCGGAGACACGGCCACTCGGGTCACTTGCCAGCTGTCGTGTTCCTGCACCCACGGTTGTCATTTTCGCGCTGTGGCTCACATGTATCTTTTTCCTTCATGCTGACAAAAGTCGGATTTTGGAAAATCCCTGCAATAGTTGAAGATCCCTATGAAGGTTTGATGTTCATAGTATCCCTTATCCATCATGTTTCTAATATATTATCTATTGATACCTGCATGCTCATACTTCAACAGAACCACTCGTTTATTTCCACTGAAATCAAAGCACATATTTCACTATTTCATTATAGCCTTAGGTTTGTGTAATTTTTTTTCCACACGTCTAAATCCTCTTGAGCACTAAAATCATAATAATGATTTACAGCAGGACCACGTACATGCAGAAGAACATTGGTACCCAGTGTTAGCCTGCTTTACATCTTTACTTGTATTTAGGAAATGGGATGGATTTATCATAGCTGGCTACCAGAGTAAGATGGATGCAGATATGGATCCGGTATCAATAGGAATGATTGCATGGGGATTTTGAAGGGCCTGCTCCATACAAGTGTGAAATATCATGAGTTTGCCGATTTGTGCATCATACAGTTGCACACATTTGTACAAACCCATATACCCAAATCACAGGAAACCCAAGCTGCATGTATTTATGTTGAACCTCTTTCACACCTTACGTAGCCAATCGTGCTAATCGGAGGTGCAAAGTGTGGCCCTTGTCTCATGTGTGCCGCTCCACCTGTCTCCCTGCAGACGGAGCGTTCTCCTCCAGCAGGGAGGCGTGCAGCCAGGCGCTGTACTCCGACACCGCCCCAAGGCCTGCAGGTGGTGCATTGTCCCACCCGCTCGCCCCCGCTCACTCGCCCCCGCCCACTCGCCCCCGCCCGCTCGCCCCCGCTCGCTCGCCCCCGCCCACTCGCCCCCGCTCGCTCGCCCCCGCCCACTCGCCCCCGCTCGCTCGCCCCCGCCCACTCGCCCCCGCTCGCTCGCCCCCGCCCGCTCGCCCCCGCTCGCTCGCCCCCGCCCGCTCGCCCCCGC
>CM025622.2:8444024-8462348 GCA_014621495.2 Entosphenus tridentatus | reverse complement strand
CCCGCCCGCTCGCCCCCGCTCGCTCGCCCCCGCCCGCTCGCCCCCGCCCGCTCGCCCCCCCTCGCTCGCCCCCACTCGCTCGCCCCCGCTCGCTCGCATGCTCCCTCACCTGGCCACTCCATCCACCTTTTCATTATAAAGTTGTTTTTTTTGCTTAGAGCGCGTAAATATAAACGTGTCGTTAACCCGCCACCTGGCCACAATTCTGGTAAATCACCTGATGAAGCTGGGAAGCAACAATTGCCCAAGCTTTGCAATCCCCTATATATCAAGGCATTATCGGTCAATTTATGAGCATTTATACGATTTGATTGTCGCAGCAGATGGGGCATACGGCTGGAGCAGGAAGTTGGGGGAAGGTCTGCAGCTTCGCCGGCCGTCGGAGGGACAGTCGCTCCTCAGCTACCTCTCGGAGCAGGACTTTGCGATGTGCGCCGACCTGGAGAAGGTATTCTGGCGCGGGCGTCGTCACTGCGTGTGTGCAACAGGGCCTCGCCCGCTCGGCTCTTGCAACGGATGCGTGTGGCCTCATCGGGGCTGTCGGCCCGCTTTTAAAAAACACACGACAAATAATTAGGTGTCGATATGAATGCAAAAACTCAAGAATTCTGCCAGCCATGAACTGGCTTGGTCATTGGGGCACTTCACACGCAAGGTCAGGGCGAATACACCAGCAGTACTGGGCCAATTTGTGTGGCTGAATGGATGTTTTCTGTCTATTACCTTACCACCTTTTACCTTACATATATTCACCCTGTATAGCAAGGTGAAGTTTGCAACGTTATGAGGTTATTCAGCCATTCGATCGCCTCTGTGAAGGCTTGGTGGATGTCGGTGATGTTGCCCGCGAATTGGCGGACCAGGGGACAGTTTTGGATCATGTGACCCTCGGTCTGTGAATCGGTGATGGGGGCAGCGTCGGATCATGTGACGCGTGGCCTGTGGTGGCGAGGTGGAGCGTTGACGGCGTCCCCACGTCTCTCCCCGCTGCAGGAGAACGCGCACTTCAGCATCTCCGAGTCGCTCATCGCCGCCATTGAGCTTATGAAGTGCAACCTGCTGAGCGACCGCGGCTGGGAGCTGGAGGTGGCGGCGTTGGCGGCGAAGGAGGCGGAGGCGGAGACGGTGGCGGTGGGGGCTGCGTCAGGGCCCGAGTGCCTGGATGAGAGCGACGGCTGGGTGGAGTGCAACGCGGCCGGCGCGGAGTTGAGGGTGGAGGAGGCCGGAGCGGCGGACACCACCGAACCACTCGAGGGTGAGGGGCCGCATCGGCGCTCGTGACCCCCTCATCCCCACGCCCCCCGCACCGACGATTCGCGGGCAATGTCGCCAACATCCACCAAGCCCCCACGGAGGCTACTCAATGGCTTAACCCTTTCACGTTTCGATGACGTACACGTGTACGTTATCGGAACGGAATCGTAAGAAAAAAAAAAGTATTTATCGGGACAAGGCTCCCACATGCAGGAGGGCGTGTGGAAATGTTTGGCGCCAGTTATCGTAGCGTGCGGTCATGTCGCTACCGTTCTCTGCGGTGAGTACAACGTCTTTAAAAGAAAAGGCGCTCCAAGATTGAGCGGTGAACAGGAAGCCCACCCTGCAACTTGCAGACGTCTCAGAACAGGAAGCATCAATATCCACACAAGTAGTGTTGCGAGTTCACCTCGAAACATCTCCCGATTCCTCGTGCGGTGCGGTACTGTTGTTTTTGTTCCGATTTCTATTTGCAGCAACGCTCTACTTTTTGTTTTATCATTTTTGCTTTTTCCACTTTGGTGACCCAGATCACTTGGTCTCACGAGTTCCTCACCTGCTTAAAAAAACAACAACAAAACTTTAAACTTTTGAACCCGTGTGTGTCGCGTGTCAGTCGCCCTGCCGGCAGCCAGCAGCCCCTCAGAGAGTTCGGATCTCTTCGTGTCCACGGAATCTTGCCTCTCCAGCTGCCAGAACTGCGACACAGAGATGGCAGGTGAGGGACCGCAGCGTCGAATTGCTCCTTACATCCATGGGATCTTTTTGGCAGTCGGTTTAACACGTAGTTGTAGGGCTTTTGCGACCAATATCCACAATAAAGGTTTTTTTTTTGGGTTGGATCACGTAAATATAAATGTGTCGTTAAATCCGCCACCACCCGCGACACTGCCAATTAGTAAGGTTTGTCAAGTACTAGTTCAGCACACCGTTGGGTGTTGGAGAGTAAACTCACAACGTTTACATTTCGAGTACGACGTTTCACTGCTGATTACAACAACCAGCCTCATCAGGCGATAGCCAGAATTGTGAAGAAGTCCTCCTCCTGTTTCGGTCTTAAATGGGGGGGTCAAGGTGATGTCATCACTGTGAACCTATCTGGTGCCTATCATGTGGACTTTTTTGCCAGTATCAAAAATGATGAAAACAGAATAGGCTTAAACCCTTTCTGGCAAAAAAAACTGGCGGTGCTAAGATGTTTAAACACCAAATATGTAGTACCTATTGCGAGGCATAAAAAGTCCGTATTAACCATGCATACTTGTGGCAAAAACATGCAAACAAATATGCTCGGATAATTTCTGCATTGTCTTTGAAACTGATTAGCCTTGTCGTACCAGTGTGAGACAATACACTAAATAGTGTAGTTCTATTTGTTTACATTCCCAATACTTTGCACTGCTATCGTGTTTTTGTATTGTTTGTCATTGCAATGTTCTGACCCCGTGCCCCGACCGGAAATCTGTGAAAAAGAGCATTAAAGCTCATCGGATTCCTCCGGTATTCTGATTTTGTAACGCCTGCTGTGGTTTAATCTTCTCCGCAGGGAGCGTGCGGGAGGCGGGCAGTCCCTTGGGCAGCCTCACTTCGTCGCTGCAGAGCTCCGAGTCGCTGTGAGTGTTGCCTGCGGCCGACGTCTCTCTCCGGGTTAATGCCGGGATTCTAGTTGCTAGTCCCGCATAGCCCCACCCCATGGTGGTGTATGCAGGGGTGCCCTCCAACAACAACGGAGGGCGGAGGAGCGACGCTCACAACAACGAGCGGAGCGCCGGGTGGCTAAAGCACAGCAAGTTGGTACAGTAGGGGGCAAAGGTGGTGCATCAGCCAGTCATCTCGGTCATCTCGGTCAGTCGACCCGTGGCACCTGCTGGGTCTGCCCCGTGACCTCCTGCCAGCGGGCGTTCGACACTTCACGCGGCCTCAAGGTGCACTTGGCCTGGCACAAGCGTCGTGGTGATGTCACCGCCACTTAGTGGCGAATGGCGGTTGTTGTTGCCTCTAACCCAACAAGGGCACCAAGTTAAAATTATTGTTGTTGGATCTTGGGAAGCTCAGCGGTCTTGAGCCTGGTTAATCCCTGGATAGTTGACCAGTGGGTGATTTGTGAATTGCTGTCGGCATGGGGCTGTGAAATATCCACGAGTGTTGTGTGCCACCTCCTCGTGTGTCCGGGATTTCTCGGGCACTCTGATTTGCTCCTACAACCCAACAAACAATCGTGAATGGAATTGGCCGTACTCAAATGCTTGAACCCTCCTGAAAAAGAGTCTTGAAACTCGGCGAGGCATTCCTTTAGTAAATTCTTGCCGTTGTCATCATTATTTCTGTGCGTAGAAGATTGCACGTAACACAAATGGAACTGTTGCACTTTGTCACTTGACTATATCTACAAGCCTATTGTTGGTCGTGGCTTGGGGGAGGCCTTCATCCAGAAGTGGGTTGACCCTGGCTGCTGCAGCTGCAGCTGCTGCTGATGTTGATGGTGATTATTTAAATGAGTATAAATTTCACTCATTTTTATGGACACACCATTTACATGCCTGGCATTTATCTATGTGAGCGTTGGCTCACGTCCCAATGCACTTTTAAATCATCCACAGCCCGCAGGCGTTGAACGCAAGTGCGTGTGCACTCGTGTGTGTGTGTGTGTGCCCGTGTGTGATCGGTGGTGCAGCGGTGAGCATGCTTTGCTAAGAACCCGGCGACCCGAGTGCGATTCCCGGTCACGCCAACACCAGTAACGATTATATGAACCTTTCCTGGGCCTCCCCTAGGTCGACTCAGCCTCAAATGAGTACCTGGTGCAACGTGGAAACGTTGCCACTAGGGAGACAAAGGTGGCCGGGCCTGGAGTTGGCCACCCACTCCCTGGCGAGCTGTTCCGGCCTTCATACGTGCTCACTAACAACACTTGCCCCCTTCAGTCTGTTAAGGCTATACGGGGGGATCTTTGTATTTGTGCCCGCGTGTGCAGGATGTCCCTGAGTGGGCCCCCCAGCTCCTGTGCCAACTCCGCTGAGGCTGTGGCCATGGGGCTGCTGCGGCGATTCCAGGGCATGCAGCTCCCTGCCGCCTCGGAGCTCGACTGGCTCGTCACCGAGGAGGACGCACCACAGAAGGTCGGCGCAGCATTGTGGCCCAGCACTTTAGGACTCTGGGCACTGGATTCTGGGAACTGGACTCTGGACACTGCACACTGGGACTCTGGGACTCTGGGCATGGGACTCTGGGACTAGGCATGGGACTCTGGGGTCTGGGACTGGGCACGAGCTCTAGAACCTTGGGCTTGGGGAACTTTCGTGCCTTACGAGCTTGCAGGCTGTAAGGCAAAAAAATGTTGCAGACAACGGCAAGCTGAGCACAGGCAGCTGAGAACACAGCAGGTGACTGCCGTGTGGGCTACAGTTGGTTACGACGCAGGTGCCGTGTTGACGTCTCCACCTATTACTACTACGATTCCCACGACCGATTTGATCATCTGGGTGCCCTTCAGGATGACTCTCGGCCATCCACATCCATCGAGAGGCGTGCCGCCTTGGGTCTTGTGGAGCAGCAGGTCGGATAATGCTCCCGACCGCCGCTTGACGTTTTCGAACCGAGTCCTCTTTAGTCTTCCTCTCTTTATTTTTCCTTTCACTGCTTCCTGAAGTACTCTTCTTTGAGAGGCTGCTCCACCTCGTGACCTGGCCCACAACCATCGCAGTTTCCTCTTTTTGATGGCATTCAGGATTGGCCCTTTTTTTCCTGCTGAAAAGTTCCTCGTCTGCTGCACATTTATCGCTTGTGGTGCGTTGGTGTGTTAACAATTCGCCGTGGTGGCACCTGGTATACAGGAGGTTGTGGGTTCAATCCCGACCCTGACGCCTGTATATTTGGAGTTTGTGTGTCTCTCTCCCCGTGGTCGTGTGGATTTTTCTCTGGGTCCTTCCGGTTTTTCCCTCCACATTTAGAAACATCGTGCGTTTCGAGTATTTGGCTGTTTAAAAATTCCACGTGATAAGCTACTTCGTTGAGCTATCATTTGTGATAGTCAATTCGATTCTGAGAAAGAGCTATATAGCTTAGTGTGCCTTACCCGGTGAAATAAAACTTTTTTTAATTTCGTCTGTTGTGTGCGTTCACCACAGCTGCTGCCCATGCCGGGCTCTGTACCGGTTTGCCCGGACGATGGGGAGCACTCGGATGTCTACAAGCTCCGAATTCGAGTGCGCGGCAACCTGGAGTGGGCGCCACCACGCGCGCAGATCATATTCGACATCCACCCCAGCACCAAGTAAGCCCCGGTCGGTCCTCGTTCCACTGAATGCTGGTGGCAACTGCCCTTCCGCCAGCGGACGACCAGAGTTTGTGTGACGGTTTATCCTCCTGGACGATATCAGCGAGGTATAATAGCATGTACAGTAAAACCTCGGATTGCGAGTAACTTGGTCTGCGAGTGTTTTGCAAGACGAGCAATTTTTTAAAATAAATATTAATTTGATAAACGAGCGAGGTCTTGCAATACGAGTAGTACGTGTATACGCTTTGTCTGCCGAGCGTCACGTGATCACAACTGATATGCAAGTGCTTTGGATTACAAACACGTTTCCGGGAACGAATTATGCTCGCAATCCAAGGTTTTACTGTATATGCCGGTGGCTTAATTCATTGAATGTCTGTGTGAAGCGCCCGAGGCATTCGTGAGTAAGCGTTGGCTCACACACGGATCTCTTGTGTGCCACAGGAAGAAGGTGATCCTGGCCAAGCAGAACAGCAGGTGTGCGGGCTGCGGGACCAAAGTGGATTCAAGTGAGTGGGCGCTGCTCTTACTACTGCTGCTGTTGCTGCTGCTGTTGCTGTTTCTGCCATCGACAAGGCTCGATTATTGGAACTCAATACTCTACGGGACGTCTGGCAAATACATTACCAAGCTGCAGCTTGTGCAAAAGTGTCTGGCACGTGTCGTGATGGATATGCTAAGATTTGACCATGTCCTTTTAGTGCTCGCCGAACTACATTGTCTTTTGGATGCCGAGCGAATGCATTATAAGGTCACGCTCATCACAATTACACAAAGGGCTTGCCACAAATGAACCATTCTAGATTTGAAGCTTTCGTGACTGCAAGGAATCACATTCTTAGGTTTTTTCGGTAAAGTCACGTACGTAAAATTTTTTAATTTATAAAGGTAAAATACTTTTACCGAAAAAACCTAAGAATACAAATGAACCATACTACTTCGCTGATATCGTCAAGAAGCATAAACCATCACATGAACTCCAGGCATCCTCGCGGCAGCGGCTGTTGGATAGCCATGGCACAAAGACGGTCTCTGGATCGCACGCTTTCAGATGCACTTCTTTGGCCGTCTGGAACGCTCTTCCTTACGAAATTAGGAAGCCGCTAGAGCAATGTACGAGATTAAGAACTCTTCTTTAGAACCGCTTTTCGTGTTTAGTTTGTGCTCCTTCCACCGCACCTCCGATTAGCACGGTTGGCTACGTACGGTGCGTAAGAAGTTCAACATACATACAAACGTACAGTATCATTTTCAAGAGCAGCTGCATGAGGGTGGCCAAGGACCTGTTGGGGAAACCCTGACCTCACAAACCTTCATGCCTCCCACCCACCGACCGCCACCTCCCCCACCTCCCCCAGATTATATAAAGCGACTGCGTTACTGCGAGTACCTGGGGAAGCTCTTCTGCCAGTGCTGCCAGTCGGGCTCCGTGGCCGTGGTGCCCGGGCGGCTGCTACGCCGCTGGGACGCGTCGCGCTACCCCGTGAGCAACTTCGCCCGGGAGCTGCTCGCGCGCATCGGCCACGACCCCCTCTACAACCTCATGGACATCAACCCCCAGCTCTACCGCAGGGTTAAGGCCCTCACCGTCGTGCAGGTATGCGTCCCCACGCCAGCCCTGCCCGACCCTCCCCTGCCCTCCCCTCCCATACCCTGTCCTGCTGTCTTATGCTCTGCCATGCCCTGCCCTGCTCTCCCTTGCCCTGTCTTTCCCTTCCCTGCCGTTTCTTGCCTGCCCCTGCCTTGCCCTGTCCTTCACTTCTCATCTCTGCCCTGGCCTCTCCTGCCCTTCTATTGCCTGCCCTCCCATCCTATGGCCGCCCCTGCACTGCCCTGCTAGTTTAGAAGTGAATGGGATCATTTAATTTGAACATAAGTGGTGAGAGCTAAGCGCTAGCAGAGGTGGGTTGTTGAAACAGGGTGGGTTACACGCGCTCTTCCTGGTCCCTTGTGGAGTGAGATTTACAAACTTCTGTCTGAGCCAGTGTTCTTGACTAATCTTCAGAGGGGGGTCACTTTCACCAATAAGACATCAGCGTGAGGACCACCACATTTGAGACCATTAGGGTTTGACAGCATGATGGGTGTTTTCACATTTGTGTATTGTCGGGGGCCGCACGTCAGCAGCCGCACTAAAGGCCGCCAGGGGCCGCCAGTAGCCCGCGGGTCTTGCAATGAAGAACACGGCTCTGAGAGACGACTCTGCGCGCGATTGTGAGAAAGATTGAGAGGCCGTGCTCTGCGATTCAGCCTGAGCGACTCGAACTCCCGGTGCTCAGCACCGAGGTCGCCCAGTCCGGTTCCACAGAGTTGACTCTTTGGTGCGATGGTGGCGAATTGTTAACGTCGCCTGGTATACAGGAAGGTTGTAGGTTCGAATCCGACCCTGATGCCTGTATGTTTGCATGCTTTCCATGTGGTGGATTTTTCTCCGGGTCCTCTGGTTTTCCCCTCTACATTCAAAATCAACATGCGTTTAGAGTATTTGCCTGCTATAAATTTCCACATAGCCACTTTGTTGAGCGATAATTTGTGATCGCCAGGTCGCGATTCTGAAAAAGAGCGATACAGCACAGTGCGCCTTACCGAGTAACATAAAATAAAAGCTGGCTAGTTTTAGTCATTGAATAGTTTAAAGAGTAACCGATTGACACTTAAGCAGTTGGGAGTACAGACAGCAGCCTGGGTGGACCGTGCGTGTGCCGCGATGAGATCTTACGTGCGCCTGCCTGCCCCGTTTGTTTTACAGGAGCTGAGGAAGCAGCTGGTCCACCTCAAGCACCTCCTCCAGACGTGCCGGCTTGCAGAGAGGCGAGTGCCTGAATGCTCGATTTAGTTGTCGTTTCAAACCACATTCACGCGTGCTTTGGTAGATTGCTATCTTGAAAATATTTACTCTCCAAATTTTTTAATAAGAGGATTAGACCAATTAAAGGGTGACGTTTGTCGTGTCGTTGCATCAATGGATTAATGTTATCGGTTCTCTCTCACTCACGTACACAAAGACTAAAACTCACCCAACATTACACGCAGGCTTTCACACCAGTATTATTCATAATTAGTTTATTTTAAGGTTAGATCACCATGTAGGTATAATTTATTGTACATATTTAAACTATAACCCACCACCCTGGCAGCCAATCAACTCAAGTTTTCACGTCATGGGCAAACACGCCGATTGGTTTGGTTTATCAGCAAACCAGAGGAAGAGGAGGAAAATCCACTTCAGCAAAAACATTTCTTGCTGTGGTTTTCCCACCTGATGATGATTGCTTGTGTTGCAATAGAAACGTCGTGATTTAATTTATTTAATTTTATACCTACGTGACTTTACCGAAAGAACCAAAGAGGAAGATGAGGAAAGTTGAGCAGCCCAACTAAACTTTGGACAGTTTTGTTGTACTCTACAACGTTCCGCTGTAGGTGACTTCCAGCATTGTCGTGCATTAACTGCTGACGTGATGAGAGCTGCGCTTCTCTTAACACCTGACGATGCTCGATGTAATTGCGAGCGAAACTTAGTGCTAAACTGCCCAAACGTTTTTTACTTTTTACTCCAGTTTGTGGATAAACCAAATCCATCGGAGTGTTTGCTCTCGATTTAATAAATTGAATTAATTGGTTCTATTATCAGGTTGGTGGAGGGCTATAGTTATACAATTAACATTATTGTATGTACGTATGTATGTTGAACTTCTTTCGCACCATACATAGCCAATTGTGCTAATCGGAGGTGCGGGGGAAAGACAACAAAATAAACACAAAAAGCAGTTCTAAAGAAATTCGTTTTTCGATTTTACAACACATTCCTGCGGAGGGAGCTGGTAGGAACGTTGGGTTGCTCGGTCAATGGCCAGGGTCAACGGCGGTGTGGTGTATTCCGCAAATATGCCCGACTGTGAGGGCGGGCAGAAGCCGGTGTGAGTAGGTTAAACGTTGAGTTTTATAAGGGCACCACGGGGTGACCAGCCCCTCCCCACCCAGCTCCTCCCCTCCCTCCCTCCCCACCCAGCCCCTCCCTGCACGACGGACAGACGGACACAATAATCCCCTGTGGGCTGGTGGTACCAGTGGGTTCCTACCGGTATGATGATCTCACCTAGGGGTTGGCAACCTGCAGCTCCGGAGCCGCATGCGGCTCTTTGAGGACTGGTTCGTGACGTTATTTATTAAAAACCGTCTCATATTTACATTGTTTTGCGGCTCTTTAAATTATATAAAAAAAAAATCCGAATTTGAATAAAATGCTTCTTGTTATTTTCGTTGCCAACCCCCTGATCTCACCCAAAACAAACTCATCCTGAATCACAAAAATCACCTGTTTAGCCTTTTGTGCTGTTAGTGAGCACCTGCGATGGCTGGCATGACACGTGAGAGCTGCCTTGGGCTTCCATTGCAGAGGTGTTTGTGTGCTTCTGTGTTTGTGTGTAAACAAAATCATAATGGGGCTGCCGTTGAGTGGCACACAATCGTCTTCTTATTCTCAGCCAAAAGGTCCCATTATTGTTCGTGGTCAGCTGCTCAGATGTTTTTCTTCGTAAAAATCTTTTATGCCATGAAGATACTGGTGATACCCATCAAAGAATCGTATTCCATTCCAATAATTCGACCGCAATTCCTAGCTGTAATCAAGTTGGTCAAGCATCCCATCATAGGACCACAGAGGTTGGGCAATAGTTGCCTTAGGTTCTGGCCGGCCGCCTTCCTTCTTTAGCCAACCGTCCCAATCGGAGGTGTCATTTCCCGCTCCTCCGTACGAAAACTGCGCGCGTTACAAATTCCGCTACAGCAGCATCTTGAGATGCAATTTGCATGAACGTCGCCGCTTCTTAAAAATAGAACAATCATAAAAGAATGAATACGCATGCACAGGTGTGTGTGTGGGAGTGGTAGTGTAGCGGTTAGCGTGCTGCACTACGAACCCAGCGACCCTAGTTAAATTCCCGCTCAGAGCCAACAACAGCGACGATTATCTTAACCGGTCCTTGGTTTTCCCTAGGTCGACTCAGCCTTAAATTTTTACGTGGCGTGGAGACAAAAGTGGTCAGGCGTGATGCTGGCCACCCACCCCCTCGTGTGCCATGCCGGCCTTCATAGGTGCTGCTTGCGAACGGCACTTGCCTCAAGAGTCTGTGAAGGCTCAAAGGGGGGTCTTTGTCTTTGGGCTGCAGCATTCTGGAGACTCTGAGCTCCTCCGTGCCAGGACACCTGACGGAGGAGGTGGACCTCTACTCCCTGGAGGACTTGCTGGCAGTCAGACGGGGCGAGCTGGCCCCCACCTTGCGCCAGATGGTCACGCAGACCACGCAGCACGTGCGCGCGTGCCAGGTAAAGACAGTAGATCATGCGGTATTCGGCGGCTTAGGGGGGAATGGGGCGCCGGATTTTTAAAAAACGCCGGATAATTACTACATCATTATTTAAAATTGCTTATGTTTGCACATTCTTGTATAACATGTTTTTATGTATTTTGTATATATATTTAGTATTTAAATTTTATCAACTCTATGAAATTGGCATAAATGAACATACAAAAATAAATATCCTACTATAAAAAGTTACTGTATTTTTTACTGTACTGTACTTATCACTCCAATCTCGAAGACGGCATGGGGTGATGATAGAGGGGGTGTAGAATTGGAGGTGGTTATTCAGAGTCAGAATCCAACTCCCATCAGCTGTGATGGAGGTTCGCCCGGTCGGCCTGGGACCACCGGATAATGTTGGAAGCCGGATAATCGCGTGCTGGATTATGGATGATCTACTATATGTATGTTGAACTTCTTTTGCACCGTACGTATCCAACTGTGCTAATCAGAGGTACGGGGGCTATGCAGCCTGGGCAGTTCAAACTCCCGGTGCTTAGCACTGAGTCATCCAGTCCGGTTCCACAGAGTTGGCTCTGTGGTGCCACGGTGGTGAGATCTTATCTCTCTCGTCTCGTATACAGGATGTCGTGGGTTTGATCCCGACCCTAATGATGCCTGTATATTTGGATTGTGCATGTCCTCTGCTCGTGGTCACGTGGATTTATCTCCGGGTCCTCCGGTTTTTCCCTCCAGAGTATTTGGCTGCTATAAATGTCCACATGATGCGCTATCATTCGTGGCCAGGTTGATTCTGAAAAAGAGCTAAATAGCTCAGTGGGCCTTAACTGCTCAAATAAATCTAGTTCATAGTTTGTAATCGTGAGCGTTACGCACCGGCGCTGCGCCGTATCATCATCGCGAAGGGGAGCGTCGTGTGGACCGTGCGCACCTGACAAATCTGAGGCCCCGCTACCCATATCCACCCCCGTACCTTTGCCCACCGTGCAGCTCTGCCAGGCCAGAGGCTTCATCTGCGAGTTCTGCCAGAAGGAAGAGGATATCCTGTTCCCGTTTGAGCTGACGCGCTGCCAGCAGTGTCTGGGTAAGTGTGTGTTTGGTGCTGATCACTACTACGGAACACTCCCTTCATCTGCACGGAACACAGTCTCTGGCTCCACCAGCCCACAGTCTCCGGCTCCCCAGTCTGTGCAGGTGGTGTGGGTGACAGTGGGATGGGACGCTGTGCTGTGTCTCCGCCAGGCTGCCGTGCCTGCTACCACAAGTGCTGTTTTGCGGCCGCCCGGGAGGACTGCCCCCGCTGCAAGCGCATCCTGGCTCGGCGGCAGCGGCTGGCGCAGCCGGACATCGACGGTTGAGCGCGGTATTGAGGTGGGGGCAGGGGTGGGGGTGCGGGGGGGGGGGCATGGGAAGCCAGCAACTCGACTTGAAGACGGAGCCGCCCCTTCACCGTGACCTTTTTTGTTTTGTTTAAAGCGGGTAAGGCCCACTGAGCTACATAGCCATCCTCGTGAGGTCACCCCTTTGACGTCGTAGCCTCTCTCCACCGCGGTCCTTGTCGGGATGCCACCGCAGAGGTCATCAACTCCTCTTCGACGTTGACCCCGTCGGCTTGGTCGCCCTCCTGGGGTGTCTCCACCGGCTTGACGCGGCGCCAGAAGAGGAGGACCCCCGTGGGATGGCGACTACGAGCCCTTCACCGTGATCGATGTCCGCCGCTGCCGCCGATGCCGTCTACTTGATTGCGTGACCTTGCAACTTCTCAAGCGAAGAAACGGATACCAAGGCCGTCCTGTGGAAATGTCGGGAGTGTACTGTGCTCGTCCGGCACGCTGGCACATAACCAGGCATGGCAATGGTTTATCTCTTGCCCAACGAGAATGCAATTGCGCTATCGTCGTGTGCCATGACCCCCTGTCTTGGGCCCTGCTGCTCAGGCTGCCATTCACCCGCTCGCCACAATGCGTGGGTGGGGGGGCTGCGGGAAAAAAATATTTCACAAACGTCCCGGCTACGTCCGCCTTGTACCGTTTGCACGCACGCTGCCTCGCCGATTAAGATTGGAAACAACACTTCGCTTGCCAATTGCCATCGTTACAAGGGGGCTGTAAAGGTTGAACGGGGTTTGTCTTTCAGTGTTAGAGTGTTTTGGGTGCTGCGTGTAAATACAGGTCTTACAGTGTTACAAACCTTGATGGTGAGCTCAGATGTTTTTGATTCATCGCAGGTAGTCTCACATCAGCCAGCCTCGGCAAGCGATCGCATTACACCAGAAAAAACGTGTTGTGCCGTTGCCATTGCTTATGGATTCCTTGCGAGCTTGATGCTCGCGTGATCACGTGTACGATTACGTGACATTTTTCCCTGGTGTCGTTTGAAAATCTTCTAAAATGCGACATTCTCTGGATTCTAAGATGCTCTGGAGAGAAAGGTGCCACCCCAAACTTGTGCCCGGTGTCAATAAAGTTACACAAATGTGGTCACACAAAGACAAAGCTCCGCCGTATAGCCTTAACAGGCTGTTAAGGCAAATTCTAGCGAGCACCTACGATGGCCACCACGGCACATGAAGGAGTGGGTGGCCAGCACCATGCCTGGCCACATTTGTCTGCCTAGTGGCGATGTTTACACATCAGACTAGGTACTCATGTGAGGCTGAGTCGACCTAGGGGAGGCCCAAAACCGATTTAGATCATCATTACCGGTGTTGATCATGAGCAGAACTTAGAGATGGAAAGCACAGCTTCTCATTGCCGAGTTCTGCCATGCTGCGAAAACAAAGGGTGCATAATATAGGTTATTTGGGTTAGATTGCGTAAATAGAAATGTGTTGCTGTTAAACCCGCCACCACCCGACACAGCCAATTAGCAAGGTTTGACACGTAAACAGAACATGCCAATTCGTTACTAGTGGAGAGCAAATCCACAACATTTACAATCTGAGTACTCGGATGTGTTGCCGCTAAACCCGCCACCAGATTGTAGATGTTGTGGATTTTCTCTCCAACACACCAGTGTGCTGTACTCGTAACGAATTGGCATTTTTTTTCACGTGACAAACCTTACTAATTGGCCGTGTCGAGTGGTGGCGGGTTTAACGACACATTTATATATTTACGCGATCTAACCCAAAAAACCTATATTACGGGTGATATTGGTCACGAAAGCCTACGTGTTAAACCAACAATGTGTGGGTTGGGATGTTTTATTGTCAGATCGCGCTGGTCGAGCGGCGATGTCCTTGCTTGCGTCGCAGAGATCACGAGAGAGCGTGCCGCTCGCCGCCGCCAAATGAGCATCTAAGTGAGGCGTTACTGCGCGCCAGCGTCTGGGTCCAGATGCAAAACTGTACGCCATATTTGAAAATTATCTGCGGTAACAAGAATTATCCTTGGCATTGGTTACTTAAGTATCGGAGATTATGTTGAGATTGATTCTATTGTTGTAATGGGGACTTTTGAGACGGCATATCTCAACTAAACTAATTTTATTAAACCAGGTAAGGCCCACTGAGCTATATAGCTGTTTTTCAGGAGAGGCCTGGACACAAATGATAACTCAACGAAGTGGCATATCATGTGGACATTTCATAATAATTAAAATTTATAACGCGCCTTTAATTGTTCTCAGGGCGCTAACGCCCTGAGAACGATTGCAGCCAAATACTAAAAGTGAACATGCAAACAAATATTAAGACGATTGAATAACATACATTTTCAACAAAAACAATTAACCTTTTCATGGAGCTCACCAAAAGATCTGCTGTATGTTGTAATGCCTGGCGAGGCAATCGTTCCTGTTGCACCGCAGGGACACCGTGATGCTGTAGTGGATGGATGGTGATCTCGTGGCGCGTGGCCGTTGTGAATCGTTCACGCGGAGATTTGATTTTGCTCATCAAAAAGTGTCCATAATCTGCCAATTGCGTGAACCTGAAATGTAGTAAACCGAACGTTCGTAAATCGAGCGATACCTGTAATTGAATATCTCGGAACGGTTGCCGAATATTTAGTTTTCTAATGAGGGTTACCGATGGCCCATTATCGTGTGCTCACACTTGCACAAGTGTGTTGGCGTTCCGCCGATCCATCCAGCAGTGAATAGAAGCTGCGTCCGTCTTCGGTGGCCAGTGAAGCGGCATCGTCATTGACTGAACCTGCCCAATCACAGCTCAAAGGAAAAAAAACTACTGTATTATTTAATGTCTTCCTGTTTAATACATATTGCTAGAATTTGCAATTGTCAAATGTATATATATAATGCGGTCTTACATGCTTGTGATTGTTGTATTTATATATTTTTAAAATATAATTTCAAGAAAAAAATATCGATATGTTCTTCTGCCACACACTGTTACATGTTTTTAGTTTTATCATTTATAGGACAATTTAGTTGGTGCTGTTAAGGTACAGACCAGTAGCAATTGTCTTTGGGGCTTGAGTACAGAATTACACAATAAAAAAAATAGCGGAAGTTAGGACTTGTAACGCCAGTTCCATAACGGTGTTAAGACAGTGAATTGTCGTAAAGTTCGAAGAGAACTTGGGGGTGGTCAGGACCACCATGCAAGTGAATTGTCAAAGTTATACAATAAAACACTAAATAATATGACATCATTAATAACAAAATGTAATTGATTACATTTAAGAACGAATATCAACATAAAATGCTTACATAGGCCATAGACGAGCTGAAGCTCACAGAACGATGTCATGCCGGCCATGTTGCATGGGTGAATTCATGGTGGCCATTTTGCATGGGGGTTTTTGCCTGGCCGATGATTGGCTGGTGCAGCGAGAATGATGGCAATCCCGAGAAATTGCCGCCACGCCCCCATAGCTTTGCGATCTCGCTAGGACCTGCATATTTCCTTTGGATTTCTGTCAGCTTCCTCTACGAGCGTTTTGGATATTACTAGAGTCGCAGCCTGCCAGATCGCGCACATGTGATTAGGGAATGACCTAGGGAGAGATCACGAGACTCTTCCTCATTTGGCGTCAATAGGTGCAGCATTCTGTAGTTATTGGCCGGTTACTATGTCAGAGCTGGGACAATGAAGTGAAAGCAGAAATATATACACCAAGAAAGTGTTGTTTCTCAGTTGACATTTTACTCAGGGAAGCGTCACTGATTCTTCAGGATGTGCACTATTCGTTCTTTCCGTCCGTCTCAGCGTCCAAAGTGATGAGGTGGAGGCACTATAACTCTCCTAAACATCCAATTTGAACTAAACTTTCGTATAAAGTTGCGTTGCTATTAGGCAATTGACCTATTGAAACCGATTAAATTGATGAAATGCTTTCCCAAAAACTTAAGAGACAAAGCAGAGCAAAAAGCGCTATCCTACGGTGTCCATACTTCGAATTAAAATTAAGTACTTCCAAAAACAAACGCATGTTGGAGAGCGTTACATAACCCATGCGTTTGAATGGTTTGTCAACATTTCTTGCAGAATCAGAAATATATCCTGCAGGAGGAATCCGATGAGCTTATAAAGCTCTCTTTCACAGATGCCAGTGGGGGCGGGTCGCAACGTTACAACAAACAATACAAAAAAACACGACAGGAGTTCAAGGTCTAGGAAAGGTAAGACATTTCCTGAGAGCATTGTTTTTATTTACCAGCTAAAGCCCACTGAGCTGTTAGCTTCTGGGGTGGCTTATGTGGAAATTTCTAGCAGCCTTCCAGCTTGGCACACTTGACCGGTTCCCTTTTGAAACTTTGTTTTGGACGGTGTGAACCGTGGACCCACGTGCACGGCGAGAATTATCCGATGGAATCCGCGGGGTCACTCCTCTACCCGACGTGAGATTGATTACCCACGGAGATTATGGGAAATGAAACGCCTTCGAGTGTTACACTTGACACCCGGAGTACAATCGGACCGTATTTGCTTTCGCGTTTAAAATATGTACCTGCGTAGAACTTCTTTTGCACCGTTTGTATCCAACCGTGCTAACCGGAGGTGCAAAATATAATTGCCGCCTCAACACGTACTTGATGCCATAACATATGCATTATTAATCCTGCCTCGGGAGCAATGCACGCTTTCTAAGTGCGCGTGCAAGGGTGTGTGTGTTTCGTCCATTAACAAGTAGGCCTGCACAGTGTAATGTGGGCCTACAATATCAGGTTAACTCTTGTACTGGTAGGAACCTCCGGGTTACACCAGCCCACAGGGGATTATTGTGTCCGTCCGTCATGCATCCAAAAATGGGAGGGGTGGGGCTGGGTGGAGAGGGTGGGGAGGGGCTGGGTGGGGAGGGGGGCTGGGTGGGGAGGGGCTGGTCACCCCGTTGTTCCCTTATAAAACTCAACGTTTAACCTACTCACGCCGGCTTCTGCCCGCCCTCACAGTCGGCCATATTTTCGGAATACACCACGCCGCCGTTGACCCTGGCCATTGACCGAGCAACCCAACGTTCCTACCAGCTCCTTCCGCAGGAATGTGTTTAAGGGGCTGGCAAAAAAAAAATCTGTACCACCTTAAGTCACTCGTAAATGTTGTTTCTACAGGATGGACACAAACCACCTCCCCACACCCAATCAGTGTTGACCAGAGTCTTTCTATCTTGATTTGAAGCTTTCTTGACTGCAGGAATCTCTTTGGTTCTTTCGGTAAAGTCACGTGAGCTATTATTTTTCTACCTCCGTGACTTTACCGAAATAACCAAAGAGTGCAGAGGCTTTCTGTTACCGTTACTTGGACCAACAAAAACCATCGCACCTCCCTCGAATGAAGCGACCGCGCGAATCTGAAGCCCTCTCACTCACACCCTTCTCCACTTTCTGTATTTCATGTTAACCAATGATTGCGGCAATGCGTGCAGTGTGCCGTTTCGACAAAACCGCGGTGTTAAGTGAAATCTTATTCAAATTGCCAATGAAAATGTTTGAAGAAATTCAACCAAGAAACGAAATTAAGTAATTAACTTTGCTTACACGTGATTTGTTTGTTTACGTTTTGAATGGATTCGGATATAATCTCTTTTAAAGGATCGGAGATGTGGGGGCTGCCCCCTCCTCCCCAGCCACCGGCACCTCCCCATCGCCCTGCGCTCAAAATACACATTTTTATTTTCGAGGCGGTTAGTATATTTTTTTTATTAATTTAGCGTGTATATAGCCATTTGCAAGGCTTTACTTGAGACGTTATCCAAATTCCCAATGTCCGTGACCTCTGGTCGTGCCAATGTCGTAGCTTTAGTTATTGATTACGCATCGCGAGTCACAAGCTGCTGCTGCTGTGTTTCTCTACTCGTCGGGGGTGGTTGGATTCTAGATTTGAAGCTTTCGTGACTGCAAGGATTCATACTCTTAGGTTTGTTTTGTTTTCGGCAAAGTCACGTCGGTAAAAATAAATAATAAAAACAATAGAAATAAAAAATAAATCACGACGTTTCGGAGGCAACACAAGCTTCGTTCATCAGGTGTAAAAAGGCACAGCAAAATAACTGTAGAGTT
>CM025622.2:8408065-8434024 GCA_014621495.2 Entosphenus tridentatus | reverse complement strand
AAATCTAGCTGTGACGGTCCCACCTGATGACTTTTGTTGCCTCCGAAACGTCGTGATTTATTATTTTATTTTGTAATTTATTATTATTTTATTATTTATATTATTATTTCTATTTTTTTACCTATGTGACTTTACCGAAAAAATCTAAAGAGTATGAATCCTTGCAGTCATGAAAGCTTCAAATCTAGAATTAGGGCTGGGGGTTGTTTAACCCATACTTCACCTTGCGAGGCAGTGTGGATTGGGCTTCCAGTAATAAACAGAATCCCAAATGTAGCCTCTTATCATACCTATACTCCTAAATGCAAGCTATAAACCTGTTGCCTATCCTCGGCCTAAAACTTAGTCTTAACTTCAGCCTACCCCAGTTCCATCATCTTATTGTTTAATTTAAAGGCTGCGTGCAAATTTCACTCTCACTATAAACATATTACCTCCCGTAGGTATAAAATAAAATGTGATCTATTTGATTTTATTTGATACCTACGTGACTTTACCGAAAGAACCAAAGAGTATGGATTCCTGCAGTCATGAAAGCTTCAAATCAAGATATTACCTCCCTTTAGGGGCTACTGTGGGGCACAAGCACAAGTGAGAAGTAGCACTGTATCATCTTCAATCGTAGGCTAACGTTGCAATTGTAATGTTGGAAAATTACAACTCTCCAGTGTGCGACTGTGGTCATCCAGAACAGACCGTAACAACGTATAGCGACGCAATGCCGGATCCACAAATATGAAGGAGACATCATCACGGCGATGATACACTCTGCTCCTCCTGATGCGGTTATCTGTCTTGACCACCTGAATGTGGAATTGTAGTTTGTTGCTCTGCATCTACATCAACCATATGAAAGAAGAAGATTGCGATCGCCCTTATTCAGAGGAACTATTTCAAAGTCTTCGGTGCTTTGAAGACAGCGGCACAATGTGAATTGCTTTATCCAATGGTGTCAATGAAAATCCTGTGATTGGGGGTTTTTTTCTGTTGTGACGAAGGGCCATTTGTCCATTGATGTTTCCTGTAATAAGGCTGAATGAACAACCTTCAAGTGTATTTGTTTGACCAGATGAGATCTCAAGAGATCAGTAAAGTTTAATTTCCAGGAATAATCTTGGTCACCAAATTGACAATCTAATTAAATGAAGTACAAAAATTAAGCAAATATAAATCAACAAAACAAACAACCGTGTCACATGGGAAATTGAAAATACAGCACGAACATAAATGATTGTTTAGTAATTAATTATAAATTCCCTTCAGGTAAGTCGACTCCAACAAATTATTTGTTAACGGATCGCAGTACAATTAACAAAAAACGCCATACATTGGTCAATACTGGAACTCGTTTCAGGAAAAAATAAATTTTGACTTTTAAGGCCACAGTGTTACTGACAAATGTGTTTAGTTTTTGTTTGTTATGTGTGTTTGTGCACCACTTGCCAATGCAGCAGCATCACAAAATAATTCCCACAATTTAAAAAAATTAGTTGCACAGAAGCATTGAATAGATATCGGGTGACTAATATGTTATGTAGTGGAGTGGCGCTTCAACGGAACCACGTGCCGACTGCCGACTGCACACTCGCTCGGTAGACAGATGTTTTTATGGTGCAACTTTACCGAATGTGTTTTTTTTTACTTCCCCCAGATGGGTACGCACCAAATGTTTTTGCGCGCTAAAATATTTTCCACCGAAGAAGAGTAGTTTCACAAACTGCTATTTTGAAGGAAAGGAAAAAAAAACCCTGAACCGCGTGACCGAATTAAGGAACGGAAATCTCGCCATTTCCTCAACTCCTCTACGAAGTCACTGCCAGGGTTCTCATGCCGGTTTCCCCTCCGTGTCGATTGACCTTTCCTCGCGCGGTCGCTCGATTGCTTCGCGCACACACACAACGCATCGGCGCCCTCCTCGCGTGGAGCGGTTATGGGGGGCATTATCACTGGAAAAGGGTGGGGAGCTTTGTGCCGATGTGGCCGGGTGGCCACGGCAGCTCAACTATTTAAACTTAAACTAAACAATTTTTTTGTTTTACCAGGTAAGGGCCCACTGAGCTTGTATTGCTCTTTTTCAGAAGCAACCAGGCCACAAATGATAGTTCAACCAAGTGGCTTATCATGTGGAAATGTAAACCAGCCAAATTTTGTAAACGCATATTTCTAAATGTGGAGAGAAAAACCGGAGGACCCAGAGAAAAATGTACATGACCACCAGGAGAACATACAAACTCCAGATATATAGTCGGTGGAGTCAAGATCGAACCCACGACGTCCTGTATACGAGGTCAGGGAGTTAACATCTCGCCACTGTGGCGCCTCCCGACACATTGACGCCCAGCACCACTGACTTCCAACATATGAATTCCACGCATGCTCATAGGCAATGTAGACTGTTGTAAATTGTTACGTGGCCACCGATGACGGCGCTAAACCCCCCCATCGTGTATATTGTATACGTAAAATAATTTGGCCTAATTTTGTCCGAGGACTCTTATCTAAAAAGGATGGCATGATAAACATCTGTGAAAGCAGCCGTGTGAAGACTGTGTGAGCAATCCATCGGAGGGGGGCTACATCTTTACCTGTGATGTAATTCTCTCCGGGGGTCGGTCCACGTGATTTCGTTCTCTGGAATGGATTTATAATCGTGATATACTAACAGATTAACGATTAGAAATGTGATAAGTGGTTAAACAACATTGAATGAAATAATAACTTGGTGGAAACACAGCTCTTGATCGTGAGAGTAATGTCGGCATGACCCAAAGTTGTGAGTTCTCCAACACGCTCCTGTGTGAATATGAAGCCGGCTGAATCCTTCACCATTGGGAACACGTGGACAAAGTATTTGTCAAGCAAATGATACGGAGCAAAATTACATATGTTATAAAAAATATATATTTATACCAACAGAAGCCCCTGACTTATCAATTTATATTGCAATATTTAATTGAGTTGTGATTTTTTTTTATATATTACCGGCAATCGCATGAACAAAACCGGTAAAAACTGGTTGCCAGTTTGGCACAAGCATAGAAATGTGGAGAGCAATAAACGTGAATGTGTTTACCTCTTTAACTGAGAAGCGAAGGGAGCTGCCACGATGGTGTAAGGGTTGGCCGCACATGGGACTTGCATGCCAGACGTCGCCGGCTCGACTCCATCCCCTAGCGCGGCGGTTGAAACGACTGGGCAACCCCCTCCCGCCGCCTTTGTCCATCCAGAAGTAAAAACCGGGTTCACCACGGTTGGTGTGGCTGGTGGGGTGAAGCGTGGGTATGCCCGCCCTCTTCCTACTAAAATACCACTGTAAACGATAACCACTTCCCGACCGTGGGAATTCGTAATCGATTCTCAAAACGGTTACCAGTTCAAGAACCCCAAGTATTTAATCACACGCTTAACCCGTCCAGACTGGGTTAGAAGACACGTAGATCATCGTGGCGTTGCGCGTGTCCAAGATAAGCAGGGCTGCTTGACAACACGCACGGTCTAACGCGGGCTCGCGCGGCGCGGATGTGCTTGAGAGCAGAGGCAGTGAAACACTCCAGATGGGGACACGGGAGTGCGCAGACGATGACTGCGTGTGGTGTCAGGCTTGGGGGCATTGCAGAGTTCGACATTGCACCGAGGCCGGACACAGGCACTTTGAAGTGAATTCGATGGCACTGTTTAGGGTTGGGGTGGGTTCATGCACCTTTGTCACAGATGTCGGTGGGTAGTGCGAATGTGGAGCTAGAAGATGATTGTGCATTGAAGTAGTGATCTACATAATGCAGGGTTTTGTGAGATAGAGGTCAAGAGACTTATTGCATTCGCAGGACAGATTACCGATTGACTATATAGAGTTAAACCACTTTTTTTAAAATATAGTGTTAAGGTCAACTTTACTTTTAAAAGATGGGTGTTTGAAAAAGAAGGTCTAAGGCCTATTTCCTACAGGAGTCAGAGAAAAGAAATGTAATCCAAGCAAGTGGAAACGAGACTTTTGGCCTTTGAGTTCGGGTACGTTTGGGGGATGTTGGGTATTTCGTGGACGGTATACGTTCACTTAAAAGTGCGGAATATAACTATTTGTGGTGCAGTCTTGGGCGCCCTGCAGTCTTAATTGGTAGAGTAATTCCACTCATCACTACCTGCTTTACATTGTGTAGTGCAGGGAATAACATTGACTAAGTATTAAACGTTGCACAAGCATTGTGAACGGGCTATGGTCCTCTCTGTATCCCGGAGCGTTTCACCGAGCCTTAAGCCTTTTTGTGAAAGTCTCCTACATTTGGATGTTTGGCTGCCTTAAAAGAAAAAATAATATGATCGGTGATATTTTGGGCAATAGCCCTTCTCAATAGCACGTGGCATTGCCTGAAGAAGGCCCGCTGCCCAAAAGCGTTGCCAATTATATCTTTTTTTTCTTTTAAGGCAGTGCTGTTGACAAGAGTGAGTTGTTTTGTTAACCGTGTCCGGTTCTGAGATGCTGCACTCGTGAGCGTCTCGGCGTTAATTTTATTTAGAGGTGTAGCGCCATTGTTTTAAAAGACATTGTACTCACCGCAGAGAACTGTAGCGACCTGACCACCACACTCTACGATAGCCAGCGCCAAACTGCCACACGCCCTCTCGCGTGACCTTGTGGGAGCCTCTGTACCGATAAAGTTATTTTAGTTTAATTTTTCTTCATATTCTGTTCCGATGATGTACGCGGTATGTTAATTGTGCTTTGTGCATCACTGCTGGTGCAGCGTCTCCAGATACATTGTTTAATTATAAACAGTCTGAGCTGATGAACTCTCCTTCAGGAATCTCGCTGCCTCCATAGGTGGGCTGCTCGCACGCATAATCTGGGCGTGAGCCACCAACCCCACACCCACCCCCATGACAGTTTCATCTGGATAAGTGGACTTTCTTTGTGTTCCACACCGGGTTCTCTGTCTTTCAAAAGAGAATGTTGTACCTCGGTTTCAGAGATTAAGAATTAGGTTAAATGCCCTCCAGCCATAGTTTTCTATTGTTAATAAACTCAAGGAAATGGATTTCAGAATATTATTCAATACCTCTCACGCCAAACCCGTTAAACCTTAAAAACCCACTGGGAGTTGCTGCCACCTCAATCACAGATAATGAAAACGCATGGATGCTATTCCATATTTAGTATTTTAAATCGTTTTTATTTTAGCAGGTAAGGCACACTGAGCTGCTATATAACTATTTTTCAGAAACAAACTGGCTATCACAAATGATAGCTCAACGAAGTGGCTTATCAAGTGGAAATGTATAGCAGCAGCCAAATACTCAATGAGCTCTTGTTGATTCTAATGGATGCAATTTAACTGCGATGTCGATGGTGGAGCCCCGAGTCTTCTTCTTCTTGCATTGCCATCACCTCTTCCTGGATGACGCAGAGTTTCCGCATATATTTCAGTTTTAAGCCGCAGATTTCTTCCCTCTTTTTGCTCACTTCCTTCTTTTTGCTCACTTCCTTATTTCTCACCTTTGTCTCGTTCAACACGGTTGTCTCCACGAGCCCGAAACCAACTTGGAGCCCAATTTGTCGTGTGACGCACGTCCGCTGCCCGCCTTGACTTAAGTTATTGCAGCCACATTCAATAAAACACTTTTGGGTGAAGATTCATAATTAGTTTATTTTAAGTTAGGTCGTGTAGGTGTTCTGTCAATTCATCAACTATAGCTCTCCACCACCCAACAACATAGCCAATCGATTCAAGTTGTCATGTCGTGAGCAAACACACAATTTGATTTGAGTGATCGGCAAAAACCGGAGATAAGTTGAATATCAAGCAAAACATTTTTTGCCAATTTTGTTCTACCAGGTTTTGCTTGAGATGCCATCATCAGGTGTTAACAAAAGCTCAGCACTCAATACACACAAAGTGCTTCCCACGAATGAACCACAGTGCCTTGCTGATCTCGTCACGCAAGCACCGGTCGTCCTCGCAGCAGCGGCTTATGGCTAGCCACGCTGTCAGATCTGCTTCTGCGGCCGTCTGGAAAGCTCTTCCTATATCAGGAAGCCACTGGAGCTATGTACTTTTAAATCTAGATTGAAAACTCATGTCTTTCGAACTGCTTTTTGTGTTTAGTTTGTTGTCCTTCCCCGCACCTCCGATTGGCTATCTACAACATACATATAAAGAAATGGATACAAAGAGCTTCTCAGTCCAGGTTAATTTGTCCCCCACAACAGCAGTGTCACCTGCTGGGGCATTGCACTCGATATATTTAGTTTGTGCAGACGCATTATGAGCGGTGTAAAAAGAGCAGATGTGTCTATAGGTGATGGGATTTACAATAACCAAGACATCCGCAACTATTGACATAACATGTATACATATGAGCAATGTTAAACATGCAGTACTGTATTTACTTTTCAAGACCTATGTCTCAAACCGGGAGAATGGTGGTGCAGTGGTTAGTATCGCCGTGCTATGAAACAGGCGACATCATGGGTTTAATTCCCGGTCAAAGCTTACCACAAGTGGTGAGTGATATCTAAAACTGATCCCCTTTTTCTCTAAACCACACTGACCAGCATGGTGAAGTATGGTCGAACGACAACCATGATTGATATGGTGTGGAGAGGCCTTCATCCAGCAGTGGATATAAGACAAATGGGCTGTAAATTATCACGACACATTTTTTTCCAGTCGGCCAACAGCTTGTTTAAATGCAGTCAATAAATCAAGTAAAAATAATATTTACAATATATGTTATCGCGGAGCGAGAGGTTTATACGTTGCGAACAGATGTTTGCATTTTAATTAAAGGTTTGTATGCTGAGGTTGCAATTGCAAAGTAATTGCAGTGGAGCAAAACGTCTACAATTTTTTTGCAAACATGACGTACAGTGCGACCAGCTACGTTTATGCAATTCGCTTCGCGATCGCCCCGGACCACAGCAATCCATTTCCAGCCCTCATTGCCTCGCACAGTTTGATGGCAGCTTGAGAGAGAAAAATCTATTTAGGAGTGCCAAGCTCTGAAATTAAGGGTAAGTGGAAATGAGGTCGGAGAGGTGAGAACGAGCTACGCCACGAGGTGATGTGGCTGATGTGCAGCTGATTGGAATCCGGTGGAGCTGGAAGCGCAGCACTTTAATGCACGTAAAGCCAGAGGATACGAGTTTGTCCGATAACTCTGTCCATTTTATTCGTCTTCTCGTGCCCTCCGCTGTCTTCGTAACCACAGCCTCATGAGAGCGGTACGCAGCTGCCGTATTCATTTTATGTCCCATGAAGAAGGGAAATTTCCTGATATGTCGCCAATTATGTTTTGACAATTTTAAAGCCCACACAGCGTTACTCAAGAATGTGTTGAGCTGCTTTGGTACTTTCGCTTGCGCACCACTGCCATCGCAGCAACATTGCCAAATCATTTGTTGTGTCCTCGGATTTATTTCATATCCAGAACACCGAAACGAATTCCTGTCGGCGGCAGGCGCTTCACGTCTCCACTCAGCGTCTCAGGAAGCCTCCCAATTGAATTGCAAAACTCGATGTTCCATGGTCAGCTTCTCGCGTCATACAAGAGAACTGAAGATTCACAGTAGAGACAGACTCAACTCTCACGCATAGATCCGCTCGGCCACCTGTAGCAACGAATTTTGTCAGGTGCTGCACATTTGCATACTGCGATCGGTCATTGCGAAGCTGAATGCACCATTTCACTTCCTTGTTGCCGAATTGCTCGCTCAAATGCGGGCAAAGCAGTTGCTGCGGGTGGTTTAAGTTGAGCGGTGATTTCGAAAGCGATCTGATTTCGCAAACTTATCACTCGCATGCGGATTTGAGATCAGGAGGTGGAGGAGTTAGATGTGGAGTCGTCCTTCTGGAACTCGTGTGTGTGTGATGTCAGGTAGCAGCCCTGAAAGTCACTAAGTTGTGCACCACTGCACTCTGGGACGCACTTCCTCGACAAGTCCGTTGCCCTCTCTCGCCAGGCTTCCCTCATGTCGTGCGGAGGAGTTGACTGCGTGCTGGCAGTCCGACTTGCGGTGCTGGGCCAGGCCCAGGCAAGTGATGACAGCTTCTGTGCAGTCACAAATTCGAACTCCAGTCATCCTCGCAGCGGCTTTTGATTAACCATCAAACAAAGATGGTCACTGCACCGCGTGCTTTCAGATGCACTTTTGCTGCAGTCTGGAACACTCTTCCGATGTTAGGAAGCCGCTGGAGCTTATCCACTCTTAAATCTAGATTGAAAACTCATTTCTTTAGAACTGCTTTTTGTTTAGTTTTTGTCCTTTCACACCTCGGATTAGCACTGTTGGTTACGTACGGTGTGAAAGAAGTTCGACATGCGTACATACAAGCTGCACTTGAGAAGGTTGTTAGATAACGGCTAGCAATATCTGGATTTGAACACATTATTTGGTGATTCTGCTGCATTGGCAGTGGTGAGAAATCACAAATAACAAACAAAAAGTTTCTCAACACGTTACTCTGTAGCACCTTTCTGTCTTAAACATAGGCAACGTTTTATAGCACAGTGGAGCCAGAGAGGGAGTCACTTTATTGTCTCCATTCTCCCTCTCTGGCCTCTCTTTGTGCTCTAAAGAAGGGCCATTGCCTGAAACGGTGTCTGTTAAAAATGTATTATTTTAAGGCCACGGTGACATTTCACACACACATACACGCCCTGGAGATTTCGCTCAATGTGGAAGTCATCGTCCCGCCCTCTCCGCAGTCGTTTAGTGGGGTGTTGCCACGGGCGGTGCCACATTACCTCATTCGACTGTTCGTCATGCTGCTGCTTCGGTAACTTCAATGTTATTTATAGGTTTCTGCCGCCGACTTTGATCCCCTTCGTAGAAGCGGAGAAACAAACGCGAACCCCGCGTTCTACACTTTCAGATGATAATTGCAGGCAGCCGAACAGGTAATTGAAACGGGGAAATGTGCCAAGGGTAATAACGCACCACCACTGGACTTTCACGAGGGAGCAGTCTTCCAGGAGTGGCACCCACGAATGCCATCGACTCCCTCCGCTGGAGGAGACTGATGAAGCTGCTGTCATTGCAATCACTTCATTTGTTTAAACCTCCTGCACTTGTTCCCCGAACGTGAGGAACTCGTGTGAAGCAGCAAGTGCCTCTTGTGTGTGATATTAAAATAATGATAATAATTTAATTTCAACTAGGAATGTACCGCAGGGTATTCGCTCGCTCTCGACGAGAGAGAACGACGCGGAGACGCAAGGAACAGCAGACGGCAGTCACGTGGTGAACTGGTGCCAACAATTGCCCGCGCTCCGCTGCGGTCCTCTGCATATTGAGATGTTTTCAACCAATTAATGAGTGTTTGGTATTCAAATAAAGTGGGAGGAAACCAGAGCCTGCAGGAGAAAACGCGCGTGGGTGAGGGGGCAAGGCTGTCTCATCGTGCAGTAGGCATAGGTGGTATTATCCATAATAGAGGTTTTTGGGTTAGATCGCGTAAATATATAAATGTGTCGTTAAAACCCGGAAGGACAAGTTCAAAGGGCTCGCATAATGCACATGCATAATGTGCGTTGCCTCAGTAATCCCCCCCCCCCCACTTTGTGCAAGAGCACAGAAGGGTGGTCAACACATCTACGCCTCTATATAAGGAATGAAACAGTAAGACTTCACAAATCTGGACTGTCGCCTGATGAAGCTGGTTGTAATTACTGGCGAAACGTCGTACTCAGTTTGTAAATGTTGTGGCTTGGCTCTCCAACACTCCCTCCGCTGTACTAGTGACGAATTGGCCACGTTCTGTTTACGTGACAACCCTTACTAGTTGGCTGTGTCGGGTGGTGGCGGGTTTTAGCGACACATTTATATAGTCACACGATCTAACCCAAAAACCTCTATTATGGATGATATTGGTTTCGAAAGCCTACGTGTTAAATAGGTGGCATTAGTTCACATTTTTTCTGTACTGCCTTCTCCCTGTGGGCTAGGGTGCGGCTCCTAAATGCCCCCAGGAAGGGCGTATCGCAACCAATCTGAGTGGGTGGGGAGGGGCTGGTCATCCTGTGGTGCCCTTATAAAACTCAACGTTTAACCTACTCACGCCGGCTTGTGGTCGCCCTCACAGTCGGTCATATTTACGGAATATACCACGCCGCCGTTGACCCTGGCTATTGACCGAGCAACCCAACGTTCCTACCAGCTCCCTCCGCAGGAATGTGTTACGGCGTCATTCGTGCTAATTGCACCGCACAATGCTGTACATTCATTACCTACTATAATCGCCCAGAAATGTCTGTCCGTCCCGCGCGTGACGTCACTCCACAGTGTGAGGCCCACCTCCCCCGCGTGACATCACTCTACATGAGGCCCACCCTCTTCATTAATATTCATGAGTGGGTGGATTTTTACACAAACCCAGAGGAAGGGCGAGCCGAATTAAATTATTTATTGCGCAAAGTTGCTTCAAATATGACGTTTCTTTACAGAAAGTGACCGTAAGAAATAAATCTACGCAGCACAGTGCGACATCCGTGCATGACGTCACTGCAAAAGAGGCCATTCTCCCTTCATTAATATTCATGCCCAAGTGGAAATTTACACTAACGCACAAGAAGGTCGCTCACTCCACATGCTGCACCCCTCCCCTCATTAATAATCATGAGCGGGTGACGTCACTCCACATGCCCCCCCCCCTCATTAATAATCATGAGCTGAACAATTTTTCTATTGAATATTTAAGATTTACTGCAATATACACCCGTCCTTGGATGGGCAAATAAGCTAGTCATATATAAGGTCCAAATCCTATTTATAGCAACTACTAGGTAAAATAAAACTCTCAGAAATATTATAATTAATGAATAACTCAAGAAATGGCACAAACAAATGGCCCAAAGAACACAATGTATCACATCTGAGAAATTAGTCTATTGAGTCACATTCCAGACCACAATCCCAGGTATGTGCTAAGTTAAGACATCTGGATTTAGGCATTTATTTTTTCATGGATTCCTCATGAGCTGGGAGAAGAGTGGAGGTTTTAAAAGTGGACACAACCTTCTTTATTCTTTGGCCTTTTGCTGATTCAACACAGACTAAACTGACATATTTTTAATTTAACAAAGGAAAGGCCCACTGAACTATTTAGCTCTTTTTTCCGAAGTGACCTGGACACAAATGATAGCTCAACGAAGTGGCCTATCATGTGGAAATGTCGAGCAGCCAAATTTTCTAAGCACATATTGATTCTACCCGGAGGAAAATGTACGCGACCACGGGGAGAGAGACACGCAAACTCCAAATATACAGCAGGCATCAGGGTCGGTATCGAACCCACGAGCCTCCTGCATACCAGGCAAGGGAGGTAACATCTCACCACCGTGGTGATTTGTAGATGACACAAGCCGTCAGCAGCCGTAGGCGTGGGGTTGTTCTTTATTGTTCTTAGCGTGCTCTGTTGTGACTAATCAAGCGTTTGGTGCCCACGGTCGCAAGATGTTGTTGCCATCTACTGATCGGGTGCCTTGCTGAGCAGAGTTTGTTCTCCCGCCTGATCCTCGTGGGCTGTTTCTCCGAATGTTCTGGTTGTTTCTTCCCTGCAGCTAAAAAGAACGTGACTGGTGTTGACCAAACATCCCAATGTAGCAGCAGGACCCTCCTGAAAACAATGTATTTAGCCTCAGTGGGTGTGGCTTGAATTAATAAGTAATAATAATTGTTATTATTTTCGCCATGGGCTCTCTGGTGTTGAGGTTATTTTTGATGTCCCTGGTTCTGCTTATCAGTCAATCAGCCAATCCATCCAGCCCAACCAATGTGTTTAGGCACTGGGGCTGAACAATTTGGGGAAAATATCTCATTGAGATTTTTTCTGGCAGATGTTGCGATTGCGATTTGATTTGCGATTACATTTTTTAAAGTCAAGCTTCAGTTCAATATTCACTGTGTAATAGATTTAAAACATGTGATGGAGCATTACCACATGATACTATCAAAATATGAACTCCTCTTTTTATTCTAATGCAAGGATGAGAACTTAAAAGATATTAATTGCTTCCAACATATATATTTTTTAATTGAAATATAACAATTAAACATAGAAGAATTGTTAAGTTAAATAAATAAAGTTATAATAAAACAATTCCAATAAGAAAGTAGTAGGACTTTTCAAATCGCAACGAATCACAAAGGCTTCGATTTGTTGCGATTTCGATTTGAAATCGATTAATCATTCAGCCCTATTAGGCATGGAAAGAGTGTGTCCGTTGAGATAGAAGATTGGCTGTCCATAAGAGCATCATTGTTGGTTATAATTATGGGAATTTAGAAGCAGATTCCACTATTTGCTTTGGTTTTATCAAAAGCGAAAATCCTGAGTAAGCTTCAGCAGCTGGTAGCAGAAATATTAAAAAAAAATCGCGTCCATGATGCTGGTGAACACTGAGGACTTTCTCATCTCTGTGCGATTTGTTTGCACCGCCCGGGGTAGCGAGATGTTAACTACCTTGCCTGGTATACAGGAGGTTCATGGGTTCGATCCCATACCCTGACGCCTGCTGTATATTTGGAGTTTTCATACTCCTTTCCCCATGGTAGCGTGGATTTTTCCCTCCACATTTATAAACGTGTGTTTTATTGTATTTGGCCGCTATAAATTTCCACACGATAAGCCAATTCGGTGTAGCTATCATTTGTGTAGCCAGGTCGCTTCTGAAAAAGAGCTATACAGCTCAGTGGGCCTTACCTGCTAAAATAAAAATAGTAATTTATTTGTGTCGCCACCGCAGACACGAGGAGGATTGGAGGGATGAGCATCGCAAGATGAAATCTTTCACATTTCCAAGTGTCTGTGCGTAGTAGTTGTATGATCCTCGTTCAAGCTGCCCGTTTCACAAGGCATCTTTAATCATTAATGATACCGTCAGCTGTGGACACACCTACACACTGTACGTTGATAACGCTATATAAGCCATTGTTGTATTCACAGAGACTTGCAACTTATGTAGCATTGTTGGCTACGTTCGGAGAAAAAGAAGTCAACGTATATACATAAAAAAGAGATTGTGAAGAGCAACAATTATTTTGCCTTGGGTTTTGGATTCGATCTTCATTCTTAGCCGTCTTGGCTTTAGTGGCCATGGCATTGGATTTAGTTTTGACTCACGGCTTTTGACATGGTCTTTGAATGTCTAAGCCCCAAACCCTGGCTTAGTCCTGAATCCTAACATTAGCATTTGGAGTCTTAGACTTTCGAAGTCCCATCCTTGGCCTTGGAAAATCTTGCCTTTGGTTCTCATGGGCAAAAGTAACATCGATGGGAGGAGTATTTTGTCAACGAGGCTGGATCCTGCCACGAGATGTTTCCACTGTGCTCCACCCGTACGTGTAATTGCGTGAGCACATTTCGCAAGCAATTTCATTACGTGTGCAGGTTGATTTGTCAACGCACAATTGCTTGGCACAGTTACCCCCTTGAGAGAGAAGCGAATGCAGCCCCTTAAACACTGGCCAAGTAAATCACCACAGAGGCTTGCAGTAGTTGGGGCGTGAATAGACAGACAAGCACCAGTATGCCTGGGTACATCGTGACTGCACAGGGGAGACATTGAATTCACAGACTGCGTGCAGGTTGAGTGAAGTACCTGGGAGGCACACGTTTGTATTGGCTTCTTATATTTACAGATGCTTCACCGGGCACTGTATATGCCGTATATACACTCGAGTGATTCACGGTTAACCTGCACTTTATTCAGACTGGTGCTAGTCTCAACAGAACTGAGTAAAACAAATAAAAAATATTTCAAGAGAGAGAGATGAGGGTCGGAGATATTTCTCAAGCGTGTTCGTTGTTGTACCAGTGATTGGAGCACCTGAGCAGTCTGGGCACGCGTGTGACAAACCTGGGCTGGGGGTGATTTGTGCGAATCTAACCGTAAATTCTGTTCGGCGTAAGTTATCGCCGCTCTCTGATGAACGAAATGGATTCTGCTGGACTGTGGCGCGCGCGATGTGTAAACGCCGGCGCGCCTTCCCAGTCACGCCCTTCCCTTAGGCGATCGCTCTCGCCCTTTCTGCACCGGTGAGTCGTTCAATCCCCTGGCCCCTTCAGACTGCTGCATTCCTCCTCTCTCTCTCTGTGTACTTGTTCTGGAGTGCCCCCACTTGCATGCCTCCTGGCTCCTGCCTGCTGCACCGTGACGAGCCGACGCCGTGGCTCGAACGGCCGACTGTGGCGCCGTTACGCAAAGCCCTTGCCAGAGCAGAGTTACCCAACGTGTCCGCGTTCAGCCTCTTTTTTTTTCATCGAAGTGAGATTGGAGATGGTTATCTGTCGGCAAAGAGGTCTTTTGCAAACGGTGTTAGGCTGACCTTTAACGTCCTCTATGAAGCAGATGGCACGTAGTAGTATTATGGTAGTTCACTGCCGCAGAATAACCAGGTCGGTCGCTCGTTTCGAACCGTGAGCTTCGGCAACAAGCGGCGAATGCACGACCACTACGTATGTACGTTGAACTTTTTTCGCACCGTACATAGCCAACCATTCTAATTGTAAGTGTGGGGGGGAAGGATGACAAACTAAACACAAATAAACACTATCCATGTGATTGTGTGTGTAGTCTCTGGCGATGGTGAATGTGGCATGAGGAAGGGTCGGGCTCACTCAGGGGAGGTGTCAGGTCTTTGCGTCGATGTTTTGGATCTGGAGATTTGATTGGTATAATCTCACGTCGTGCACCAACAAAAACAATTGATTCCAGGTCAAGCGATCAACACATCCAGTACCGTTGGTGCCACCGCACCTCGCCACACCTCGCTTTTATCCCAGCCATGGGGACGCCCTGCCTGCGATTCAGCGCGTCGCCGTACCTTTCTTCATTATTGACAAATTGCAGCTCAGCACACGGCAGATGCCTGCGCAGCGCGACTCACGACCTCCTCTTGATACCAAGATCCAGGATGGTCATGTCTATGCGCCGCTTCTCGGTGGCAGCCCCAACAGTCTGGAACGATATCCCTCTGCACATTCGCAGCATCACCTCAATCGCCTCCTTCAAGAGACACTTAAAAACTCACCTCTACAACCACGCTTTTGAGCAACTCTGAGCTTGGCTCCGCGCCTCTGAGTTGCGGCCACTACGTCTGCAAATTTGCGCGCGTTACAAATTGAACTATTATTATTATGAAACCCCCAAATGCGCTGGGCAGGAGATTGCAATCTAGCACGTGGTTTCGTGGACCCGTCGGTGGTGACCTTTGACTGTTATCTCCTTGTATTTGTGCGGTTTCTCCAGATAACTCAATTCCATTCTTCCCTATGGAATTATTTTTCAGGAAGGAAATGCCAAAGGTTATATATAAAACCTATATCACCTTTGGCTCTATATTTCTTCCTGCCTCAGCAGCCTGCCTGCTGTATTTTTCCACCTGAAGACGATTGCTTGTGTTGCGATCGAAAAGTCGTGATTTATTATAATTATATTATTTTTCTATCTACGTCTGCAGCTCGTTACGACATAGATGGCTTCAGCACAGATAGAGTTGGTGTCGTTTTGCTGTTCCTCTTCCTCCTTCCATTGAAGGAGTGCAGACCCACGGTGGTTTTATTCAAACAGGTGCTAGTCTCGACAAAGATGAGCAAAACAAGCAAAAGATTGCAAAGGAGAAACGGGTTGAGATATTCCTCAAGCGTGTTGTGGTGCGAGTGATTATAGCTCCGAGCACTCTGGGCACGCGTATGACAAATGGGCTGGGGGTGATTTGTGCGACTCTATAACCGTAAATCCCACTGGGTTGTCTTTCATTTTATACGACACTTCAATGTTCTCCCAGCTCTAAAACATTAAAATGAGAATGGTGTAAACATCGCAATGCAGAAATCCTCCTGAAAAAGAGTCTTTGAGACCACTCTTTGAGCCCGTCCTGGGTAAATGTGGCATTGTGATTGTTATCCCCGAGCAGTCGATCCCCTTGCCCCGGAGAACCACTCGCTCTCTCTGCTGTGAAGAAGGATTACTGTCCAGAACATCTCCTGTTATATATTTGTTTCCTTTTAGGCGCAGTGTTATTGGCGAGTGAGTTTTTGTCATTTCTGCACCTTGGCCAATCGAACACGTTTAGCATCACGGACATCATTCCTGTCGTAGAGCTCCCATCGTTTAAGCCCTGCAGTTTACGCAACCACTTTTTAAAAGTGGTTCATGTAGTCCATTATAGTTCCTCCGGAAAACAAACAAACACTCTTGTCTCTTCACCAACTTCTCACAGCACTCTACCTCTACTGCCTTATGCCACTGTATTATAAAGGCAAGGTTGGGGCTTCGCTATATGCCGCGAGGTTTGTGTTTATGTGTAACCATATTTTGGGGGGGGGGGGGTGGAGCGGTAGTGCAGTGGTTGGCGCACTACACTATCAACCCAGTGATCCAAGTTCCGTTCCCGCTCGCAGACGAATATCCGAACCAGCCCTGTCCTCCCCTAGGTCGACTCAACCTTAAATGAGTACCTGGTGCCGTGTCTAAATGTTTGCACATGGAGATCAATACGGCTGGGCGTGGTGCTGGGCACCCACCCCTTGGAGCGCCACGTCAGCCTTCATAGGCGCTCACTCGCAGCACTTGCCCCATTAGCCTGTAAAAGGCTATCTGGGGGGGACTTTTGCCATTTTGCGACAAAATTTGAATCACTTTCTTTGACCCAGCACAAGTTTTGGGTGCTTCTTTTTCACACCTCCGATTAGCACGGTTGGCTACCTACGGTGCGAAAGAAGTTCTACATACATACATTATAATCAGGTGCATCCACATTTTCTCTGCCCACTGATACCTTGCGTTAAAGCTGTAAAGGCCATCCCTTAACACTGCCATGAACTTTGTTTCTGCCATGAACTTTGCTGTTGGCAGGCAGTGGTGGCCTCATTACGGCATAATGATTACGATCTTGACTTCTTGCCTTACCGGATTTCATTTTGCTCACACTGACGTTTCAATTCCTTTTCGGGTTATTTCTCTGTCCAGCTGTTATGCAAATTATTTTGCCTTTGTTGTCGCATATTTCACATTGATTCGTTGAGATATTTGTAGGTCTTTCCTGTTCAAAAGCCGATTAAACCAACTCCGTGACGGTCATCTTTTTCTTTGTCTCAATTTTTTCCACACTTGTATGTATATTGAACTTATTTCGCACCGTACGTGGCCAACCTTGCTATCGAAGCTAGGACAGGTTCAGAATTCACTCACCACTGGTGTCAGCCGTGGCTGGAATCGAACCCAGGGAACTGGGTTCACAGCATAACGCGCCACGCCAAGGTCTTCCACTTTTGCAAATGTTTTCATTTATTTAAATAACTCGGCAACCATGGCGCCCTATCTGACAACGTCCGTCAGGGCAATTGGACACGGGCCAAGGTCATGTTTTCCAAAAGGCCTGTCGTGGAACTCCACTTGTTTGCTCATGTGAAAAAAATATCTCGTGACAGAGAATAACTTACTCGAGATGACAGGGTAGAAGCATCGTATGATAAGGTCCGTGCTATTTTTCCACAGCATGTTTGTGTTCTACACTAATATTTTCTTATTTCAGATTTTAAAAACGGCTCAAACGCGAGTAGTCCTCGCTCCGCAACATGGTGGTGGCTATGCACGTGGCCTGTAATTCGGCATTCTGGAGGCAGCGTGGGTTGGTAGACTTACTGTTAGTAGCTCAGCTTATTTAGTATATTGATGATACTGATGTAGTTTATATTTTAGTTTTTTACGTGGTGGTTTAGCTGCTGCAACTCCTTACTATAAAAATTCCTTCCCTTTATTACTGCTAACCCTACTCCCTCCCTTTGATGCTGCTAATCCTGCATAATGCATGGGCATAATATGACTTTGAAACCCCCCCCACCTCCTACGCATTCCACAAGTAGTGACTAATCCCATACCTGCATTTCCCATAAATATGCTAAATTCCTCTTGATATGCAAATTCCTTTGTCAAGGCGCCCTTCCCCCTCCAACCCAGCTTAAATATACGCTGCCAAGCCTGGTGGTGCTTATTCAGACGCTGTCTTTCCGACAGACCTGTTCTTCACCTGAGGACGGTTGCCTGCGTTGTGGCCGAAACGTCGTGGGAATTATTTTATTTTATTATGTTTGATTTTTTATTATTTTATTATTTCCCTTCTACGTGACTTTACCGAAAGAACCAAGAAGGTCGGTAGATCGTACAAATATTCTGAAACTCCCTTCCTGTGGGTGTCGAAGGCGCTATATCCTGGCTTGCCAGGAGGAGGCGGTACAGAGAAATGTGAACTAATATATCATCTGTCGCTTCTGTATGGGGATAGTGTGTTGCCCTCGAACACACGTGAGTTTTGTCCAGGCGCTCTGCAACATGTAAGCACTCAACAATGAGCTGAAAACATCTTAATAGCTTGGGCTGTCGTTGATGCCGGCTCACCGCTTGACTGCTGCTGCCAAGCCGCTTGTCTATGGCTCCTCGTACCTCTGAGTCTCCCTCTCTTTGTTAGTGAGTGAATGCTGTGCGTGATGAAAGTTTAAATTATTATTAATACAATGATGATACGTATGCAAAGCAGTCCTGTTTTTATTTTTTACGTTGCAACAAAAACGGGAGCCGGGTACGACGCGTCCGTAGCCATTAGGAGTTTCCAAACGAGACGACGGGGACCATGCTTAGGGGAGAGTGGGTTGGGCTCGCTGCCCCAACCAAATGGGGACTCCGTGTGGGGGGGGGGGGTGAACATTTATACGGGGGAAGAGAGGGGAGGGGAGAGGAGAGATAACGAACATACTAAGGGAAGAGCAGCAATAGGGGAGGTGTAACCCATCTTGATAAAAAAAAGAATGCGCTTCAATCACTTTGTGGAATGTACACGCACCGGCAATGTGTCATTGTAGCAGGCAGGAACACGGTTGGCTACGTACGGTGCGAAAGAAGTTCAATATGCATACGTACAGGCATGCGTGAGATGCACAAGTTAGATTGGTAGGGCACTGTATGTGTGGAGCACGCAAGACGCGCTCGAAACTCACGCACGGGAGAACCGGACACGTGATCAACATATACACTCATGGCGGTTGGTTGAGGGTGCCGCGGTGGCGAGATGTTCGCTCCCTTGCCTGGTATGCATGAGGTTGTGGTTTCGATCCCAACCTTAACGATGTCTGTATATTTGGAACTTGTGTGTCTCTCTCACTGGTTGTGTGAAATTTTCTCCGGATCCCTCGGTTTTTCCCTCCACAGTTAGAATCCACATCATACATGTAGAGCATTTAGCTGCTATGAATGTCCACATCATGAGACATTTAGTTGAGCCATTGTTTGTGGCCAGGTCGCTTCTGAAAAAGAGCTGTACAGCTCCGTGATCCTTAACTGTAGAAATAAAACTTGTTAAAGTAAAAATTGTTCGTTTAGTGAATAGTTAGTACGTGTTACAGCAAAGAAAAACAGACTTCATAAGCCGAACCTCGTCTGGATCTTCTTTCACATGAAAGACAATTGGCCCAGCAATAATCACATCTCCATAATACGTGTTAAACACAACAATCAGATCTGTGCATGACGAGAAAACCCCATCCCAGCTGAATAACAGTGCAGGCCGGGAAAAAACGATGAGATTCACACAACACGCAACATTGTGTAAAAAGCACGCAGACCATTTGTGCGGAATGCCAAAAACCATCAGCATCTGTGGCCCTCTTCTCTCTTTGATCGTCATTATTCAAAATTACTGTGAGCTCATGTAACCGACTGTCGACAGCAGCGGCAGCAGTGATGAAACCAGTCCACGGTTTGTCTATCACTGCATCACTGCAACTGTCAGTCGCCAACATCTGCTCAAATTTGTTTCGATGGTGACCAAAGATAAGTCCACCACAGTGAACATCTCCAGGGAGTGCTGATACTTTTTGCACGATGCATCGAAGTTGTGCGCTTCGTACCCATTTATATATATATATTTTACATTTGGCTGAACACATGCACGAGAAATGTCCAAAGTTCCAGTTGACGTGTGACAATCTTACCGGGTAAATCTCGTCAACCAAAACGACGGTGATGTTGCTGTAGAATGGGGTTAGTGAGTTTTAAAGCGAGTTGGAACTTTGTCGATGATTACCTCCACAGGCATGTTTCTCTGCTCCACCCCGTGGTTAGACTGGCTTCTAGATGAACTGCCTAATTAAAGAAATTTAATAATTTGTGTCCGTATTTAATGGTGAAACTGTTGGGGTTGCTGCGTGTTGTAATCTGGTAGAGGGATCTCTGACCAGATTTGTATCCACTTTCTGGAACGTCTTGTAATCTGCAGAATGTAGCCTATTGCACGCGGGACATTTTCCTGTTTACAACCCTTAGCCGGTGGTGACAATTCCACATTCTTTTGGCGGGGGTGGTGGGGGGTGGCGAGTTTATGCAAATTACAAGCGCTGTTAACTCCCCCACGAAGTGGCACCTAATTGTATGACCCTGAAAGAATATATTGGGGCCGAGACAACCCCCCAACCAGCACTTGAACTCTCAACCTTCTTCTCGCGAGCCGCTAGCAGAGCCACCTGGGTACTCTGAAGTAGGCCTCGGTAAGGTAAGGTAATTTACCTTTTTTACCGGGTAAAAGGGTAGAGGGTAAAGGTGTCGACATGCCAAGGGGTAAGGTAAAGGGTAGGGTAAAGATAGCATGGAAGAATTACCCGGTAGGGTAAAGGTAGCGCAAAGTATTACCCGGTAAATACGGTACCTTGTTTACCGCTAAAAGCTCCGTGGTGCAGTCCGTGGCCTCAATTTAATTAGTAATATTTTTTAAAACTTTATTAAAAACACGCTTTTATTAAATGTACTAGTAATGGAAGAACTCCACGACTCCAGGAAGTGGCCCCGAAGCTTGCCATAACGTAAGGGACCGTGGCCAATTACAACCAACGTCAGTTGAGCGCGGACAATTAGACCCAAGCCGAAACATAACATATAAAAATGAATGTTGAAAAATACTTTTTTTATGATAGAATATAGTATTTTCATCAGTATGACATAAGTATACCAAGTTTGCAGTCGATACCACATTAGGAAGTGGGATAAATTTTAGTTACAAGATTTGAGGATACAACAACAACGACAACTACAACTGATAACGACAACAACAGAGTGAGTTCAAAGAAAGTGTGTAAAATTAGAATCATCGAGAGTATTCTATATGAATAAAGTGCTCTACCTAGCATTTACCGTTATAAACCTTGTTGATGTGTAGTTCCCTAGTAATTACCCTGTAATCGAGTAATTTGTATGGGGTAAGGGTAAAAGGTAGGGTAAAGGTAGGCTCGTTGCTTTTTACCTTTTACCGTTTACCTTACCTGCTGAATGGTAAAAGGTAGGGTAGAGTGATTGTATTGTGGTAAGGTAAAAGGTAGGGTAAAGGTAGGCTCGTTGTTTTTACCTTTTAACTTTTACCTTACCTTGGCGAGGCCTACTCTGAAGGGGGGAACATTCTGAATGTGGCTCACAAATTATGAATGGCGGTGGCGGTAGCACCCGCTGGGTGGTGCAGCTGCCGTTCACGCGAGAGGGCTGGTGGGGGGTGGTGGGGCTGGCTGGGTGGGGCTGGGTGGGGCTGGGGGCTGGGCGGGCACCGCGGGTGGCCACCCCGCTCGTGGCTCACGCCACCTCTCAGTTGCGTCCCAGCCCTCCGTGATGTTCACGAGCGCTCATCCCAATTGCTGTGTAACGCCTATGGGGCAGGGCTGCGGCGGGGAGGGAAATGACACGGCGACATCGCAGTGACAACACGCGGCCGCCCGCCCTCTCGCGCTAATTAATATTCATGACGTCGTGGCTTTGGCCGTGACATTTGGGGTTCCCAAGGCAGGCAGCGCCCAAGACTTAAGAGGAGCCAAAAGACGGTGGGTGGAACTTATCAGCGTGTTGCTTCGATCCGCTTAGCTACTTTGTTTTAAATGTTTTATAACTTTTGATTTAAAGCTTTCGTGACTGCAGGGATTCATATTCTTGGTTCTTTCGGTAAAGTCACGTAGAAGGGAAACAATAAAAGAATATAAATATAAAACAATAAAATATAATATAGTTTTATAACGTTGTGTTAATACTGTTCTGCGAATAATGTGACACATTGAAAACGTGCTTGCCCAGTAACACCTTTTGCTCACTACTCATGCTGTCTCTCTCTCGCTCTGCATGGGAAAAGGAAATGTATTTCCAGACTCAACGTTAGTCCGGTGTTCCGCAGCATTAGTGGCCATTATCCCCGGCACCATGCCCTTTTAGACAAAATTTGGTTACAAGATACCCGTGCGTAACGCTAATGGACGGAAACGGAGCGAGCTTTTTTTTTCAAACGATGGGCACGCTTGAGACGTAGTGGAGGAACACGCAGCGCTGAAGGATACATCTTGTTTACATCCATTGAGCATTGATAGCAAAGCTGCGTTACAAATGATGGCGCCCAAATTTGAAAGAGTTAAAATGTAGTGAACGCGTGGCTTAACCACAGAGAAATTTAAACGTGATTCTTAGTATAATAATAGGGGTTTTCCCCTTTTTTTCTGGCAACAAAACTGAAACCTTTTGTCCTTATTATCAGTGTTTTTTGTTTGCAATTTGACTGCAAGTATTGTGGTTAGTGCAGACATGAATGCTTGTAAAAAGGTTTCAGTTTTGTTGCCAGAAAAAAAGGGGGAAAAACCCTTTTATTATATTTTGGTACTGGCAAAGGAGGTCTAATGATGTGATTCTTAGTCTGAGTGGTTTGCATTTCAAGAAGCCTTTGGGGTAAGAACATTGGAGTATAATCGGTTGCCATTACAGCCATTGAAATGAAGTCTTTATTCTTACAAAGTCCGCGTAAGTTCTGGTTGAAGTCGCTCAGACAGGATCTCACATCCCTGGTCACGGTTATTTGCTGAACCAGGTGAGAACTCACAAGACCAGGATTGTCTCATTTGTAAGGGTGACCTAGAGCATTTGTCTGCCAAAATGGGGCGATTATCACTCTGTAAGATCTAAATTGAGTCATATGCAGGTACATTTTCACATTTTGAAAAATCGGATCCTAATGCCGGCACACAATGATGGCCTACCTATGCGAATGCCATCAGGGGATCGTTAACGTCTGATGTCAAGCAGATAGTTCATATTATAATTGAAGTTATTACACCGTAGTGTTAATCAGGGTGACCGCTGATTTCCAATCATGATGCTTTACAACGGCAGCAAACAGTCTTGAACAGTCTCCTTTTTTATAGTTTGCTGGTAAATAAACATCACCATCGCTGTAGACGTCAACACATGCGTCAAATAACTCTGCCTTAAGAGGTCGTATATGCATAATAGGTGAGGTTTTTGGGAAATCACCCCTTGCAGCGTATGTTTTTTTTTCCTTTTAAGGCAGTGTTATTGATGAACGTGAATGTATTGCTATTTGTGCTTGTACCACCCACTGCCAACGCAGCAGCAACATCACCAAATAATTTGTTTAATCTGTAGACCTGCTTGCTGCCAAGCCAGCAATGCAGGGAGTGTGACCGGCTTTGCCATCAGTGGTCGCTCCGACAGCTGTGGGTAAGTGGTGTACCGACCACTTGCGCTGTCAGATCTTATATCTTATAGATTTATATAGCACCTTATTCCAAGGCGCTTTACAGCAATTATACAACTCTACGTAATATGACATTGGTTGACATAAAGAGTGGGGTTATTAATAGTGGTGGTGGAGTTGTGGTAACAGGAGAATGCGTGGGAGGGGTTAAGGAGGGGTAGGGGTAGTGATAGGGGTTTGGATAGTGATAGGGGTAGTGATTGTGTTAGGGGTAGTGATTGTGATAGGGGTAGTGATAGTGGTAGGGGTAGTGATAGGGATTGAGGTCGGGATCGGGGTAGAGGTAGTTATAGTGATTGGAGTTAGGTGTCATGATAGGGGTAGTGGTAGTGGTTTGGGTAGTGATAGTGGTTGGGTTAGTAATAGGGGTTGGGATCGTTTTCAGTAGCAACCTGGCCACAAATGATAGGTCAACTTCGTGGCTTATCATTTGGAAACGTATTACAGCAAATTACTCCAAGATAAATCTACTCAACCACAGGGGGAGAGAGACAGGATCGAACCCATGACCTCCTGCATGCCAGGCGAGGTAGTTGACATCTCACATTGCTCGAAGCGGGGATGGATGATGGCCAAGAATAATAACGGAGTGGCAACTGAGGAATGGAACACGTCCGAAGGGACATCCACAAAGCAGATGGAGCAATGAAATCGGTTATGTGCAGGTGCTGGATGGATCGTTACATCATAAGTTCCTGAGATGTGGCGGTGGCTTGGGGAGGCCTTCATCCAGCAGTGGACTGACCATGTTTCTTAGCACACTGCACGACAAAATCGGCAGCCCAGTTCAATTCCTGCTCACTACCAACAATGGTGACAAATATTTTCATATTTTTTTCAACGCAGTTTCCGAGTCTAAAACGTATGGAACTTCCTTGTTTAGTTTAAGTTTAAATTAAATGGAGTGTCCGTGTTGGTGGTGGTGTACAACCACGAATATAAAAACACACCACTCTTAGTAATACTGCCACAGCTCCATTATATCTAACTGTATGTTTTCCCATTGCTAAACCGTGTTCACAAGGAATGCGGTCGTTTGGTAATGTTAAGCAGAGATGACCGGGTGGCTACAGGAACTGAACTATTGACCCTGTGCCAGCCGGCTTGTGGCGAGCATTCTGACCACTGTGCGTCGTTCTTTCCATCTGTACGTGCGAGGCGGGAGAGTGGCAGCGAATCTGAGCGTCGATTCCCAGCATCAGCCAACATCCGTGACCAATGACATTTTGAACCACCGGGCCTGCTTCTGGCTTGACCACCAACCCACGCTGACCAGCAGAGTGAATTATGGTCAAACAACCCCCGTGACCGACACGGTGATCGGGAGGCCTTGAACCGTTCTTGATGACCAACGGATAAGAGTGTCACACGAAGGTCGGGATCCATAGTGACTTGGTGACTACGCTGGTCAGTGCGAGTTTGATACGGTGGGTGTTGCAGTGGGAGTGGCCAGGTTAGGGTCGCTGGGTTCATTTTGTAACGCCCTGAGCACTGCGCCTCTGCTCCGTATAACAGTGACTCCGCAAACCACAACAATGGGGTTGCAGAAATTAGGAGTGTTTGCACAACTTTCCTGCACATGAGAATCGGAGCCAGCCGACCGGCATGTTGGGCATCAGGGGTCTTGCTGCGTCGCCATTTGGAGTTTCCATGTCGGCTGCTTGCTCTGGTCACCCTGGGTCACCGGAACATTGCTGTTCAAGTTAGGGAGACTCCATGAACGCGAGCTGGGCAGTCAGCATGGCCACAGCACCAGCGTCCATGGATCAGTTTACACCACACCTGCACCTCCGATTAACACGGTTGGCTACGTACGGCGTGAAAGAAGTTCAACTCGCGTACTTACATTCCATCCGGTAATTTTCCCCGGGGAGTGGCTTCCCAAAACATTGGCCGTCTGCTTAAAGATGTCTCAACTCAACCAGGCTCAGCCGAGTGGCGGCGACTGCGGTGCTCGCTCTGACATCTCGCGACGTTTCTCTCGTGTGCCTTCAGCTCGCCAGTGGGAAAACCGCACCCCGTGTGCCAGGACCAGACTCGGTGTGAATCCTCGTGTCTCCACCGCCGCGGCAGCGACGCAACGGTGACTGCATCGAGCAACCACTCGCGTGATTTACTTACGAGTCACACAGCATCCACCTACTAAACACAGCGATTCACTCACACAGCATTCACCTACTATACACAGTGATTCACTCACACACCATCCACCTACTATACACAGCGATTCACTCACACAGCATGCACCTACTATACACAGTGATTCACTCACAGCACCCACCTACTATACACAGTGATTCACTCACACACCATCCATCTACTATACACCGTGATTCACTCATACACAGCACCCACCTACTATACACAGTGATTCACTCACACAGCATGCACCTACT
>CM025622.2:8341461-8408055 GCA_014621495.2 Entosphenus tridentatus | reverse complement strand
GCGATGAATTGCCTGTTCGTTATATCGTCGGCGCTGCTGTCGTTCGTCGATGAGCGATGCCCCCGCCGGGCCACGGGCTTGTGCAGGGAAAGGCGTTTTGATGCGCGGGCACCAAGTGCCACCCGCCCCTGCCAGCCGTTTTACGCCGCCCTGTTCCCACAATCCCTCGCTTTCATCTCTGCAACGTGGGCGCTGCCGCCGCCGCCGCCGCAGCGAGGGGCTTCAGGCCACAGTATATTTTAAAGTCAAATCGGGGGGTCGCAGAGTGAACCTAATTTCTTGAGCGTACACATCGTGAGCGTACTGCAGTGTGTTACTCTGTGCGTTATTAAACTATAAACTATTTTTTATTTTACCAGGTAAGGCCCACTGAGCTATGTAGCTCTTTTTCAGAAGCGACTTGGCCACAAATGATAGCTCAACGAAGTGGCTTATATCAAGTGAAAGTTGATCGCAGCCAAATACTCTGAACACGTGATGTTGATTTGAAATGTGGAGGGAAAAACTGGAGGACCCGGAGAAAATTCCATGTGACCACGGGGAAAACACGCAAACTCCAAATATATAGGCCTCAGGGTCGGGATCGAACCCACAACCTCGTGTATACCAGGCGAGGGAGACATCATCTCGCTACCATGGACATGTTATTACATGCCCGCTGCCTACCATCTGAGGCGATGTGTAAAATGCAACAAGTTTATTTAGTTTAATCAGGTATGAACCCAAGATACTGGGATGGTCATATTTTGCAAGAGTGATAACAGTTATCTGCAGATGATGGCTGTCTGTCTCCAGCAGTATGACATATACGTGGGGCACATTTGGTTTGGTGGCAGCTGGCAAGCCCAGCGATCACCCCTCCACACGGATCCAGTTTGCAGAGTCCACACTTTGAATCCCACATCCGTCTGGTGGTCACATTTGAGGAAAAAAACTAAAGCATGCCTTCAGCTGCCAAGCAGATGTTAAGCACCGTGTGACATTATTTTCCAGACAAGTCCATAACCTAGACCAGGGGTCGACAACCTGGGGCTCTTTAAGGACTGCTCCAAGAAGTTATTTGTTCAGGACCACCGTCTCGATATTCACATTCCATTGCGGCTCTTGAAATATTGAGGTTTTTAACGAATTCGAAAAAAATTGCTGCTTTTGTTATTTTGGTTGCCGACTCCTGACCTGGGCTTTAAATGTTTTCATTTTTCATAACAGGATGTCAAACATCTAAACCACGCGAGGCGGTGTCGGCTTTTTCTCCCACGGGTTGTCACCTATTATTTGGGCTCTTGCAGTGTTGGAAGTCTTAAGACACCTAAATATCAATTAATTTGGCTCTTAAATTCAGAGGCTTTATACGGATCCTATTCTCTATATTGAGCAAATTATTTCGTGATGCTGCTGCTGCATTGGCAGTGGTGCACAAGCACAAATAACAAAGGAACTCAACTTAATCGCCTATAACACTGGCCTTAAAAGGAAAAATGTATAACAGCTGACGTTTCAGGCATGGACTCATCTTCATAGCACACGTGACATTATTCATAGCACATGTTATTTCACGTTCTACAAAGCAAGGCCATTGCCAGAAATGTAGCCAATGATATATTTCTCCTTAAGGCACTGTTATTGATGAATGTGAGTTTGTTAATTGTGCTTATCCTGTATATTTGTTGTCCACTGAATAAATTAACCTCATGGCGGTACCCCGGGGTACCATAGTTCCCCGGCTCTCGCACAATGTCCGAGATGCAGTAATTTTTAGTCTTTTGATGGTCGGTGATGCGGCAATCGACTCATCTGGACGACCTGTACACGATGCACCACTACGGTGCGTACGAGCGTTCAGGGTTTCGGCGCAATCGTCCTTGATGCATTTCGACATCGCGGAGTAACACCGATGTCGGATTGATTGGTACCCCAGTCGCGGAGTTAAGTACACCCTTGGAAAAAAAGTGTCCCAGAAATAAAATATTTAATTGCCTCGGCCAGTTTGGATTATTTGGTACCCTGGGGTACCGCCATGAGGATCAAATGCACGTCATAATTGACTTTTGCATTGGGCTGTGGTAATGATCTGACCAGATTTGTGTCGTTCAGACCCTTCACCACCTGACACAACCAGATTCAATTGTCACGTGTCCAAGTGTTTACCGTGGCAATTTTTTATATTTGAGTTCACCGTGGGTAAATTGAAGATGACATTCTCACGATCAAGTTTAGCAATCTGATACGACGTTTCTCTTAAAAAACGATCTAGGTTTAAACATCATCGTAATATATACTTTTCAAAATGTATGAAAAATAAATGGCAGTGGTTTAATCTAATAAAGAGATGCTATTGCTGGGAATATAAAGTCCCAGTGCGGAAAGATCGATGCTGGTTAATGGTGCAAATATAGAACGTGATCAATACTGTGGGAGAAACAAAACCCACTTCCTTTTTGTGAGCTATAATAGCACAAGCCGCTCTATTTGCCTCTAGCTGGATTTCCAAACATCCATGCATCGTCACCATCATCACCGTAGTTAATTTACCTGTAGGGCACCTTCACCAATAGAGCTCAGTCCTGGCAATGGTTCGTCACACGACTTGAACGTCAATGCGTGTACGTACGTTGAACTTCTTCCGCACCGTACGTAGCCAACCACACTTATCGGAAGTGTGGGGGAAGGACAACAAACTATGCACAAAAAGCAGTTCTAAAGAAATGAGTTTTCAATCCAGATGATTTAAAGAGCATGGCTTCCATTGGACGCCTAATATCGGAAGGAAGAGGCAATCCAGAGGGCCGCAGAAGTGCATCTGAAAGCGCGCGATGCAGTGACCATCTTTGTTCGATGGTTAGCCAAAAGCCACTGCTGTGAGGATGACGGAGTTTGCGTGCTGATGGTTTATGGTCCTTAATGAGATCAGAGGTCAATGCGGGTAAAGGGGATGATGGTTGAGAAGGGAGAGATGTGGAGAGAGAGATATCTGGAAATTCAGTCCACATTTCCCTATAGAAGCCTTGAAATGTTATTTATACCACAACTGTGCTGCCTGCACTGTAGTAGCAGGGGTTTGCCCTGCGCTAATGGTGTTAACTGATGCGAATGCCTCGTAAATTAATAAAACCATTGATGTTTCCTGTATTATGGTCGTGGGAGGAAGCTGGGATGATGATGATGTACATCGAAATAGCCAAGGCCATAATTGCGTGTAATGGGAAGCCTAATGCCCAGTTGTAAAGTGAATATAAATTTGATGTTCGGGGTTGTGGCAGCGGTGCTGTAAATATAAACAAGTGCTGATGTCTCTCACCACCACCCCCACACATTCCTGGCGGTCTCTGACATAATTTTCACCAACGGCTCTATCAGATACAGACGGCATTGATCTTCCCTTAATCTATTGGCCATTCACCCCATCTCGGATCTATAAATCTTCTAGAGGTATCTCTTGCACCGTATTTTACGTCGCACCCTCGCTGTGTAGTTGAAGGGCCCCAGATACAACGGAGATGGCGCAGGGGCAGCAGCATAGCTTCTTCTGATTGGTGAGAACGTGACATTCAAACTAGGGATGTTAACATCACTTTTCACACTTTGCCGGTAAGCGACGTTGGGAGATGGTGATTTGGTGCTGCGGCGTTGGCAGCGGTGCACAACCACAGTGAACAAAAAAAACCTCAACACATTCGTCAATAACACTCTGGCTTTAAAGAACACTGCCACTCTACTACGTATGTGCTGTGAAAAAGGGCTGTTGCATGAAACGTCGCCGATTGTGTTTTTGCAGAGTAATAGTTTTTTTTTGTACCCAAAATTTAATCTGAAAACAGTTAACGGCTTGCCCTGTTTATCGTTTAACATCCGGTAGTTCAAACGCACGATTCACTCGACCCATTATCATCGTCGCCATCAACCCTCTTGGGTCCCAACACTCATTAGCACCACCGAGCCAGGCTGTGGAACTTCGTGGTCTGTCCCTTGTTGGGTTGCCGGCAGGGATGACCACTGCCCAACACTTCGTCATCCAACGGACGTGCGGAGGAGCTCTCTCTCTCTCTCTCGTTCACAATCATCACCACCGCCGCATGGATGGTTGTGTTGTAGCTCGCGCTGCTGCTGCTGCTGCAGCCGGAGAGAAACGCGTGCTTTTTTGCCACAGAGGAAAAGGGAGGAGTGCAACTCGTACCATTGCCATATAAAGGCAAAAGCAGGGCAAGTTGAGCCTCCCATCCATTGCCCCCCCTTCGTTGAGTCACCTCGTGCCGCGCCCCAGGCTGTGATCTCGCCCAGCTAGAAAAGGCACAATCCAGTGAGCCCAGCGGATAACTCCACCGCCGCTTGCTTGTGGTGTTGGCCTCTCCACTGTGTGCGTGCGTTTCCTTGTTTCATGCGGCTGCATTCTGAAGTGGGATCAAGCACAAGGTGGTCATCGGTTCAGACGATTGCTGTGCACGTGTGCGGGGGATGGCGGGCAGATATAATCGAGATGAAGAATGCAGCTTAACAAGGAACCATGAAATCTTGACTTAAAGCTTTCGTGACTGCAGGAATTCATATTCACACAAGCGATCGACACGTCGCAGTTTTTCGTTATTTTCCTTGAACCTATCTACGTGACTTTACCGAAAGACCCAGAGAATAAGGAACCATTATTCAGTCACTTCCTTTCCTTCCCTACCCCCCCACCCCCACCAATCCCATTCTTGCGTGCCCTGCAATGCAGGAAAGTGTTAGCGCGCAAAATGAGTGGCCCAGTGGAATCCAAATGTAAACAGGCGTGGCTCTTACGGAACCTCATGGCACTTCATAAGCAGCGCAATATGATTTCGCGTTAACTAGCACGGCCCGTGCAATTGCGTGGGGTACATGGCCCTGGATGGAGGGTGGGGGTGGGTGGATGGGGGAGCGATACGTCAGCTTGAATCCGGTTCAATGCAGTGGAATGTGGGTGATATCGTCGCGCAGATGTAGCGGTGACTTGACTGCCGTGCACTTTCCCGCACGCCAGCCAGCAAAACTTTTTTTTAAAAATATAAAGATAAGCCTGGTTCCGAAGCCTATAGTTTTTTTTTACTAAAACTAGTGTAGCCCTTGCATTACATATGTAAATCAAGAGCACTGCGGAATCTTGACGGCATGTAATGAGCCTACCCTCATGGACTCTTAAAACTAATGACTCTAATGAACCGGTGCCATGAAGAAGACCCATTTGACCTATGATGTATTATTTATTTTAAAGCCACCGTTATAATGACTCTTTACACTGCTGATAGCCCTACCCACCAACTCCACCCATCCTTACCCCCCCCTCCTCCCCAGAGAACATGAGGCCAGAAAACGTGAAACCGGGACAAAAAATCCTAACTTTCGCGAATGCTTTAGGGTGACACCAGGACAGCCTTGACTGAAACCGCCGGTATAGTTGCCGTACGCAAAGCAACCCAGATAACGACACCGCCAGATGAATAATCTTTTTTTATCGATCGCTCTTCCTAAGTCACAAGTGTTTGTGACACCGTAATATTTACACACGCATAGCGGGAGAACCAACCCCCCCATCTCCCTATTTCCAAGGGGGTTGTGATTGTGCTGTCGGTGTCGCGTCGTGAGATGACGAACCTGTGTTAGCGACTGGCGGGGCAGTCCGATAGCCCTCCTGCTGGAGAGCGGTCCACGGACGATCTGCTCCTGGGCTCCCTTCAAGTGACCTCGTGTCTACCCCGCCCTGCAACGGATAGAGATGTTCGTCGCGTGGCTATATTTTCCCCATGATATTTTGATTTCTCAGACCTGGAATTTATCCAAATCAAGTGGAGAAAAAAAAAATTCATATCGTGGGATTTGTTTTTGGAGCAGTCGTCGGCTTAGACCCATCAACTGGCTGCACTTGGGAACTCGGGTTAGTCATGGGCAGCTGGTACCTGGATTCGAACCTAGATTCTCAACAATGTCAGCTCAGTTTCCTGACCTCAGCCACCAGGCTACCGTATGTGGGTAAAATTCTTAAGACTCAATTCATATTCCATAGGCCTGGTGTTATGAGGATTTTTATACTGTACGTAAAATAACATTCCTCTGATGGGAGGGAGAATTTCATTATTAATTTTACTTTTAGATCTCAATTTAAACTCTACTGTGCTATTTATATTTGAGCATGTTTCGTTCCCCATTCTATAAAAACGCAGCCATGTCAGCTGACTCAGGAGTGACATGACCATTGTTTTCGCGCTCTGCTTGAGTAGTTAATCATCTGGCCCCAGTGTGGACGAGTGGATGATTCGTAAACTACCCGCCCGGCTGCCAAATAACCCCCCTCGGAGCTGGGTATGACTGACACCGAGTCGAAAGACGTTCAATGTACATACAAAGCAGGCTTTTATCGTGGTTTCCGTGTGAAGTCTCGACATTCAACCTTGGAGCACAGTAGATCTTCGTCGGGTGGAGCATGGAGTGCAAACCCTGGGGGTCTCCACACTGCCAACTCACTTTTTCAACAACAACAACCGCCATTCGCCACTAAATGGCGATGATGTCACCACGGCGCTTATGCCTGCCAGGCTAGGCGCACCTTGAAGGCAAGTGAAGTGTCAAAGGCCAGCTGGCAGGATGTCACGGGACAGACTGAGATGACTGGCAGATGCACACTGTGGGTGCTCCCCACTCTGCCGACTTCTTCCAACACAGCCACACGTTCACCTTTTTCAGCTTCTGCAGCATTACTTTCGTTGCGTGCCAGTGCCCCAGCACAGCTTTCCGCTGCACGCGCAAATCGGCGCTCTTTCACCGGTAATTACCGTGACGCCTCGGGACCACGGCGGCATTGCCCCGCGCCGCGCGCGTGCCGAGCTCGCGGCTCCGCGCGTCATCCCGGCACGGCCGCGTGGCGGCGCGCACCAAGGAGGGTGTCACGTGCCCGCGGCCGGCAAGGGGAGCGCTCTCCGCTGCTATTTCCTGTGGCCGCCCCTTCTCCCTGGCTCCCCAACAACAAAAGGGCTTTTATTCGCGAGGCTGCTGTGGTCCGTCACAAGGCCGCCCAGGCAACCCCCGCCTTCCCGCCCCCCCCCCCATCAACCACCTCCGGCTGTGGCTGCTGCCGACGCTGCCGCTGCTGTTGAGCTCTGAGACTGGCGGTGAGGAGAGAGGGGGAGAGAGAGAGATTGGCTCCTGGCTCGTTCGCCAATCCGCACTTTGGCGAAGAGCAGCGACGCACGGCTGGCCGGTAATATATTGCCTTGTGTGTGTGTCTTGCTTGTTGAACCGTTGTGGCTGTCTGTCTGGCAGAGGTTCTTGCGTTTGTGCTTAGCAGGTGATATAGGATCTAGAGGGGCAGCGTGGGAGTGGTTTTTAACTTGCTTCTGTTTACGACTGCGTGTAATGATACTACTCCAGCTGTAAATGCTTTCGGTGTACACTTTTTTTAGAGTCGTTGTATATACGCTTAAAACTTGAATATTATCGAGTTGTTGCTTTTGTTCTTTTAAATTTAAGCTGTCAGTCTGAACTCCTGCTTTAGCAGCTGCGAGAAAACGATTCGACCTATAGCAGCGGTGGCATGTGTGGTGTGGTATAAGTAACAAGGAATGATGGTTACACGCCACTCGGCGATGTGCGGTTGGGTCGGTCAGTGACTCTGACGACCGGTTTCCTGCGTCGCTCATCCCCCCGCTCGCCGCGGCCGTATTTCTTGACCAAATGTTTGGGCGTGCGTTTCGTGTGGTTTTGGGGATGCGTTTCTGGTATGCGTCCCGTGCGCCATCACTGGCGGCCGATTTCATGCCCTGGAACAAAGAGACTCGTGCAGTCAAATTTGGGAAGAGTGCCACAAATTTTGCCGGAGTAGTCTGCAGAGACAACCGTGTGGATGATCTTGAACTTCTCTCAACCCCTTCCCTGTAAAAGTAATTTGAAGATTTGTTTTTGTCAAAGATTGCGAATTATAATTTACGGCACCCAGCGAGAGAGTCCATTGATCCAGGACCAATGATGGTCGATGGTCCAGTGTTGTGCGTCATCGTAGGGAGCGGTTTGCTGGCCTAAACGTTAATTGTGGGGTGGGGAAAACTAACACGTCCCCCAAACAAGCGCACGTGACAACTCTTTACAAAGGAATTCACGCGCCGTCAATGAGTTTTGTCGGAGTAACACCACTCCTTGTTAAACACGCTGAAAGTTTCTTAACTTTCAATGGCTTGAAAGTCGGGCAAGCGAGACAATGGGTAACGCAAGCAGAAACATTTAGGAGGATGTAGGCTAGAGAAATTATCAATACTAAAACTCAACGCGTTTCTCGTCGACAATTATATGTGGCAAAAACCCGATTGCCTTGATGTGCCATGAAGAAGGGCCACTGCACGAAACGCCACAAATTATACCAAATATTCTTCAGAAGTCCACGCAATTTTTTTGACGAATGAGTTTTTATTCATTCATAGTGCTTGTGCACCACTGCCAGCACAGCCGCAGCATCCAGCAGTATCACCAGATACATCGACTTTCAATAGTCGGGTAATTGCTGATAGCGGGCACATTTCATGTTTGCTCTCTGTTCTCTATCTCAGGTTTTTTTTTATCAAGCCGCGCAGAGACACTTATCTGCAAGCCGCATTGAGGCGTGCGAGTGAGTTTTGCGCCACTCGAGTTACGGGCTCGTGCACGCACTGTCGCGATTGGTCAAAGCGTGCACAGATAGACACACTGTTGAACATTGTTAACATTCCGTGTGTACCCTTGGCTGCCCGTCTAGCCTTGTGCTCCGTGCATTTCCCAGAGGGATTTGTTTTTGCACGAAAGTGGAAGTTTACCCAGCCCATCGTTTCTATCGTAAACCCTCGTAGTCTGCGCTCTTTCAACGGAGGAATCGCAAAAGGACGCGAACTCTGTCCTGAAGCCCTCTCGTCGTGGCGAGCGGACCTCGACATTGGCATTCAGCTCGTGAACATATTGTCAGACGATAGAAAAGATAAAAATTTCTATGAATGTCATAATACCCTATTTATACGACTCATTCCTCGACCCAAATCTATTTCCAGCAAATGTGAGTTGGACAAATACATCTGGCCAGTTCATCTTTGTTACGCGTGTTCGATAATGTGAGAGAAGGCTGGAGAAGCTACGTGTTATGTACAAGGGGATGGGGATAAAGATCAAAGGTCGCTGTAGATAGATAGGTTCACAAACCTCAGGATCTGAAACTTTATTGAGACTGCAGGAGGAATCCGATGAGCTATAAAGCTCTTTTTCACCGACGTCCAGCGAGTTACATCAACAAACAGTACAAAACACGATATCGGAGCAAGATAGAGAAAAGGTAAGCAAGTCGCTAAAAGAAATAGATGACGATATGTAAATTATAGGGGTAAGAAATTGCACAAAAACTGTACGCACATTCCTGCCGATTTGTGAAGACCAAGTGCAAGTTTTTCGTGCAGCCATTTCACTGCCCGGCTTAGCGTTGGATCTTCCTCACAGCAGGCAAAAACAATTGCTTGCTTGTCCCCTCTGACGTCACAAAGGCACACAGGTGTGTGTGTGTGCGCGCGCGCGCTGCCTCAACCACGGGGGGGGGGGTGTGGTCTGAGTGGAAGTAAGAAGCACACGGCGCAACGAGCTGCCTGACAAACGGACGGACGACGCTTTGAGACGTGCGGCAAACATCGGCATTCGCCGGAGCGATCCAAGGTGGGTCTCTCGTGGTTGAGGCGTTGAGGTTTTAGAGTTGTATCGACCGCGTGCTCGCGTGCCACGCGTCTGAATCCCGGCCTCGTTACTTCTGTGTGTTCGGGTAAACGCGGCGGTGTTTTGCATGAAAATGGGGCGTGGGCACACGACGTCGCCGTGTACACGTTTGTGTTCGTGCAGGTGACGTTCTGTGTGTACGTCAAGTACAGGCAGTGTTTGTGTGTGTCTGTTAGCATGGGGGAGTGCGTGTTTGTTCGAGTGGTGGTGTAGCGGTTAGCGCCGCTGCGCTACGAACCTGGGTTCGATTCCCGCTTACAGTCAACACCAGTAACGATTATTTGAACCGGTCTTGGGCCTCCCCTAGGTCGACTTGGCCTCAAATTAGTACCTGGTGCGGTGTGTAAACATCGCCACTAGGGAAACAAAGGCGGACGGGCGTGGTGCTGGCCACCCACCCCGTCGTGTGCCGTGCCGGCCTTCATAGGTGCTCGCAAACAGCCCTTGCCCCAACGGTCTGTTCAGGCTACATGGGGCATCTTTGTGTGTTAGTACAGGAAATTATGTGCGTCTGTTAGGATGGGAGTTTGTGTGGGATGTGTGCGTGTTCGTCCAGAGTCTTGGTGTGTTTGTTCGTGTGGGTTCGTGCGGATGTCTGTGTTGAGGCGTGTTGCATCACGGCGCAGGAATCCAGACAGGCCACATGGGGCGGAGGGAGTGCAGGGGTGTGGGGGCCGGGAGTGCTGTGAGTGCGGCTCCTGCTGCTGCTGTTGCTGCTGCTGCTGCTGCTACTGTTGCTGCTGCTGTTGCTGCTGCTGCTATTTCCCTCTACCGGTGGCTGTACCAGCTGTTGTGCTAGGGGACTGTTTCCCGGGACGCTTCCCCCCTCCTCCCCAAGCTGCTGCTGCTGCGGCGCTGAATCCCGGTAACGTCTCCGTCGGCGAAACCAGCTCGCCGAAGTACAGACTTGACGCTTGCTCCTCGCTCCTCCCGTATCCCAGGGGCCATTCCAACTACAAATATATGGCTGCTATAAATTTAGAGTATTTGGCTGCTGCTATAAATTTCCACATGATGATATGCCACTTTGTTGAGATGTCGTTTGTGGCCAGATCGCTTCTGATAAAAATATATTTTTAGCTTGGCGGGCCCTCGCCTTGTAAAATATAAAAATGTAGTTAGTTAGAATAGCTGGCACCGTTCATGGCCAGCTTGCTTGCTTGCCGTTGAGTCACTTTGCACGGTGTGGACAGTTTGACACAGCCTGGCCACCCGGCGCTGTCTGTAGAGAACTTGTAAATCTCTCCTTCCAGCGCCACCAGCTTGTTAAATACCACGTTAGTCTTGATTCATTCCTTTCAGTTCGTACTTGGAAAGGAGGCCTTTTGCTGTCAATCGGCTTATTGTTATAACCCTTTAGCTAGGTCCTGTTTGTTGCTGGCCGCTCGACGTTTTGGGCCCTTTAGACCTGTTCACAGCAGCTTCAGTCAAAGCAGATTATTCAAGGAAATAGAATTTAGCGAATATAAGTGATTCCTGCGCGTGTGTGTGTGCGTGCGTCTGTGCAATAGTCCATTCATTCATGCGCATTATTTAACCAGGTGTGAGCCCATTGAGGTGGCAGGCGTATGTGAAGTTGCCAAGGAACTCGCCTTTATTATTTGGGGACGGCAATGGCGAAGATGAATTAACCCGTTATGGAAGACGACAAAGCTGCAGCAGTCGCGTTTCTCATCGGCCGCATCACCGCATCCAATGCTGTGGGTGTCGTAACCTTTGGTTGGCAGAGGTGGCACAGTTACCTTCGGATGGTATGGTGAATTGTGGTCGACTGCCCAGGGCCCAGCGCGGTGGGGGGCCCCATGTTTCGATGCCACGGTGTCGGATGTGATACTTCCGGTTTAGTTTGAAGGCGTCGGGAGGGCCAACACGGTGGGATTTGCCACAGGCCTTGCACCCCCCTATGGGCGGCATTGGCAAGTGAGGTCTTGATTGGTTCCCAACTTGGACCCCTTCTCTGTGTGGAGTTTGTATGGATGTTGAACTTCTTTCACACCGTACGTAGCCGAACTGTGCTACGTAGCCAACCGTGTTCTCTCCCCCCCCTGTTCTGCATCGGTTTCCTCTGGGTTCTCCAGTTTTACTCCACTGGGCAAAACCATCCCAATGCTGAAACTATTGCCTCCAAATCACTCGATTAGGATCGCACACAGCAGCAGCAGTAGCAGCAGCAGCACCGCCCACTACGGAGAATTGCTTGGCAGGACCCTCCTGAAAAAAAGTAGAGTGACAGTGAGGATTTCTTGGGTAAACAAGCAGAGTAATAATAATGATAGCATCATTGTTATTGATAACATCATTATTATGCTGGTAAGCAGCGTATGATTTTGCGATTTGGGATTAAAAAGTATTAAAAATAATTATTTCTGAAACCCCTTTATGACCCAATCAATAAACAATGTTATTAAATTGGTTACCCCTGTCCACCTTGTTTAAACGATGTTGAGTCACATGACGCTTCTCGCCTGGTGCGATCAACTATTAGCGCACACAGTATAATACACGTAACCCTTCCGTAGTATTGCCCCAGAGAGGAAATCCAATTTTAGAACAAGGCATTCAATCGGGCATGCCGTCATGTAATATACAGTATAAATATCTCTCTAGATGTAATCGTGTTCAATGTCTGCTTGATTTTGTTTGGACGCCCGCTGTGATTTTTACGAGTCCTGCAATGTTTTTACGTTAATTTACGAAAGTAACAACGCGTTGTCTTTACGAGTTTCGGGACTGAATGTGGTGTGATGTTTTTTTTTATTGCGTCCCACTGCTGTGGCGTGTCACGAAGGCAAGGATCGGTGGGATAAAGAGACGAAACGCCTCTGGGGGTTGTGGCGGAGACGTGACTCTGCCACGTTGCTCAGCTGACTCGGCCCATCAGCCCTTTGCGGTCAATAAAATAAAGCAGTGCTTTGTGAGGAAGTCAACAGTGGTTGTCCTGTGGATAGACTCGCCCCCACGCCATAGGAACGTGGCATTTCCACCCACTGGCTCAGAGCTGTTCAAATGAAGATGGATGTACTTTTCGTGAACCAACCCCGCTAATCGGAGTTGCGGGGGAAGGACAACAAACTAAACACAAAAGCAGTTCTAAAGAAATGAGTTTTAAATCTCGTTGATTTAAAAGTGCGTAGCTCCAGTGAGCTTCCTAATATCAGAAGGAAGAGCGTTCCAGGTGGCCACAGAATCGCATTTGAAGACGCGCAATGCGGCGACCGTCTTTGCCGAGCACCAATGCGTCGATGCTCATTTTGAGCAGGAAGTCACTTGCACTGGGGCGTCACGTGCAGAGCACGAACTTGCAAGCGTATGTGGGAAGCTCTCTCGCTGTGTGTGTGTTTGCGTGTATCACACATTTAGCCTCAATCCAGGCTTTTCCTCGCATCTTAACCGACAGTTCGCCTGTCGGCTTCGCTTAGTGTCAGAGGGAGCTTCTTGCTGAGGCCAGCATACGCAATAGACTGGGTGGCTCAGCAGGTTCTCGTGTTTGTGCCAATGCTGCACCAGCGTCACTGAGATCATGGTGGCACTGTTCTAATTGTATATAGCGTCGTCATTCATGCAAATTACATTTCAAAATACGGCTTCAGTAAACTAAACTTTTTAAACGAAGCATTTTTGTTTATTTTACCAGGTAAGGCCCACAGAGATATATCGCTTTTTTTCAGAAGCGACCTGGCCACAAATGATAATTCAACGAAGTGACTTATCATCACTTTGAAATTTGTAGTAGCCAAATACTCTGAATGCGTGTTCATTCTAAATGTGGAGGGAAAAACCGGAGGACCCGGAGAACACGCAAACTCCAAATTTACAGGCATTAGAGTCGGGATTTAACCCACAAACACCTGTATACCAAATCTTGACTTAAAGCTTTCGTGACTGCAGGAATTCATAATCTTTGGGTCTTTCGGTAAAGTCACGTAGATGGTTCAAAGAAAATAACCAAAAACTACGACGTTTCGTTGACAACACAAACGATCGTCATCAGGAGGAAAGCGGAGGAAAACTGCTGAATGCAGACTGTTTTATAGGGTGTAGTCCGAGGGTCATAAACGAAGTGGGCGGGGCGAGTGATGTTAATGTGAGAAATGAGCATGTTAATGTCAGATCAGAGAGCGGCGTCCGCGATGAGTGCACGGGTGGTGATGTTAATGTGAGATATTAGCATGTTAATGGGAGAACGCAGAGCCACCGTGACGCAGAGGTCGATGTCCATAGGTGCCCACGTTGACGCGAGAAATTCAACCTGCTCATGTGAAATCGGAGAGCCAAGGCCACGGAACATCACAGCCAGTTATGACCTAAACTGGTTGATAACGTCCTTCGAATGATTGCTAAGTTTGTACCCATCTTCTCGGTTGAAATTGTGTCTAGATATATGGATGGCTTCATGAATGAATCTTTGTTGATAGCCAGTGGGTTTGCAAAGTACCTTCGTCGTAGAGAAATCAATTTCGTGTGAGCCCACCACAATAAAACAATGATCAGCCACGGCCAAGGTATTGGTCCTACCGTGATTCAGATCTGCCTTGTGTTCACGAACACGGTCCGAGACATGTCGCTTAGTTTCCCCAATGTAACTCCTGCCCCAGACACAGCTTAGTTTGTATGTCAGGGATCACATCCTTCACAGATGGAATCAGACCACGAATTTATGTACTGTGTTAAATCAAACCTGGATCTTGTGTTTGTTCATGATTTTGGAAGTAGTTTTGGTGACCCCTGCTATGTATGGCAAGGTGATGGTTTGGATTGGGTCCTCAGATGGTTCTTTCCCAACGGTTGGGGTGATATCTTTGTGGATTGTGTAGTCTGAATATCCATTCATCTTGCGAGCTTGGTGTATGTGTTCCAGTTCACTGGCTAGGTGATGATGGTCGGAAATGCATCGAGCTCTATGGTGTAGAGTTTTGATGAGAGAATTCTTCTGGGATGGATGGTGGTGGGAGTCAGGTTTTTGGTAGGCATCCGTATGGGTGGCTTTCCTGTAGACACAGTGTCCCATTGGGCCATCTGGGCTCTTTTTGATTAAAACATCCAAGAATGGTAGCTTGCCATCCTTTTCCACTTTCATGGTGAATTTGATGGCTGGGTGTATGTAATTGATGTGGTTGAGCAATTGGTTCAGAGCTGGTCGGCCATGTGACCAGATGACGAACGCATCATCTACGTACCTCTTCCACAACGACGGGCGTAGAGTGGATGCCTGGATGGCATCTGTCTCAAAATTTTCCATTAAAAAACATTGGCTACAACTGGAGATAAGGGAGAACCCATTGGGGTACCATCAACTTGTTTGTAGAATGTTCCATTACAGGTGAAGTCAGTGTTGGTGAGGTAGTGTCTCACCAGGGCCGGTACATCAGCATTCAGTCCTTGTTGGACCAAATCTTCAATGATTGCAATGGTGTCAGGCACAGGAACTTTGGTAAATAGAGAAACTACATCGAAACTAACAAGTAAATCACCTGGAGATAGTGAGATGTCCTGAATTAACAATACCAAGTGAGCTGAGTTAAGTACAGCTGAGGTGGTCTTACCATTGAATGGTTGCAAGGTCTCAGACAGAAATCGGGCCAGTTTGTAGGTGGGTGAGTCAATGGTGGAGACGATAGGATGAATGGGGTGTACCTTCTTTATGGATTTTTGGTAAGTCATACAATCTGGGTGGTCTAGCAGCAGAGGGTTTTAAGGAAAACCGCTTGGTTGGTTCGATTACAGATGTCGAATCGGTGATGATATTGTTGGTTTTTGTAACGAGGCTGTTGGTGGGATCTCTTAATTTTAGTATGGCTATCATCATTAAGTAGGTCCTGAATTTTGTTATTTAAGGTGGTTTTGTCCATAATGACTGTGGCATTGCCCTTGTCGGCTGAGAGGATGGCGATGTCATCTCTCCTTTTTCATTGAGACAGCTCAAAGCGCTCATCCTTACTGATGTTGCTAATTGGTGTCTTAGCGTTTTTGAGGCTTTCAGCGATTTCCGATCTTGCCACGTTTGCAGTAATGTGTCCCAAACCCTTAAGGGCTACATCGACCTGGGCAATGATGTCATCCTCTGGGATGTGTTTAGGGGTGACTGCGAAATTCAACCCTTTAGCTAGAACCGATTTTAGGCTGTCGGAAATTAGACTGTTACTCTGATTGATAACAATCTTGTCAACGTCTAACTTTTTAACGTGCGGATCTGGCTTCTTCTTGGAAAGGAGGTTGAACTTGGAAATCAGGTTTTCTTTGCCCTTAGCTGACATTGAGGCGACTGAAGAGGCTGTCATGTTATCTACATGTTCCCAATCAGATGTCGACATTTTTTCCGTCAATGTTAAGTGTGATTTCAGGAGAGTCTTATCCAACATATCTTGTTCAAATCGGAGCAATCTTATTCTCTCTGAGGCTCATCTCATCGAGTCGCTCACATTTCTGAAGAGATGTGGTGACACTAAGGTAATACTGATCGCCTTTATACTCCTAGATTTGAAGCTTTCGTGATTGCAAGGATTCATACTCTTTGGTTTTTTCAGTAAAGTCACGTAGGTAAAAAAAAATAAAGTAAATGAAAACAACTAAATATACTGACATCTGCTGCTCTCACATCTCCTAATGATAAACGGATCTTGTTCAGGGCCGGCTTAGCCCTGATCTCAGAGAGAATAAGATTGCTCCGATTTGAACTAGATATTTTAGACAAGCCACCCATACGGATGCCTACCTAAAACCTGATTCCCACCACCATCCATCCCAGAAGATTTCCCTCATCAAAACTCTACACCATAGAGCTTGATGCATTTCTGACCATCACCACCTAGCCAGTGAACTGGAACACGTACACCAAGCCCTCAAGATGAATGGATATTCAGACTACACAATCCGTAAAGCTATAATCACCCCAACCATTGGAAAAGAACCATCTGAGGACCCAATCAAAACCACCACCTTGCCATACATAGCAGGGGTCACCAATAAGATTTCCAAAATCATTAACAAACCCAAGATCCAGGTTCGATTTAACACAGTACATATAATTCGTGATCTGATCCCATCTGTGAAGGATGTGATCTCTGACATACAAACTAAGCTGTGTTTGCGGCAGTAGTTACATTGGGGAAACTAAGCGACGTGTCTCGGACCGTGTTCTTGAACATAAGGCAGATCTGAAACACGGTAGGACCAATTCCTCGGCCGTGGCTGATTATTGTTTTAATGCGGTGGGCTCACACGATATTCATTTCTCTACGACGAAGGTACTTTGCAAACCCACTGGCTATCAACAAAGATTAGTTCATGAAGCCATCCACATATATAGATATATACACAATTTCCACCGAGAAGATGGGTACAAACTTAGCAATCATGGGAACGACGTTATCAACCAGTTTATGTCATTACTGGCTGTGATGTTCCCTTCCTGCCACCTTCCGATGTTAATTTATTTTTCCCCGTGGCTTTGGCTCTCCGATTTCACATTAGCAGGTTGAATTTCTCGCGCCAACGTGGCCACCTACGGACGCCGACCTCTGCGTCACGGTGGCTCTGCGATCTTACATTAACATGCTAATCTCTCACATTAACATCACTAGCCCCGCCCACTTCGTTTATGACCCTCGGACTACACCCTCTACAACAGTCTGCATTCAGCAGCTTTCCTCCTGATGACGATCGCTTGTGTTGTGATCTAAAAGTTTTTTGTTATTTGCTTTGAACCATCCACGTGACTTTACCGAAAGACCCAAAGAATATGAATTCCTGTATACCAGGCGAGGTCGTTCGTTAACATCTGGTGACTGTGGCGACCCAAATAGAATTTATGACTCGTATTTTTTGGCACGTAGCCGCGGGAGGCCACCGGTAATGCGGGAAGGCAGCCAGAACCGGCATCAGAAATTGCCCAAGCTCTGAGGGTCCTGTAGTGGCATGCTTGGCCAACTCCATCTAATGAGCGTTTATGGGGAGGAAACTCTAGTCCCATGTGCGGTCATCTCGTGGAACATATGCAGAGCAGGTTGTCTTCTTAATTTACTTAAGTTAAATAAAGGATCCGTTTAGGACGGGTCTTTGCGGTCACATGGCCTAGTAGTTAGCGCATTCGTAGTTTGTTGCAGAAGTTCATGGTTCAAATCCAGCGGCTGCTCTGATTAAATGATTACCGCTGGTGTAATAATGTAATAATACCACGCACCGTCTACTTAACATCGGACGTAAAAGATCCCCAGACGTCATTCAATTGGGGTTATACGTATCAATCATCGCCCCCTACTGGCACACGAGGTCACGCTTGCAAAATGAGACCATCGTGGTCTCTTTGAGTTCTCACCTGGTTCAACTAAATAAAGTTGAACTGGGACGAGAGATGGGACGGCACGTGGGAGCGGCCTATGATGGCCTTATCAAATAACTCATTGGGCAATCACAGAAAGTTATACCGTGCTGGCTTCAGTGCAGTCGTCACTGCCTCGCGTGTAGAAACATTCTTGTAAGCACTGCTGTCCACGTGGTTCAATTTCCAGCACAATCTGTGGTAACAATGTGCTATTCTGTCCGAGTACAACTTTACACCCACCTGGACAATCTGGTATGTACTTGTAGAACCAGGAGTCTTTATCAAAATCAAAGCAAAACTGCTTCGGGGTCGAACCATCGTGTGAACTTTGTCGCGTGAACTTCCTGCCGATGGCAAGCGGAGAAATGCTTGCGCTGCTCAGGACCACGCAGCTGCTCTGGCAGCGACTCCCTCTGCTAGCAGCACAGACACAAGATACGATGTGGAGAGCGGAGCGGGAGTGGTCGTGGTGGTAACTGTGTGGTGCTAGGGGCTTCCAGCTGGCGGCGTCTCTGTGTTTCGGGAGGCGGCAGGAATTTATTTGGAAAACTAATTTATATAGAACTGCTTGTTGTTGTTGTTGTGTTTAGTTTGTCGTCCTTGCCCCGCACCTCTGATTAGCACGGTTGTCCACGTACGGTGCGAAGGAAGTTCAACACACATACATTTCTACCAAGGTCTGGTAGCAGTATTGCCGTGTTGAACTTTTTTACACAACACTGCACGGTTGATGATAGACTGAGGGTTTGGTCTGTGGAAATGGTAACAACCCTAGCACTCACTCATTTGCCTAATTACTCAGTAACTTACCCACCAATTAATTCCCCCAATGACCCACCCACCCATTAAGGGTTGCCACCTGTCCCAACGTAGCATCTGTGTTTGGGTTACAGCAGGAATTGACTTGCACTGAGTTTATCACAGTCTTAACTGCACAGTGATGATAGACTTCGTGCTGACACGGGGTATTGAATGGTGCTTGGGTGTTTTCACGATCGGGGTGCAACAGTGCTTGAATTGAGCCGGAGGATAGTGTTGTGAATTAAATCAAAGATGCATCTGAATGTGGTGCTAAAATGTGACGTCTGTAAACACACATTGAGTTTAGTTACTGAATGTGCATTTAAACATTTTTTTTATTAGGTCTTTCTTTAATGCACAAGGACTTAAGGCAGCGAAAATCCGCAAAATTACAAATACAACCGGGCCGAGACATCGACTCGGCATACAGACCCATCGCGATCGATCAATTGAAGGGAGGAATTAATGTATCATTTAACTGATGGACAATAGCCCTCACCCGAATCCTCACCTTCCAAATAAACTAACCCTAGCCTGAACTAGCCCTGGTAATAATACTAATCCTATCACTAATCCCCAGCATAGCCTCACATTAAAGGTAATTGTGGCCATATCCCATGCTCTACCCCTAATCCGAGCACAAACCGTAATCCTAGCACTCGCATCAACACGGACACACACACCACAGTCCCAGCAGATACCCGAGCGCTGTAGCCCAGACCATAGCCATAACACGAGCAGTAACAGACTCTAGCTCTTCACCCTGACTAGCAATCGAAAGGGTATTTGGAGAGTGACAGTGGTTAAATAGTGATTGTGTTTATATACTGATTATATAGTGATTTAGCGTGATGTTTGTTTATATATAGTGGTTGTGTTTGTGTAGTGATCGTGCTTGAGAGTGACTGATTGTGCAGAGATTGCGGTTGTGTCGTGCAGAGGCAGGGCAGTGAGAGAACGGAGCTGCTGTTGTCCCGGTCACAGTGGTAGCAGCATCCTTCGCATAAATGTTCCTGTAGCGCCTTCCTGCAGCCAATCGTGGCATGCGGCAAGCAGAGAAACGCCATCCGTCTGGTTCCAATGCTACTCCACCACAGTGCCGGGCAACAATTGGCAGCAGCAGAGGGAGGCGGTGGGAACTATGAGAAATCCGGGACCCTCCCGTGTTTCGCCACTGCACTCACGTCCCAAGATGTAACACTCTTCCATTTCTGTGATTATCTGCGAATCCTGCTACCAGAATGCGCCAGGGTATCTGAGAATCTTCCTGTAAGCTGTGAATCCCGTAAATAAACGAGTCCTGGATCTGTGTAATAATCACAATGATTCAGGATACAAAGCCCCCTTTCATCAAGGATCTCAACACTGTACAAGTCACTGCAGTAGACCCTCAGCAACAACCATCACGAACGGAACTAAAAACGAATAAATAGCAGAAATAGTAAATTTAATACGAGAAACTGTTTAACATTTGAACAATTCTTTCAACATTCTTACTTCAATGCGTCGGTAATTGTGTGTGACGCCATCGGATTATCTTTTCGATTTTTGGCTCGTGGTGTGCTCTGAAGGATAGCCACATGGATCTCAAATGACTGCCAATGCTCAAAGAGACATCGACCACGTACTAACCAAGCGGCGATCGCTCTTTCAAGCCCGACAGGGTTGATAGGGATGCTGAGGCAGCAGCAGCAGCAAACACTGCCCATCGCCTCGTCATGACAGAAACAATCTTTCTGCCCATGCTGCAAAAACCCAAGGATTTGGAATCCCCAACGACCGGATACGGAGTCAACGCACTTGCGGCGGCGGTGTCTGGAGGCTCGCTATCTTATTGTGCAGCGGTCACCAACGCGTTTAGCTTGATGCTCGCTCACTTGTCACTACGTCGTTGAGGTTGCGTGGACGTCGGTGCGCTGTAGCGTTACTCTTTGCAGCAGCTGCTGCTCAAGAAGTGGGCCATGGCGAGATGGGACGCCTCGGTGGCGAGATGTTAACCACCTCGCCTGGTATACAGGACGTCGTGCGTTCGATCCCGACCCTGACGCCTGTATATTTGGAGTTTGCGTGTCTCTCTCTCTCTCCCCGTAGTCGCGTGGATTTTTCGCCGGGTTCTTCAGTTTTTCCCTCCACATGCGCTTGAGAGTATTTGGCTGCTATACATTTCCACATGATAAGCCACTTTGTTGAGCTTATCGTTTGTGATAGCCAGGTCACTTCTGAAAAAGAGTTGGGCCTTACCTTATATGGTAAAATAAAAAATTTGTTTCTCAGCAGGTAGGCCGACTGCTCGGTAAGAGCGCAGCTGCTCGGCTTATGGGTGCGTGGAATGAATGGCACAAACTGAAGACATTTTAAAAGCGAAGTCCAAGGTTGAACTGAAGGCTTCATAAAGTCAGCTCGCGGATGTGTGCACGTATGTTGAACTTCTGTCACACCGTATGTAGCCAACCGCGCTAATCGGAGGTGCAGGTGGAAAGTGGAGTGTCACAATTATAGCGGGTTGCTTAGCTTATTCATTCGAAAGATCAGACATGTTCAAAGCGACATTGTCATGCCATCTTTTATGTAAACATCCCAAGAAATAAAATGTGGAATTTTCACCCTATTTTTGTGAAGATGTCTGCCATATGAACCAATTTTTAATGGCTTCCGTTCTGCTATTAATATAACATACGTATTTTAAACTACATCTGTACCAGTTTGTGTTGGTCTTATCACATTTCTCCTGTTATCTGGCTATTCCCAGCTCTATAAACTACCGACTGGTCATGACTGGTGTACAGTATTACCTCGTTCGCGAGGGATACCTACTGGAGATGCTCGTGAATTGCAAATTTAGTCGATAATGATATTGGTTTACGGAATCTATTATCGCATCACCTTCTCATCACATCTCTCTCATCACTTTATCTCACCACTTTATTTCTCTCCGTCGATGCAGTCGTGTAGAGTTCCAGATGCGATTCGCGGATGGCCAAAACCTGGGGTATAAATTTCGCGAATAACGAGGGAATGCTGTAATTTGTTGACAGTGGAGTCCTCTAATCTGCAAATTGGCCTACCTTACACTAATTGTAGATTTTAAGCTTTCGTGACTGCAAGGATTCATACTCTTAGTTTTTTCGGTAAAGTCACGTAGGTAAAAAATTAAATTAAAATTAATAAAATATAAAATAATAAAAATCACGACGTTTCGGAGGCAACACAGGTCTCCGTCATCAGGTGGGACCGTCACAGCCAGATTTGCTGTATCAAATGAGGCAGGGATTCCAAGGGATTCCAAGAATTGATACAGCAAATCTGGCTCACTTGATGCAGCAAATCTGGCTGTGACGGTCCCACCTGATGATGGAGACTTGTGTTGCCTCCGAAACGTCGTGATTTTTATTATTTTATTTTTATTAATTTTAATTAGATTTTTTACCTACGTGCCTTTACCGAAAAAACTAAGAGTATCTACCTTACACTACCCCACGCCCATCGAACGGGTGTAAAGCCAGCCGGCTCCACACCTGAACTAAGCCAAGCAGTTGCGCAAACCAAATCACTCGCGCAATCGTCGTGCAACCGAAATCGCCTGCGAGTAGTTTCGAGAACTTCTAAATTAAGCGCGGCATTCGGCATCGTTACGATCAATCACAGTTCACGAATGTGCAGCACGTGACGATCGCTTGAGCATATTGTTGCTTGATTGGCGAGTCTGTATCTGCTGTAAGCAACTGGTTGCGTGATGTACACAACCAGGTTATGTAACTGTGTGCTCAGGGGTGGACTTGGCTTATGAAGAGTTTAAATGTAATTATGTAATAATTTACTGTAATATATTTAACTGTGACTGCATGCTTTAGGCGCACAGTACCCAGCTTGTAATACACTTTCCTCGTGCCTAGAATAGTTTTAATCAGTGCTCATCTTTACTGAAAGATGATCTGAAACATTGGTGAAAATACCACATTCCTATGCCAAGGGACGATCACTACAATTTCCATCCAATGGGTGCCGCAGCCTCAGCAGCTGATGCTCACGTGTCTGACCTGGGAGGCATGAAGGGGCCAAGTTCACCTTGGCTGACATTTGAATCTCGTAAAATAATTGAGTACATTTTGTATTCGCCCCATACCTAACAGCGCACGAGGCTATTACGAAAGAAGGCGATACATTTCGCAGGCAGCCGCCGAGTGTGGGTAGGATTATAGGGGGAGGCGATAATCGCCGCATGTAATTTGCGGGCACTTAAAGTTTTTTATTTATTTGGCAAACCTGCACCACGACTCCGGCACGCGTGCCCTACTCTCTTTTGAATGACGTCACGGACGAACCTTTGGGTAGAACACCCCCCAGTGTTAACCAGGGTGGCCGTGGGACTCGAACCATCAACATCATCTGCAAGAAGCGGCAGAACACGATTCCGCTCGGTCAAGTCACCGCCCACGATCTTATTGGTTGTTTTTGTTGCATTTTATGGTGGCTTTGCACATGGCCATTAATACAGCACTGGAGGCGAGGGTTGGTGGATCACCGCTTGAATGTTGTGAAACTCCCTTCCAGTGGGTGCCGAGGAGTCGTACCCTGGCTCGCCAGGAGACGGCAGTACAGCAGGGAAGGGGACAGTTTCGTTTGTATGGGATAATGCTTCCCCGTGCGTTGCGTGGGTTTTCAGAACGGCTGTTGCCCGTTTCACGTTTCCCACGAGTTCATGTCAGACGTTCTTTTTAAATGCAGTTGCGAGTCCGCGGTGCTGACGGATCTGCCCCACGTTTCGCCGTTGAGCCTCGCACGCACACATGGTGTTGCGATGGGGGTATCGGCGGTCTCACGCTGCACAACCCCCGGCACGGCGTGACGTCGTCCCGTGGCGCCTGTTGGGTTTGCGCGGTGCTGCAATCTGCGTTCAGCTGCTGTGCTGTGGGGTCGGCGTGCGGTTACTGTGGGATCACCGTGGGTCTCTGGCAGACCGGGTCATGGCTTGGGGCACAGCTGTGAGAACTCTACTTTCGTTCAGTGAGAATTCGTACTCCGCCTAATTGGGCAAATTCTTTTATTTTTCCCGTCGTCTCAGCATTGTGGGGCCCTTATTTCCATTGTCAGCCCTGAGCCAGTGGTGGCAATTCCATTTGTCTATGACAGCGTCCCCAGTCTTTCCGAATGACGACTACTGTAAACTCACCACCAAGTGGTGCAGCCTTATCGGGCGAGGAATTGCCAATGAATTTGAACATTGCCCAGAATTTAATTTGCGACCAACGAAGTCATTAGCGGATTGCTAGAGCGCGTTAGCCTGCACGGACTGTGCTGGATTCAACCGCAAGTCATGTCCCCCCACTCGCATTCATTAAGCGGGGTTGCCACGTGTTACATTACAGCTTGGGGGTAGTCATTGGGCACAGCAGTGAGTGGATCGTGAGTCGATTCAGGAATCCATTCCTTGTTTTGTTTAAATTTGACAGTTTTGTTTGTGTAAATTCTCAGGTTTTTCTGCCCTGTTTATACATTCTAGTTTGCTTCGTTAGCCCGAGAGTGACGTTCGCTTATGAACTGCATATACGGTAATTTGCAAACACATTCCTGCGGAGAGAGCTGGTAGGAACGTGTTTGGTTGCTCGGTCAATGGCCAGGGTCAACGGCGGCGTGGTGTATTCCACAAATATGGCCGACTGTGAGGGCGGGCACAAGCCGGCGTGAGTAGGTTAAATGTTGAGTTTTATAAGGGCACCACGGGGTGACCAGCCCCTCCCCACCCAGCCCCACCCAGCCCCACCCCACCCAGCCCCTTCCCACCCTCCCCACCCTTCTCACCCAGCCCCTCCCCACCCAGCCCCTCCCCACCCAGCCCCTCCCTGCACGATGGACGGACACAATAATCCCCTGTGGGCTGGTGTAACCAGAAGGTTCCTACCAGTGATATTGTAAATAAATTGTTTTCACGCGCGCAACTCACTGCCGTCTATTAATCAATTTACGTGAATGAAGCAGCACATCACTAACTTGCCTAATTAGCACCTGCCAGTGATTAATTGCAGCTGTCGTACGTGAAGTGTTGTATGTATATGACAGCTTCGCATGTTAGCCTGTGTTAGCATGGATAGTTTTACATCCGTGTTAATCAGAATCGGAAGTAATTAGTATTTCAACTTGTCCTGGGTGACCCAGAGTATAGAATGAGTTTCTGGTGTGTGTGTTTACCACACACTGCAGCCCACTGCGCTACGAACCCGGCGACCAGAGTTCGATTCCTGCTCATGGACACCACCAGTGACGATTGCCTGAACCGGTCCTAGGCCTCCCTTAGGTCGACTCGGCCTTACATGAGTATCTGGTGCAGTGTGTAAACATCGCCGCTTGGGGAGACAAAGGCGGTCGGGCGGCGTGTTGGCCACCCACCCCCTCGGGTACCGTTCCGCCTTCATAGCTGCTCGCTAACAGCACTTACCCCAACAGTCTGTTAAAGGCTATATAGGGGATCTTTGCCTTTGTTACCACCAGCATGGGGAGGCAAATGCTGGTCTACTGCAGCTTTAGCCGGCCAGGTGGCTCCATGGTAGACCGAGCGGCCCACAACCAGAAGCTTACGAGTTCAAATCCTGATTGGAGGTGGGATGACTTGGCTCATCATCTCTCCCGCATTGATACAATGTGTAGTGAGTTCAACTGAGTTGCAGACGTACTTCTTGGAGGCAACACATTTATTAACACCAACACACGGAGTACTACCCCTTAACACATTAACAACCTTATTGTGGTGGACCACCAGGCTAACTGCACTAATTACACTGGATTAGCTACTACAGACAGGACCCTATCTTGGGTCCCGGTCCACGTGTTGATGACTCACGTAGGACGTAGAACGTAGATTCTTCAGGATGAACAACAGCAGCCGGTCCCTCTCGGTGACCCGGCTTATATCCTCTGCGGCGTGACTGGCTCCACCCTTAGCCACGACCACCTTCTAGAATCCTCTAGCAGAATCTCGACCCTGACACGTGACCACCCCTAGCCCCTACCTGGGGCCCCTGTGTAGACTTTACCGGTCACGTGTCCTCTAGGATCAACCAGAGTGCCACGGCCCTTAGTAACCCTCTTCCCTTGGCCGGCACCCTGACACCCCATCCTGTCGGGGTCGGCACTGCACGCAGAGCGTGGTGCCATCCAGCACTGTTGGTCAGCGCTCACCGAGCCCCTCTAGGGCCGGTACTGCACCCACATACACGTGGTGCCCGCGATGTCAATACATCGCACGCCGTGCCTCTCTTGAGCCGATATTACACAGTGACATCCGCAATGTCACTACATGTGTACCAATTGGTGCAGAAGTTCACAATGGTTGTCCTATGGATAGACCGGCTGCCCCCTGCCACTCCCCCTGTCGTAGGAATGAGGAATCTCCACTACTGCCTTTTTTAAGCTGATCCACTTAGTAAACTGTGAACCATATAGTAAATGATTGTGGTTGGTAACTCTTTCAACGGAGGAAGAATAGAATAACAACACCAACTCGTGGCCAGAAGACCCTTACATTGTCTGTATGTTGAACTTCTTTCTGAACGTACGTAGCCAACCTTGCTAATCGGAGGTGCGGGGGGTTGGCAAGAAACTGTCCGGCTCCTGAACATATTGCCGCCATACGCAACAACAATAATTTGAGCGGGGAATTACATCAACTTTAAGGGTAACTCGTGAAACAGCAACCCTGGCCCCCAGGCTGAACGAGCAATGTCCGTGTCCCGTATTGGTGCGTGCAGTGCAGAGTAGTGGAGCAGCAGCAGCAGCAGCAGCAGGATGGCGAAGAAGGCAGTCATCTCCAAGGACGACTTGGAGGAGCTTCGGGAGGCGTTCTCCAAAGTTGGTGAGTGAGTGCTTGCGTGCGTGCGTGCAATCGCAGCGGGACAGGGTTCAGTCGCGTCGTTCGTCATGTGGCTCGGAGATGTTAACTACCTCGCCTGGTATACAGGAGGTCGATCCCGACCCCAAAGCCTCTATATTTGGAGTTTGCGTGTCTCTCTCTCCCCGTGGTCGCGTGGATTTTTCTCCGGGTCCTCCGGGCTTTTCCCTCTACGTTTGGAATCGACATGCATTTCGAGTATTTGGCTGCTATTTTCTGTTTTACTAGGTAAGGCCCACTGAGCTATATTGCTCTTTTTTCGGAAGCGACCTGGCCACAAATGATAGCTCAACGAAGTGGCTTATCACGTGGAAATGTATTGCAGCCAAATACTCTAAACGCGTGATGTTGATTCCAAATGTGGAGGGAAAATCCGGATATACAAGCATCGTCAGGGTCGCCATCGAACCCATGACCTCCTGCATACCAGGCGATGTCTCGCCACCGCGGTGCCCCTTATGAGTGAAGAACACTTGCGGGTTTCCGTACCCTAATTCCCTTCCCCCGTGCCCCTAGACCTGGACGGCAGTGGCTACGTCAATGACTATGAGCTGCAGGAGCTCTTTAAGGAGGCCAATCTGCCGCTGCCGGGCTACAAGGTGCGCGAGATCATCACCCACCTCATGTCCGAAAGCGACACCAACCGGGACGGCAAGATCAGCTTCGAGGAGTTTGTGTCGGTAAGGATTCGGCGATGGGGGGGGTGGGGGGGAAGGGGGGGTGTGAGCTATGGCTACATTTCGGCGTGATGTAGGTGCAGTAAGGGTCGTTAAAACCGCCACCACCACCCGACACAGCCAATTAGTAAGGTTTGTCACGTAAACAAAAGGTGGCAATCCGTTACTAGCACAGCACACCGGTGTGTTGGAGAGTAAGCCCACAACATTTATAATTCGAGTACGACGTTTCGTCGGTAATTATACAACCAGCTACATCGGGCGACAGCCACCTCACTCTGGCTGTCGCCTGCTCGTTATTTGCATTTGAGTAAAAGCCAAAGGGCTCCCTTAACGACAATAATAATCATAAACACAATTCGTAGCATGCATATTTCATGATGTTCCTGCAAGAACTCGGGAGGCGTGGAGCCACACCTAAAATCCCCTCTAAGCCAGGCTGAATGGATGACGAAACAAAGATATTTGCGACATACGAGGGACGCTACGAGCTAACCGGGTTGAGCTTGTGGTAGAGCGACCGCCGGGTGACGTTGATGCTGGGGGGGGTGGGCTGGCGCTCACGCAGGTTCCCGGTGTGCGCCAGACACTCGCCTGCTGGGCAAAGAGGCGCTGCCTCTAGAGGAGGCGAAGAGCCGCACGTAAGCTCGTGTGTCGTGCAGAGCTTGAGTGTCATTTCCTGCCCGGTGTTACCTTGGCACCCTGGCTTCCTCTGCAACGTGCAAAAGAGACGCTCGCGAGAGCAATTTGACGAACGCAACAACTGCAGGTTTCCCTCGCTCTGCGCGGTGGTAGTCACAGTGGTAGATGCTTTCAAAAAGAAAGCGCGCACGAGGAGGCAGCTGCCTGCTGAGTAGCGTGCACAGTACACACAGTACACACACAGTACACGCAGTACACACACAGTACACGCACAGTACAAGCAGTACACACAGACACAGTATGCACGCAGTACACACACACATTACACACACAGTACACGCAGTACACACACACACAGTATGCACGCAGTACACACACACACATTACGCACGCAGTACACACACATTACACACACAGTACATGCAGTACACACACACAGTACACGCAGTACACACACACACAGTACGCACGCAGTACACACACACACAGTACGCACGCAGTACACACACACACAGTACGCACGCAGTACACACACACACAGTACGCACGCAGTACACACACACACACACAGTACGCATGCAGTACACACACACACAGTACGCACGCAGTACACACACACAGTACGCACGCAGTACACACACACACAGTACACACAGTACACAGAGTACACAATATTGTGCCGCTTCCGACCGCATAGCTGCATGAAGAGTGAATTTAAACGGTAATAAGATCGTGAAATTTGAGTAGAAATAGGTTAGCCGTAGATATGGTTCGTAATCGCACAACCAGAACCTGCATAGAGTGAGGGAAACCTGTCGTACACTTATAAAATATTATTGGGTCTCAAGTGATGCCTTCTTTGGAAACCAGTTCATGCCACGATGTTTTTACTCAAAACCCAGCTGCCTTTTCTGTTGCATATTCTACAGTTCGTTGTCTCCTGCATGTCTTTTGTCGAAACGCTGCTTGTTCATACACCTTATTCCAGTCACGGGTGAACTCCATCCTGTACCAGCACGATGGTGTTCACCTGTACTGAAGTTCACCAGCATTGATTCATGCGAGCCTGACTGCCGATGAGACACTGCGTGTCGAAACCGGTCCAGAGTTTGCTTGTCTTGAAACAATACTGCTGGAAATTGCACTCTCAGAAGGCCGTGCGGCTGATGGATAGTGTAACAGATACTTCTGTTTTGTATGTGGGCAAACGGACATCTGTGAAAAAGAGCTTCTTAGCTCACCGGATTTCTGCAGGATAAAAAACGATTCTGATTCTTGACATGGGAAGGAGAAGTATCGTCCGCTTATCTATTCTGTACCGGAGTATGGAGCTTCTCTCCGGCCGCCGGTCAGTCCCAGGCTTAACCTTCGCGACTAAAGCCACGATTTGTTTGTGTGGTGACAACGTGTGCTTTGTGTGAGCTGCTGCGCTGTGTGAGTAAACAATGTATAACCAATGTGCTATTGCAAGGACAGAAGCCTCATCGCAGCACATGGCATAAGCTCCATTCCTGTGAACGCCTTTACGTGAAATGTGTTTTAAATGAATGTACTGTCAGTGTTAAAAGTGGAGGCGTGCTATGTTCTTATTTTTTGAATGGAAAATAGCACAATTATATTAATTCTATTTGGATGTATGAAAACTATTTTGAACTCCCCTGCATTTTTACGATCAACGTCATCGCGTGGTTACAGTTGACGGCTTGGTTTTGTTGGGTTTTATGGACGCTGGGCTTGTGACCATGCGTTGATTAGACCACGCGTTGATTTAGGGCGCCACGGTGGCGAGATGTTAGCTACCTCGCCTGCTATACAGGAGGTCGTGGGTTCGATCCTGACTGATGCCTGTATATTTGGAGTTTACGTGTCTCTCTCCCCGTGGTCACATGGATGTTTCTCTGGGTCCTCTGGTTTTCTCTCCATATTTTTAATCAATACATTTCCACGTGATTAGCCAATTCGTTGAACTGTACAGCTCAGTGGGCCTTACCCAGAATCCAGTGGGGATTTTAAAAAAGGAGGGAAAAACAACAGATAACGTGTAACAGTCCAGGCTTAATGCACCCTCAAGATTAGTGAACGAAGGAGGGGAGCGTCCGGGCTAGCTGCCCTACCACGGTAGGGGTCACGACCACGAGCAGCGTATCTAAGGGGGGCGGGGATAAATAATGTAATCAAACAGAACACAACGGTTACCATGTGCAAGGCAGGGTGGTGTAGTATCCAGAGTCCATCCCATATCCCTTCTCCCCCATTTTTCCAGCTATTCCTGCTGGGTGTCCGCGAATTCGACCCTTTTTAAAGAGGGCCGTTGCGTTTGAGCGGGCGACTGCTAACTTGCCTCCCCCCTCTGCCAGATCTTCCACGGGCTGAAGAGCAGCGAGGTGAGCAAGACGTTCCGCCGGGCCATCAACAAGAAGGAGGGCATCTGTGCCATGGGTGGCCTGTCGGAGCTGTCCAGCGCTGGGACGCAGCACTCCTACTCTGGTGCGCTCCTGTCCGCGTCGACGACAATCGCCGCCGCTCTCACGCGATACTCTGGCGCTGGACAAAGGGGCCGTCCATAAATGACGTCACGCACCTGGGGGGGGGGGGGGGGGTGAGACATTTGTGACGATGTGTGACAAGGTGGGGGGTGGTTTGAGAAATGTGACGTCACATCAAAATGCGCAACTTTAAATAAATATAGACAACACGTTCTACTTAATTAAATAGACTTTTTAATAAATGTTTTGTAACCACGCGGGCACCTCTTTATTGCGCGCTCACTCCGTGTGCTTGTGTGGCGGGCGTACGGTGCAGAGGAAGAGAAGTTTGCGTTTGTGAATTGGATCAACAAGGCCCTGGAGTCGGACCCGGACTGCCGGCACGTGCTGCCAACCAACCCCAACACGGAGGCGCTCTTCCAGGCCATGGGCGACGGCATCGTCCTCTGGTGAGAGCGCCACGGCACGGCCTCCAGGTGCCAGCCACCAGCACCGCCGTCACGGCCAGTCCCTCTCGCCCGTAGCACTTACCAGCAGCAGCAGCAGCAAGAACAATATTGTGACTGATCTTGGTTGCATTTTTGGATGATCCGGGCGTTTACTTTGGTGCCCCCCTCCCCACTTTGTGGAACTCCCTCCTGCTGGAGACTCTCGCACGATGTCGAAAGAGGCGGGCACACGGAGCGTCTGCCTCCCCCCCCCCACGTGGGCCACCACGAGTAATAACGAATCAAACGAGGTGTAAACTAAAAAAAAGCGTTTAATTTATGACGAACGTCGTAGCAAAGCTTTGTCAAGCAAGTGATTGTATATCGGGGTACACCTGTTTTATTATTATAATTATAATAGTTACGTTGATAGCGGTGGCTCAATCGATGTGCAGCGGAGTGAAGTGTGCCTTGTCCTGCTGTATTCTCCAGTAAGATGATCAACCACTCGGTGCCGGACACCATTGACGAGAGGACCATCAACAAGAAGAAGCTCACTCCGTTCACCATCCAGGTCCGTGTCCTTGGCGCCGGGCCGTCGTGCCTCTGTCGTCAGCGCTCTGTGCTCAGTGCGAGTGCTGTGCGCTGTTTGCTGTGTGCTGTGTGCTGTTTGCTGCTGCTACATGCTGGTGTTGTGTGCGGCACACTGTCTGCTGCGTGCTTTGTGCTTGGTGTTAGTGCTGTGTTCTTGCTGCTTGTGCTGTGTGCTAGTGCTGTGTACTATGTGCTAGTGCTGTGTGTTATGTGGCGTGTGCTGTGTACTATGTGCTTGGTGCTAGTACTGTGTGCTTGTGCTGAGCGCCATGTACTATGTGCTTGGTGCTAGTACTGTGTGCTTGTGCTGAGCGCCATGTACTATGTGCTTGGTGCTGTGTGCTAGTGCTAAGTACTGTGTGCTGGTGCTGCTGCTGTGTGCTGGTGCTGTTGCTGTGTGCTGGTGCTGGTGCCGTGCGCTGACCGGGAGTCTCTGCGCTGCTGACGGCCGCTCGTCCCCCCCGCAGGAGAACCTGAACCTGGCGCTGAACTCGGCATCGGCGATCGGCTGCCACGTGGTGAACATCGGCGCGGAGGATCTGCGCGAGGGCAAGCCCCACCTGGTGCTGGGCCTGCTGTGGCAGATCATCAAGATCGGCCTCTTCGCAGACATCGAGCTCACGCGCAACGAGGGTGAGCCACCTCGCTCAGCCACTCACCGCCACTCACCACTCTTCACTCACCACCACTCACCACTCACTCACGCGCAACGAGGGTGAGCCACCTCGCTCAGCCACTCACCGCCACTCACCACTCTTCACTCACCACCACTCATCACTCACTCACGCGCAATGATGGTGAGCCACCTCACTCAGCCACTCACCTCCACTCACCACTCTTCACTCACCACCACTCACCACTCACTCTCATCCCTCTCACTCACGCACAACGAGGGTGAGCCACCTCGCTCAGCCACTCACCTCCACTCACCACTGTCACTCACCTCCACTCACTCACAACTCACTCATCCCTCTCACTCACGCATAATGAGGGTGAGCCACCTCGCTCACCCACTCACTGCCACTCACCACTCTCACTCACCCCTCTCACTCGCCACTCTCACTCGCCCACAACGAGGGTGAGCCACTTGGGTCTACCACTCTCCACTCACTCACAGCGACCCACCCATCCCATTCACTCGCCCACTCCACTCGCTCACCCCTCTCACTCACCTTCCCACTCACCCGCAACGAGGGTGAGCCACCTGGCTCACCCCTCCCACTTGCCACTCCCACTCACAGCCACCCACCCACCCCACTCACTCACTCACTCACTCACTCACCCCTAACACCTGCCCTCTCACCAACTTCTCGTGCCTAACTCACCCACCCCTCTGTCACCTGTATCAGCCTTAAATGAGTACTGGGTGCGGTGTGTAAACGTCACCACGTGAAAGGCAATGGCAGCCGAGTTTGGTCCTGTCCACAGCGCCGCCTCGTGCGCCGTGCCGATCCTGAAAGGTGCTTGCTGACATCACTTGCCCCAGCATCTGGTGTGGGTTACACAGAGGAGGGGGTGCATTTTTGAGTATTTTTTTCAACGACGCGTGTGCGCGCGCAGCCCTCATCGCCCTGCTGCGTGACGGCGAGAGCCTGGAGGAGCTCATGAAGCTCTCTCCCGAGGAGCTGCTCCTCCGCTGGGTCAACCATCACCTGGAGAATGCCGGCTGGAACAAGATCTCCAACTTCTCCTCAGACATCAAGGTGAGCGTTGGTGCTTGGGTCAGGCGCTCTTGCACGGGCCGCTACCGTCGCTACGCCGTTACCCCCCTCTTCTGCCCCCCAATTCACGCCGAACGGCCGGTGTTCTGGGCGCCGCGGTGGGTGATGAGGTGTTAACTCCCTCGCCTGGTATGCATGAGGAGGTCGTGGGATCCATTCCGACCCTGACGTCTGTTGTATATTTGGAGTTTGCATGTCTCTCTTCCCATGGCCGTGTGGATTTTTCTCCGGGCCTTCCGGTTTTTGCCTCCACATTTAGAAACATGCGTTGAGAGTATTTGGCTGCAACAAATTTCCATCAAATAAGCCACTCCGTTGAGCTATCAATCAGGGGCAGGTCACTTCTGAAAAAGAGCTATGTAGCTCAGTGGGCCTTCTCTGGTCAAATAAAAATAGTGTCAGTATTTCTTTTTTTAGGGTTGTATTCTCTTGCTGGTCACGTTTCCAAAGTCTGCTGCGTGTCTTCTGCTTTCTTACGGCCGATGTCGATGCACAGCGACAACCGCACTGTCCCATTCAGGTGGTCTCAAGCCAGATAGTCGTGTGAGGAACAGCAGAGTGTCTTGCTGTCATTTCTCCTTCGTATTCATGTATTTGGCATTGCGTCGTTATGTTGTTCAGTCTGTTCTGGATGACCCCAAGTCAAGTGCCAGAGAGTTTGTAATTTTCCGTTTGTGTATCGGGTATCCGCATTTGTCGTGGTTTGTGCGAACGCGGTTTCGAGGTGGACCCATGAGCTTTGCAGAATATTAAAACCAGGGATCTTCTGCGTTGGGTCTTTTACGAGGTGTTTGCGAGTTCTTTTGAACTCCACTCAGCTCTCCAAGATTCATCGGGGGTTGATTTCGCATTGTTGCAGGTGAAGCGCACGGGTCCAAAAGGGGCTTTGCGTGACTTCAAGCGATGATGAGGGACGTTATTGAGGTCCCGATGTCATATTGATTGAACGCGTATCGAGTGGCTGCATAACATTGTGCTCGGTGCTTCTTGTCACGAAGGCCACAGGGCTCCAGTGCGTCCTCCGCTGCTGCCCGGTGAACTCACTGGGCAGTTCCCAAAGGGATAACGTCCGCTCGTTGCACGGCATCAAATATTTATAGGGTGCAAGCCGTTTGTGTGTTAGCCACATCTTTTATGGCCAGTTAGTTTTTTGCAATTTGCCAGTTAATGCTGCTAAAATGCCACACGAATGTTTTAGCCTTGGACGAACTGACAAAATTTAGTATTGCTTGGTGATGCTGCTGCTGCGAGGGCAGTGGTGCACAAGCACAGTTAGCAGCAACAACAAGAACAACAACTCAACATACTCATCAACAACACATCAACATTACTGTGTGGCCTTAAAAGAAAATAATCTAAAATTGGTGACGTTTAGGGAAACGGCCCTTCACGAAAAAAAAAGGCAGGGCCGTGAAGAAAGGCCGTTAATGATTATGCACTTTTTTTTTCTTTTAAGGCCCACAACGTTGTTGATGAATGTGTTGAGATAAATAAAAACCACACTATAAACTGGTCGTACAAAGTGAACACTCCTTAAAATGAACGCCATTCATTCGCGTCTCACTTAAACAGCTGGGAACCAACCCTGCGCGGGGTGGGGGGGGGGAAGAGGCGCTCGCTGGCTCTCGCCGCGTGCTTGCTGACTCGGAGCGCTTGCTGGCTTTCGGAGCGCTCGCTGGCTCTCGCCGCGTGCGTGCCCCCGCTCTTGTTTACCCCGGGTGTGCCCGGGAGCCTTCCTGTGCTCACCTCTTCTCCAATTTCCCTCCACTGCTTTCCCGGGGGACTCCGCCTGGCTCCTAATGCCCCAGACGGTGGCTGACTTTTGCAACGCCATCAAGGTATGGCGTCCTGGCCCTGTCGACGGCTGTCCTCCTCCCCCCTGCTTGCGTGCGTGCGTTTCGCCATGCCCCCCCCCCCTCAATGCATCGGAATATTGGGCAAACGCCGAGCGTGCATTTTTGCACCCAGAAGCACGTTCTCTCAAGCTGCGCTTGCGTGAACGTTCTCTCACGTATGGCCTGTTCACACACCGCACCAAGTACACATTTGAGGCTGAGTTGACCTAGGGGTGGCCCAGGACCGGTTCAGATAATCGTTACTGGTGTTGGCTATGAGCGGGAATTGAACTCGGGTCGCCAGGTTCGAAGCGCAGTGTGCTAACCGCTACACTCCCACACACACACATCCCCACACACGCGCACACACATACACCATCCGACAGAGGTAGCCTATTAAGGGAAACATTGATTAATTATTGATGTCTCGTCAGCCATGCAATCTCTTCAGGAGCGGGTGACAGACATGAATCACTGTTCATCTGTCTTGACACTACTGCACCCTCAGTGTCATCTCCCTCCTCCTATTTCCTTGCTGTGAGGTTTTCCTTTAAATTGGTAAGCGGGCAGAAAATGTTCAACAAATGTACACTTCTGTGCACCCACAACATCAATATATACGGGACCCACACGACGTACAAATACACAAAGACAAAGAACCCCATATATATAGCTTTACCAGACTGTTAGGGCAAATAACACGCACGTGAACATTTTGTACACCGCATACACGGCATGCGTACATGGCATACACAGCATACACAGCATGTGCGCACACCGTGCACACTCGTACACGTACGCACAACACACACCGTATAAAACACAACGCCACGTGCAGACACACACTTTGTAAACGCAAACACATGCTGCGTACGCACTACACTAAGTGGTCACCAATTCCTTCACTGTGCTCGCAACCGGTGGGGATTTGCACGTGTGTGTGTGTGTGCGCGCCATTATGTAAGCGGACGGATTCAAATTTCTAGGGGACTCAACACTGCTTGACCTCTCGACCCCTTGACCCCCAGGACTCGCGGGCGTACTTCCACCTGCTCAACCAGATTGCGCCGAAGGGGGACAAGGAGGGTCAGCCGCGAGTGGACATCGACTTCTCTGGGTTCAATGTGAGCCCCTCCCTCCCTATGTCCCCTCCCTCCGTCCCCTCTCTCCGTCCCCTCTCTCCCCTTCCCCTGCCTCCATCCCCTCCCCCTTCCCCTCCCTTCATCCCAGCACCTCGTGTCACCTCAAACTTTACGTTTGTGGAGAGCACTTCGCTCCTCACTCGTTGCTTTGCCCAGGAAAGGTTGGTCACGTCCGTTGGTCACATCCGTTGGCCGGAGAAACGATTCGTATGCAATTCATAAATGTTTAACGGGTCTAAGTAAAATGTGTGCCATGCACCGTCCTCCACCCGACATGGCGAATGTACTAAAGCTGCCACGTGTTGCGTCTGACTGTGCAGCCATGATGCAGCAGCCTCCTCCACTGCCATTGCCGAGTTCACCACCTGATGAAGCTCAGTGCAGTTTGAGTGAAACGCCACCGCCGTGCGTTGATGTTGAATTGAGCTGCGAAAGCCCCTTAGGCTACTGCCGCCGAGGAGCGCCCTCGGTCGGAATTTGACCAATGCATTGCCGCCTGTTAATAATCAATACCCTTGCAGAACGTGCTAGTCCTGTCCGGCTGGTGGAGGGTTAGCGACAAGCTTGTGGCACAACATTTAATTCGTGTCCTTATGTTGAACTTCTTTTCACACCATACGTGGTCAAATGTGATAATCGGAGGTGCGGGAGAAGGACAACAAACTAACAAATGAAAGTATTTAAAGCTACCACGTGTCTTAACTCAGGAATTAATATGGAATCATTGTACTGGCGTTGAAGAACCTATGTTTTAAGTTACTGTCTCACATTGTCCTCCTTACACACCTTCTTTGGATGCAATGATGTGGCCTATGAATCCCTCTAACAACGTTAAGGCTCCCTTAATGGACTGGTTTCCTTGCTCGTTTTAACGCACGTGTGTTATGTTACAGACATTGACTCTCTTCTCGCTCTGTCCTTGCCGTTTAATTTCGTTTAATTACATTGCTTCAAGCTCAGTGGGAAACTATTCGGTGGGGAAAAAAAAGGAATTAAATACATTTCCCGTTGGCATTGCATGCACAGCATGATGCGGTGGTGGTCGAGGCTACACCCTGCGTGTCAGGCGTGGCTCGGTGATGTTCGAGGGTACAGCCTGTGTGTCAGGCGTGGCTCGGGATAGAGTGTTTCCCCCTTACATGCTTAGGTTTTCTGTGGGCACTCTGGTTTCCTCTGACATGTATATAAACACTCTTTAAGTGGCTGAAAACATCTTAATGTAGAGGACCGCAGATCTTGGACAATTGTTGGCACAAGCTGAGTCCCCGGCTGCTGCCTTGCCACTTCTCTGAACTCCCTCATGCCTTGGAGTCCTTTTCTGTTTTCGAGAGCGATTGAATACTCTGCGTTACAAGTCGACATAATTATTATTAGTATCAGCAGTTTAAATTCTCCCCTCTCCTAAACTAGATTTGTAATGTTAACTGTCTGTATATTATCTCAGTCAGTCAACCCATGGCACCGGGGTCTGTCCTGTGACCTCCTGCCAGTGGGCGTTTGACACTTCACGTAGCCTTAAAGTGCACATAGCCCGGCACAAACGCTGTGGTGACGTCAAGTCACTTGGTTCAACATACATACATACATGTGACCACTGTTTGCCAAATACGTACTCGAAATTCACGCTCGTCTAAACTAGAGTACGGGCTCCGCTGTAGAGTACGGAGTACGGGCCTTAACAAAGGAACTTTTGTTCAACCTCTGAATATCCCCAGTGCCTCTTGCTGCACTGTTATGATACCACCAATGTATCATATCGAATGTCCTCTGTTATCAAACACCTCGAGTTATATTGAATCTTCTTGTGCTGGTGTTTAGAAAGACACGTTAAGAGGATTTTGCCGTTATAAATGTACACATGATAAGCCCACATCATTGGGCTATGATTGGTGGCCAGGTCGCTTCTGAAAAGGAGCTACACAGCTCAGTGAGCCTTACCTTGTAAAGTAAAAAATAGTTTTAGTTTATCACCCAGAAATCCTAACTCCCAGAATTACCCCCAATTAAACGGGGGTCGACTTGGCCAAAGAGTTCCCTCTGGTGTTGGTGGAGTGAACGCCGCCCGACGAAGCGGCGCAGGACTGTGGTCGAAGTCATTCCGAGCAGAAACTGTTGCATGCCATAGCAACGAGCAATTTCTACCACTAGGCTATAGTTGATTGAGCCCCTTTCCAATGGTTAGATTAATTGACAGAACTGAGATGGTCCGATACCTTTGCGGCTTCTGACATCCCCGAGCGAGAGAGCTCTTGCAGTATCTCCGTTATCCCATGCCCGGTTAGTTCGGTTGACAGTAACTTGTGCTAAAGGGTCCCACCCAAGAAGCAGTGTTAATGAAGACCGGGATGCACCCGGTCGTAAACTGCCGGTGGTTTCAGTGACACAAATTTCCCTTCTGTACAGAGCGGCATCTATGTATGCTCCGTTGAGGCTTGCGAATGAGGGTTTTCCCGCACCAGTCTTGCGATCGAGACAGATCTCTGACACCCTGTCATTCTTGTACACAAGCACTCACTCGGAGCGGCAAACGCTTGGTTACAGGTGCCCAAAGGCTTCGCTGGGTCATATCACTGCTTTAACCGCTCGCAACCCTGCGCTGCGCTTGTCTGTTGCTACCCACCGCAGGACAAGGATGAGCTTCGCCGCGCCGAGAGCATGCTGGTGCAGGCCGACAAGCTCGGCTGCCGGCAGTTCGTCACACCGGCCGACGTGGTGAGCGGAAACCCCAAGCTGAACCTGGCCTTCGTGGCGAACCTCTTCAACAAGTACCCGGCGCTGCACAAGCCGGCCAACCAGGACATCGACTGGGGCCTGCTGGAAGGTGCACGCTGCGGATTGTTGCCGGGGCCTGCCAGGCTGCGCCGGGGGGACAGTAGCCAGCCACTGATGAGACTCAACACAGGAACATGCTGAGATCATTGTCTGTACTACTCAAATTCAAGGGTTTCCACCCACACCATGAGTGGTGCGGGTTGAGTGAGACAAGGCAATTTAGTTCCTCGGTCACCCGGATACCTAGCACAACATGATGATGACAGTGATGATAACAGTAATGCTGATGACAGTGGTGATGGTGATGCTGACGGTGATGATGGTGATGATGATGGTGATGATGATGGTGATGAGGACAGTGATGATGAGGACGGTGATTATGAAGATGATGAACTTGTTGATGATGACGATGCTAATGATGATGTTAATAATGACGATGATCGTTGTGGTGATGACAGGTGAGAGCCGGGAGGAGCGGACGTTCAGGAATTGGATGAATTCGCTGGGCGTGAACCCCTTTGTCAATCACCTGTACAGGTAGGCAGGTCGGCACTGAGATGCCTCTATCGTGGCAGTCAAGCCCCCTCCCACGTGGAACTACCCTCACCTTCACACACACACATACGGACACGTTTCCCCGAGCCTGCACCCACACATATGCAGCAGAAGTCCAATCGTCCGCGTTGAAGTGGGGAGACCGGATTGAGCAGAATTTTTTTCCGCTGGAGCAGTGTGCCATGAATTATGGGAGGAATTAGCCGCGTGATTCCATTAATCCAGGATAAATTTACGGATTACGAGCGCTCGAGTTTTTCTAAGACACAAATGGTGCAAATCTGCCAAGATAGGTCGACGTTTAATGGGTTTTAGCATTTTTCTTGGGCTTCATATCCAAGTCAACATAAAAAGCCAAAACCCCTTTTCGATAGTCAAATAAGTAATATTTTAAAATACTTTTTTTTAAACACGCATTAATGAAATGTACCGTACGAGTAATGGCAGAACTCCACGACTCCAGAAAGTGGCCGTAAAGCTTGCCATAACTTAAGGGGCCGTGGTGATTTACAGCCAACGGCAGTTGAGCGTGGACAATTAGACCCAAGCCGAAACATAACATGTAAAAAAGAATGTAAACATTTTTTTGATAGAATATAGTATTGTCATCAGTATGACATAAGTATACCAAGTTTAAAGTCGATACCACATTGGGAAGTGGGCTCAAATTGAGTTACAAGATTTGAGGATACGACAACAACAACAGACAGAGTGAGTTAAATAAAAGCGTGTAAAAAATGACATCGGCACACCTTGTGTGCAATGTAAACAAATACAAAATAGCAAAATAACATGAACACAAATCCCACCTCCACATTTTCCCTGCAGCTCTACTCCTGCAGCTCTGCTCTTGCAGCTTTGTGTTCAGCCTTCACACTACGGATCGCGATTTGCCGTAGATCACGGGAAACGGTCGTGAACCGTCAACAATTCGCAAATAACATTGATTCTGGAATTATTGGAGCGCTGTTATTGCAATTCTGCTGCTGTTTGTTGATGTTAAATAACTCGTTTCCCCTAACCTGCACACGTGGACATATTTACATGCTACCATAGTCGGCACAATATGTGCACATATTTACACGTGTACGTTCCAGCCGCGACAGGTGTTCTCATTGTGGTTAGAGTGAGTGAGTCCAAGTTTCCAGCGTAGTTTGTGTCACCAGGTGGGGGAACTCAAAGAGACCAGGATGCGTCTCGTTTGCAAGCGTGTGACCAGGGAGGATGTGACCACCCTTGATGTAGCACGGTGGCAAAATGTTAACTACCTCGCCTGGTATACATACAGGAGGTCGTGGGTTTGATCCTAACCTCAACACCTGTATATTTGGAGTTTGCATGTCTCTCTCCCTGTGGTCACGTGGATTTTTCTCTGAATCCTTCGGTTTTGCCCTCCACGTTTCTAATCAACATCACGCGTTTAGAGTATTTGGCCGCTGTACATTTCAACGTGATGAGCCACTTCTTTGCGTTATCATTTGTGGCCAGGTCGCTTCTGAAAAAAACTACATGACTCAATGGGCCTTACCTGGTAAAATAAAAAAAATCAGTTTTAGTTTAGATGCGAGAAAGTGATGAGATCATAGTTACTGAATCCTTCTACCTCGCAGCATCATAATTTTAGGTAAGTTCATTACTAAACTATTATTTAATCGTAAAATATTTAGTTAACGGTGCGTGTGTATGTCTGTGCGTCTCCTCCTCGTGCAGCGACCTCGTCGATGCGCTCGTGATCATCCAGCTGTTCGAGAAAATCAAAACGCGAGTGGACTGGAACAAAGTGAACAAGCCTCCGTACCCAAAGCTGGGCGCCAACATGAAGAAGGTGAAGCCACACGCGCGTGAGATGGCGAGCGAGCGGGCGAGACGGGCGGTACGGTTACTCGGCGTAGGTCACGATTCAGCCGCCCCCCTCACCTCCCAGCTGTTCCCTGCATCGTTGCGATTCGCGGTTGCGATTCTGTTCGAGAATCGGTCGGCTTTCGGCTCGATTTGTATCCTCGTTACTTCTATCCCGCTGGCAGAGCTGTTGCGCCACCTCCATCGTTAGCCTAGACGTGACGTCGCCCTGTCAATTGCAGATCGTGCAGATAACTCGCACGTAATCTGATCACACGTGCGCAGTTCGACGCGTGCATTCTCGGCACGTGCGATTAAGCCGATGATGGACGGACATTTCGTTGAGGCGGCCAAGAGGTGCTCCGCATGTCGGGGGGAGGGGTTCGTGCTCCAGGGAGCACGGAACGCATGGTTGGAGCGAGAACGGCATTGTACCACTGAGAACCACAGCGCCCTCCCCCGCCTGCGGTGTTCGTGGTGGCGAGGACGATATATGGAGAGGGGCGGCACTCGTAGCGAATGGTGTGTGGTGACAGAGGTGCGTGTGTGGTAGGGGGGAGCTGTGTGGGAGCCGCGTGGCATTCAAGCTGTGTGCGGATGAGCATTGTGCTTTGGTGACACGGTGTGGCGCTGCCTTCCAGCTGGAGAACTGCAACTACGCCGTGGAGCTGGGCAAGACGACCAAGTTCTCCCTGGTGGGGATCGGCGGCCAGGACCTCAACGATGGCAACCCGACGCTCACGCTGGCGCTCGTGTGGCAGCTGATGCGCAAGTGAGTGCCGCCCTTCCCTGCGCCACCACTGTCCACGGGGCCCGGCGCTAGGAATCGCGTCATCGTCAGCGCGAGAAGACCCAAGCTTGTAAACTAAACCACCTCGCCTGGTATGCAGTAGGTCTTGGGGTCGATCCCGACGCTGACGATGCCTGCTGTATATTTGGAGTTTGCGTTGCCTCTCTCCCCGTGGTGGTCGCGTGGATTTTTTTCCGGGTCCTTCGGTTTTCCCCTCCACATTTAGGATCAACACGCATGTAGAGTATTTGACTCCTGCTGTAAATTTCCACGCGATAAGCCACTTTGAGCTATCATTTGTGGCCAGGTCGCTTCTGAAAAAAAGCTATTTAGCTCAGTGGGCCTTAGCTGGTAAAAATAAAAACTACTTTTTATTTTACCAGGTAAAGCTCACTGAACGATGAGGTCTTTTTCAGAGGCGACCTGGCCACACATGACAGCTCATCACAGTGGCTGATATCATCATCGTCATCATCACACGTGGGAAGTTATAGTCATAGCCAAATTATCTAAATGCTGCGTGTTGTTTGTAAATGTGGAGGGGGGCGGAACCCGGAGAACAATCCACGCGGACTCCAAATATATAACGGGCATTGTCAGGGTCTGGATCGAACCTACGACCTCCTGCGTAGCAGGTGAGACAGATAACATCCTGTCACCGCAGTACCCCATTGAACTCTGTAAAGGTTGATTCTTAATTAATGTTTGAGTTAGGCCACTTAATGTTCTGACCAAATATATAACGTAAATAGGTAGACGGTACGTCTCCTTTAGCTATCCGTCTCTCCGCATAAAAAGCAAAAGGACTGTCCTCTGCTTACGATGGAGATGCGTTACGATGACCCCATCGTAAGTCGAAAATATCGTAAGTCGAAGATGACCTAGCCTACCTAGGCGTCTAAAAGAATGGTGATAATTTAGCACAACAGAGAAATTTACAGTACCGTACTTTATAAACTATATACTGTATGTATTTATTAATTACAATACTGTATTGCACAGTAAAATGTAAAGTATGAACTGCAATTTAATAGAAAGTTATTTCAGGAAACAATCCTATCTGCTATAAAAACTTTTAACATGCATTGAAAATATCGTATCGTGGTAACCCTAAAATGAAATCGCTAAAGCTACGTATCATACATACAATTTTGTCGTATCGCTATCGCCATTGTAAGATTGAAATATCGTAAGTCGGACCGTCGTAACTCGGGGACTATTTGTATTTCTTATGCAACCCATTGGCCCCGCACTGCCTTCTGGGAGTATGTAACGTCAGCAGCTTTGATTCAAGACACTGGACCTGTTTCGACACACAGTGTCTCATCAACAGAGTCCGGTTTGCTTGAATCAATGATGGTGACGAATATGTGGAGACACATTGCCTGCTGATATATTTTGTTATTTTTATTCTCCACAACAAAACGATTATTTTGAATTGGAGGACCACATTTATGGCGTGAAACCGTTTGCCACCCAACGGAGCCCAAACCCCAAAGCGAAACCTCTCCTTTCTTCCTGAGCTCGACCCTTGGAATGCGATGCAGGGCACCATCAGCTGACCTCAACGCACGCCACAGCTGATGGGGGAAACAATTACTGTGTGTGCTCGCAGGTACACGATTCAAGTCCTGGAGGACCTGGGTGAGGGAGAGAAGGTTAACGATGAGATCATCGTGAACTGGGTGAACCACACGCTTCGCGACGCCGGGAAGAGCTCCTCCATCGCCAGCTTCAAGGTGCCGCCCTCTCGACCTCCTCTCTCGCCCTCTCATCCTTTCAACCTTTTGACCTCGATCTCTTGACCTCTTGACCTCTCTTCAGACCGGACCTCATACACATCTTTCACTGAGAGTCCATGACCAGTTGTGGCACACGGACATGGGGAGCTGTGTCTGCTTGTGTGTGTGTGTGTGCACGTTCGGTGGCTGTGGTGTGGGGAGAATATTGGTCCAGCGGTTAGCGCATCTCTTTGCTAATCCGGTGACCCGAATTCGATTCCCACTCACGGCCAACATCACGTGATATCTGAACTGATCCTGGGCCCTCCCCTTGGTCGAGGGGAGAGCCCAGGCGTGTAAACATCAGCACTGGGGAAGCAAAGGGGGTCAGGTGTGGTGTTGGCCAAAATGAATCGAGCGGTGCAGGCACCTAGGAGGGAGAAGACGTGTGGACAGGGACACGTGAACGCGACGTGCGAGCACCTCTCGTGACGAGGCAGGACGTGCGTGGCTGCGTGGGCCACGAGAGTTCACGAGAGTTGCAACGCTCGGCTCGCAGCGACCGTTGTTGCCGCTGCCGCCGCCGCTGCCGCTGCCGCAATGCGCGCCGCTCTGCTGGCCTCGGCGAGCGCTGTAAGTGGTTGGCTCTTCCCTGCGGCAGGACAAGAACATCAGCTCCAGCCAGCCCGTGCTGGACCTCATCGACGCCATCCAGCCGGGCTCCATCCGCTACGACCTCGTCAAGGAGCAGCCCTTGACCGACGACGACCGGCTCGACAACGCCAAGTGAGCCTCGCTTGCATCTCCCCCGCCCCCTCATATCCCAAAGACAAAGATCCCCCCCCCTTCGTATAGCCTTAACAGACTGTTGGGGCAAGTACTGTTAGCGAGCACCGATGAAGTCCGGCACAGCACACGAGGGGATGGGTGGCCAGTACCACGCCCGGCCGCCTTTGTCTTCCTAGTGACGATGTTTACACATCGCACCGGGTACTCATAGGAGGCCGAGTCGACCTAGGGGAGGCCCAGGAGCGGTTCAGATAATCGTCACTGGTGTTGGCCATGACCGGGAATCTAACTTGGATCGCTAGGTTCGTAATGCAGCGTAGCGCTAACCGCTAAACCACCGCTCACCCTCCCATTCCCCCCTCCCCGCCCCCCACCGCCGAACGGTGTTGAGCCTGTGGCGCTTTGCCACTGTCAGCGTCTCCATTGTGGAAGCAGACCCCCCCCCCACCCCAGTCCTCTCTGAGCTGTGGTGGTGACGCTGCGGTGGTGACGCTGCGGTGGTGACGCTGCGGTGGTGACGCTGCGCAAGCGTGCACACTTTACTCGGAACCTCAGGGGCACAAATTCAGTCCCAGATGGGGGTCGACTCGGCCCGTCGTCCCCGCAGGGTCGATAAGACAGCGAAGTTACCGCCTTGCGGTCAGTCAGCAGAGTTTGTCCTGTGGAGTGCCCGGCCCCTGTCATGGTCACGTGGAAGTTCTAACTGCAACGGTGGGGGGCGCGCGTGTGACTCGCCCGGCAGGTACGCCATCTCGATGGCGCGCAAGATCGGTGCGCGCGTCTACGCGCTGCCCGACGACCTCGTGGAGGTGAAGCCCAAGATGGTGATGACCATGTTCGCCTGCCTCATGGGGCGCGGCATGAAGAAGGTGTGACGCGCTGCGCCGCAGACACAACTGCTGCGCCAGGCACGCACACGCACGCACACGCACCCACACGCATCCACACGCATCCACGCGCACGCACACCGCTGCAACAACCAACGATACAACCACAACCTGCACCGCATGCAGGCGACCGCGAGAGCCGCACGCACCACAGCGCACGTGGTGCGCCAACGGTATGTCCTCCGCACGCTCCCCGCAATCCACGCGCTTTACAGCTCGCTACGTCGCACGCTCCTCCTACCGCACGCCGTGGCATGATAAATGCCACCCTTACCAGTGCTGGCCCACGCCGCGCTCGGGCACCGCAGTCGCAGAGCCGCTCACAGCTCGTGGCACGCACCGTGGCACGCACCATAGCACACTGGTACACTTGTGGCACGCCGTGACGCATCATGGCACACCGTGGCATGCCGTGGTGCACCGTGGCATGCATCTTGCTGTGCTGCGTCACAGAAATGCACACGCCACACTTGCCAATCTACTGCAGATCTCACACCACAATGGCGCACAAGCACGTCAAACACACACATGGCACACAATCCACACCCGACACAAAGATACGTCACACACGCACTGCACTCTACCACTGGACACACATTGCACGAGCACAATTCGCACACGTACACATGCAAACTCTTCATGTACGCGCACACTTACACTGCACTCCCTATCGCAGGACACGCACAGACAGCGCTCCCACAGACATCACGCACACATCACCCGCACGCGCATCACCGCGGTCACAGTACGTTTAGTAGGCGTCCTTGGTCCCCTGTGGGGCAGGCGCACTGGGGGAGGGTCGGAGTTGGGTCAGAACACTTACTGGGGAGCATTCCTCTCATCGTAGAACAGCAGCATTCAGAAATGTGCTTTGCAAGCTTTCTCCAGCGGATGAACGTGTACAATACGATGAGCGGAGAAGAGTCGCCACTTTTCTCCAGCTCGGGAGTTCTGTGGGACCGGCCCGTCGGTCGGCTTGTTACGTGTGTTTTTTTCTGCATTTTATGGCAATGTTTATATATATAACCACCCCGGTAAATATTACAATCAACGACGGGGAGAGGGAAACGTGTCGTGAAAATCGGTTGTAAAAGTGGAAATCCTGGGAATGAAATTGCGTCGAGAATTTTGATGTTTGCGGAGGGTATGACCCGTGCGTCCTATCATGGCCTATGACCTATGACCTATGCAAGGTAACAAAAAAATAAAGTGAGTTTGAATGAAATTGCGACAATTGGGTTTTATGCTGCAAAAATTGACACCAAAGGCGAAGACGACGCTCAGGCGTACTAATTAGTGAATGTGACGACGCGCGACTACGTATTGTCTGTATGTGCAAGGACACGGTACGAGTGAAGCGCGTTAGCGTGGGACTGGGGGGGAGGGGGGGCGGTGAATGGTCAACGAGGGGGGGGGGGTGAGCTGTGTGTCAGACGGTGGGGCCAGGCGACTCTCGGTGGCTGCGTCGTGGCACCGGCACTGCAAAGCCACCAAGGGGGCACGCGCACGGGAGGGAAATCCCCACGGTTGCTCGCTAACCCCCCCCCCCCGTACAACACCGCCGACTTGCTCGCCCCGCCAGTCCGACGTGAATCGGACGTTTTAAACACCCCCGGCGGTCGTGCCCGTTGCTATCGTTGATCGACAATCCGGTCACCCGCGGTGAGGAAATTTGCCGCCGAGTGAATTCCAACGCGCTTTGGGAAGATCGATCTCACCTCTCTCTCTCTTTCACTCACTCGACAGAATAAATAAATACGTCTCGCTTGGGCCGCCACCTGGCACTCGCGAGGGCGCCCGTGTTCACGCCGGGAAGGAGCTCACCGCTGCCACGCGACGCTCAATATCTGGGGAGCATTGGTGGGAGAGCATCCTCGTGATTCGTTGGCTGAAGTTGAATAAATACAAATTTGATGTCGGCTACCATCCCCCCCCCCCCTTCAAATGACACCTGCAGGGCATCCCCTCCCCCACTGCTGCTCCCGCCGAGTGCTGCGCTGTCCGATGTGAACGTTCTCATTCATTCGCCAGCGCGACTGTCGGCTGTTGGCCACCGTCATACGCGTACGCCGGTCGCCAACACGCTCCGACCAGCAACCACTGAACTCCACCCCTCACCCAGCGCTGGGGGCACCGCTCAATTGTCACGACACCGATTGGTGCAAAGTTTCTGTGCAGTGTCGGGCACAGGGGGTGGGGTTGTTGGATGGTTGCGAGTCAGAGCGTGTCGGCCACCACCTGCGGCAAACCAGATGTAAGCACAAGTACAGTGTGCCCTCGCTATTCGCTCGTGAATAGCAAATTTCGCAGATATTATTGGCCTACGAAAACCTCTTTTTAATGAATGACCCTTAATAAATAATCTATTAAAGACGTGAACATCCTAACACAAAATGGGTTTTAATAAAGTTAAAGTAAATAAAAGTAATTTTTTTACGATTAAATAATGGTTTATTAATGAACTTACCCGAAATTGATGCAGTAACGATGATCTCACCACTTTCGTGCATCTAAACTAAACAATATTTTATTTTACCAGGTAAGGCCCACTGAGCTATGTAGCTCTTTTTCAGACGCGACCTGGCCACAAATGATAGCTCAACGAAGTGGCTTATCGCATGGAAATTAATATCAGTCAAATACACTAAAACGCATCACATTCCCTCTCATCACTTTCTCCGTCTCTCTCGATGCAGTAGTCGTGTAAAGTTCCAGATGATCGCCAGTTTGTGAATAACGAGGCAATACTGTACTGTAATCTGGTTCGCCCGAAGGCGTTGAGCTCAACGTGACATTTTGGTTACATTTGCCTCCATCCCGAAGCATGCTGGGGTTTTGGCACCGCGTACCGGGAAGGGTCGGGCCGCGATATACGCCTGGCGGAGCGCACACAGAGAGAGAGAGCAGCGCTCTCCATCCCCCCCCTCGTCATCCTGTGAACGCTGCCTCCGGCAACATGGGGCGGTCGCGCCCGTTGATTCGTAAGCGCAGCTCCATTGTCGGGTGGCGGCGACAGCTACGCTGCTGCTGCTCCACGTGGCTGCCCGTCAACCAGCGCCTTGCAGGCAGCAGCGGCGAGGGTTGGTGGATCGCCGCACAAATGACGCATTTCTGTGGACGTCGAGGAGCCGCCCCGTACCCTGGCGCGCCAGGAGAAGGCAGTACAGCAAGTGTGGACTAATCTCCATCAGTCCCGTCTGTATTGGATAGCGGTGCACCTTCGCACGCTGCGTTTTCTCCGGGCGCTTCGGTTTCCTCCCACACGTGTAAACACTCGTTAATTGGTCGAAGAACATCTTAATGTATAGAGGAGCGCAGAGCTTGGGCAATTGTCGGCAGTGCCGGCTCACCGCCTGGCTGGGATTGTGAGAGTCACTTTGCATGAACGACGATGCTATATACAAAACTTATGAATGAAGAGTTTTACTTTTAAAATGTATCCTGTATTTGGACCCAGTATCTTGCCAATAAACTGTTCATGGGATTCCGAATTGTGATGTTCAAAGCAGAGTATGGGACCGCAGTACGAAAACCGAGCTTCTGGACGTGTTCATGACATTATTTGTTTTTCTAGAATGTTGACGTCTTATTGTTTTACAATCATGTTGCCGTTGCTAGCTTTGAAGTTAACGTTTTACTTAACAGTACAAGGCTAGACATTGCTATTTTGTTCTTTGAGGTCTTTATATAAATATACTATTAAAAAAAAAACACCCCTTGACAAAGTTTATTGTTTTGCTTGCAAATACAACATTGTGTCTACAGGATGAATGATAACAACCCTTGCTGATAGCAGCCGATGCTCCTTCAACAGCGGAATAGCAAAGCTACGCAAACTTCAATTCCCGCTCACGACCAACACCGGGCGACGAATATTTGAACCAGTTCTGAGCCCTCTGCTAGCATGACTCGGTCTTAAATGAGTACCCGGTGCGGTGTGTAAACATCAGTACTGGGAAGACAAAGGTGGCCGGGTGTGGTGCTGGCCACCTACCCTCTCTTCCCTACGGAGGGGGGTCTTTATCTTTGTTGTGACCTGCAGTGCGGTGTTGGTTGAACGCTGTGTGGATCAGACGAGATGGTCTGTCTGTCAGACCTCGGCATGGGTGGCGAAATCGATAAGTGAAGTTCACGGGAACGGTCACCATGGTAGCAGTGATAGAAGAGCAATGAGGTGACCGACTGCCAGTGAGCGACCAGAGTGAATTGGCGAGTGTGCTGGATCATCAGTCGCACGGACTGCTGCTTTACTCCGAATCCTATCCGGTGCAGCACTGAGGTCTGAGTTGGGAACTCCTCAACAATGGGATCCCAACTCTCGCCGATGGCATATTTGACTTGGGTGCCACGGTGGCGATGTTAACTACCTTGCCTGGTATACAGGAGGTCGTGGGTTCGATTCTGACCCTGATGCCTGCTGTATATTTGGATGTTCTCCCTGTGGTCGCGTGGATTTTTCTCTGGTCCCTCCGGTTTTCCCCCCAACATTTAGAATCGACACGCGTGTCGCGTATTTGGCTGCTATAAAATCCCACAAGCCGTTTGTGGTCAGGTTGCTTCTGAAAAAGAGCTATTCAGCTCAGTGGGCCTTACCTGGTAAAATATTTTTTTGTTTTAAAGACTTGGCGGACAAAATCAACAGCGGAGCTCGGTCGATCCACGGCTCACTGGGACGCGCAGGCTTCAGAGGACACCCTCTGGGGAACCGTGTACCCATCGCACAAATCCTTTATTTCCATAAAATGTCACAGTTCATTGGATTGCTGCACAGGAATTGGCACTTTAAAGATAAGACGCACGTTTAAAAGTAACGCGTAACAACCGATGTATTGTGGCAAAACATCCCTGGGCAGTGAATGTAATTATTACCACTTGAACGTTTCTCTCTCTCGTGCTGCTGCTGGTCTCCCACACGAACAAACGCGGCATCGACGTCAACCCCCGTGGCACGGGTCTCATCATCTCGTGGGTATGTCAGAGACCTGGAGAGGTCAAGGGGTCGCGAGCGAGTGGGCAGGAAGCTGCCGACAAACTCTCCCGTGGGAAGCGCTCGGCACAGCGCTGCCCGGACTTCCTTGCAGCCTCGGCCGTTACGCCCAAACGCGTGCGTCTATGTTCTCCGCTCCCATAATCCCCCGTTCCCATAATCCCGCGCGGCTATCCCGTGTCTTCTTTACTATGGCGGTGGCCCTCTTCATCGTGGTTGTGAGCATCACCGTCGCTGTAGCCGCCCTGCTGGGTGACGATGGCAGCGGCGTCCTGGTGGGGTGGCGGCTCCGTGTTGGGCACGGCTTCCCCGGGGGCGGCCACCTGCCGCACCGTCACGTTGACGCGCGACTCGTGCAGGTAGCGCGCGCACACCTCCCAGTCGGCGGCGCTCACGGCGTCCGGCTCCGCGGCACTCGCCCCGGGGTCGCCCCGGCCCGAGGGATCCGGCTCCGCGTGGCTCCCCGCGGCTTCCCGTGGGCACGAGGGCTCCCGCAGGCACTCCGGGAGCGCGCCGCCCGAGTCGAGGATGCGTGGCACGGCGTGGTAGCGCAGCCGCGACTCCCCCGACATCACCATGACGTCGCCGCTGTGCATGAAGAGCGGCAGCGCCGGGTCTTCGCGCCGCAGCCCTCCGAGCAGGAACACCGCGGAGCAGCCAAAACTACGCGCGGCACAAACACCACCGTGAACACCACGCACGGCAAAACACCGCGGTGATAACCACGCGTGACACAAACACCGTGGTGAACACAGTGTATGAGTGAGAGGCGAGCGAGGATGCGAGTACTCATACTCTTTGGTTCTTTTGGTAAAGTCACGTAGGTGAAAATAAAAATAATAAAATAACTAAATTAAATCACGACATTTCGGGCGCAACACAAGCGTCTGTCATCAGGTGGGGACAACCACAGCGAGGATGCGAGTGAGTGAGTGGGCCTGTGAGCGAGCGAGCGAGCGAATTGGTGAGTAAATGAACGTCCGAGTGAGCGTGTGACGGTAAACGAATGGGCGCACGGGTGAGGCGCTTGCCTGAAGGACACGAGCGGCTGGCTGAGGTCCAGTTCCGACTCGTCCACGTGAGGCCCCAGGGCCGAGTCGGCACGGTAGAAGTTCAAGATGGCCGCCTCGGCACAGAACGTGGGGAAGCCGCAGGCGGCGGCGAGGATCCCGGCCACGCCGGAGACCTCCACGGGGAGACTCGAGCGGTGGTGCGCCGAGTAGCGCTGCTCGCAACGCACACCACACACCACACGCCACACACACACGCCACACACACACGCCACACACACACCACACGCCACGCACACCACACACACGCACGCACCACGCACGCACCACGCACACCACACACGCACCACACGCACACCGCACGCACACCGCACGCACACCACACACACATGCATCGCACGCTTTCAGTTGCGCTTCATGTCTGTCCAGTGCTCGTCGAGCGACATTGGCTTCCGATTGCCGAACAAACACGTTACAAGGTGGCACTCATCACACACAAAGTGCTTGCCACAAACGAACCACGATACCTCGCTGACCCCGTCAAGGAGCATAAACCATCGCACTTGGTCAGCGTAGGTTTGTGAAGCGGGAGCCCATCATCCGTTTCAGATATCGCACCACCGATGTTTAGCCGTGGCCGGGAATAGAAGTTCACACACACACACATACAGCAGCGGACACTGCACACACGCACTGCACACACGCACACACCACAGCACTCACCGTGCTCACATTATCAGAGGCTCGACAATACTGGAGCAAGTGGGAGTGAGTGGGAGCGAGCGAGTGGGGAGGCTGCGGCTCACCTTGGTATCCCAGTTGTAGTGGTACCCCAGAGTGACCCAGCGCAGCTTCTCCAGGAGGCTCCGTGGCTCCCGCGGGCCCTTGCCGGCCCTGGGGGAACAGAACGCAAGGCAGCAGAGCGGAACGATCGCTCGGCCACGTGGTGCACAATCGCAGCTCCTCCACCGCGTGACACCGCGAGGAACGAGACCCCTGCCAGCTCCCCGTGGTCACGCCGGTTTGGCCGTAGCTGCTACCCGGGGGATCTTCCGTTTATTTTTGTGGGGAGCTCCCTCACCTGATGCCGGAGGCCCACACGTCGTCGCGCTGCGGATCGTGGGCGTCCAGGTTGCACACGTTGGGCTTCTGCGGGTACAGCTTGAGGCACTGGCGCACCCAGAAGCGCTGGCCGCTCGGCAGGAAGGGGTTTACGATGAAGATGAAACCTGCGGGGTCACGTGTCACGCCCCCGGCTCCGTTTGTAACAATGCCGTGCTTGCTTCTCTGCATAGTCCCCAAACGCAGGCGATCCACGACCAGCATGAACATTCGTAATGGGTTTCTTTACGGGCTAGATCGCCGTGCGGGTACGATGATGTTTCTTCAACGATAAACCTCCACCCGACAACGAACCAAATCAAGTTATCACCTGGGGAATATACCAATTGCTTTGTCTTTACCTCCATCCCCCCCCATCTTCCCCCTCCCCCCATGCCCCCCGCGGCCCCGTACCGGGGTATCCGTTGAGGCCGTAGGCCCTCCACTGCGACACAGGCTGCAGGCCCACTCGCTGGGCCTCACCGTCGAGTGCCGAGGCCTCCAGCCGGGCGCGGTAAACCTGGGGCAGCATCCAGGCACGCACGGGACGCACGGTGAGACTCCTGTTGCCATGAGAGACTGCGGGGTTACGGGGACGGCAGAACGGCTCACAGCACCGGAACGGTTAAGGGGGGGGGGGAGTCAGGTGCAAGTGCGTCGTCTTAGTTATGACTTTGTTACGATTTTGTCCTTCCCTCACACCTCTGATTAGCACGGTTGGCTCCGGATGGTGCAAAAGAAGTTCTACATACTGTACAGACAAACCCATTGGAGTGGCCAGGAGATGTGGGCAGAACAGCAAGTGTGTTCATCACCCATCTGTGTCGACATTGTTTTTCGTGTTACCATAAATACCGGGGTCCGGCGGGGGGGGGGGGGGGGGGCCTCACCGTGTCCGGGTGCCGTGCAGCCTCGCGCAGGTCGAGCACGCCGCCCAGGTCGGGCGGTGGGCGGCGCCGGCGGTAGAACTTGAAGAGTTGCCGCATGGCCTCCTCGCCGGGCTCCACCATCACCGCCGGCACCGCTGGCACCGCCACTGCGGGTACACGCGCAGTCGCCGTAGTGAGCAACGGGTGGTGGGGGGGGAGCCGTGGCGACCGCACCGGAGCGATCGGTTGCCTGCAACTCGGTTGCCTGCAACTCGGTTGCATGCAACTCGGTTGCCTGCAACTCGGTTGCATGCAACTCGGTTGCATGCAGCTGAATCTCCTGGACATCTGTGAACAAGAGCTTGAGAGCTCGGATTCCTCCAGTATGAATAAATATTCTGAATCGCGTGTACACAAAACTCTTAGCAAAACACTTGGTGTTCTATCACAGCACAGATCGCACAAGGTCTCAAAGCGCTTGACGTGAGTTTTAAGACCGTGATTTAAAAAGGGAAACACTCAGATTTCCAAACATCTTGCCAAGGTGTCAAGATGTTAACTACCTCGCCTGGTATACAGGAGGTCGTGGGTTCGATCCCAACCCTGATGCCTGTATATTTGGAGTTTGTGTACCTCTCTCCCCGTGGTCGCGTGGATTTTTCTCCTGGTCCCGCGGTTTTTCCCTCCACATTGTGAATCAACATCACACGTTTAGAGTATTTGTCTGCTATATATTTCCACATGATAAGCCACTTCACTGAGCTATCAATTGTGGCTAGGTCACTTCTGAAAGAGCTACACAGCTCAGTAGGCCTTACCTGCCAAAATAAAAGTGTAGTTTTAATAGTTTAACCACAATCGTGGAGCCTGGTTGCAAAAATCTCCCTCTCTCATAGAACAACAGTCTGGCCTTTGGAATCAGGGAACCGATTTAAAAGGCCAGTGGACTATAAAACTGAAGCCATATCGGTGAGATTATTAGGAGCCAACTCATTCAAGGCATTAAAACGTGAGAAGAAGCATCTTGAAGTCAATTCTGTAATTTACAGAGAGACAGTGCAGGGAGGAAAATAGTGATATGGTCACGTGGTTTAGTCGCGAGCACCAAGATCGGCTCTATAGAATAAGGTGCTGCTCGCCAACAGCACTTGCCCTAACAGCCTGTGCAGGCTACACGGGGTGCATCGTCTTTGTGCGCGTGCGTGTGTTCGTACTTACCTCCCGGCAGCTTTGTAGCCTTGGCCAATAATGTGCAACTACAATTTGACGTGACCCAACGAGTGTGGCTCAGGACACCGTCATCGGCCGCGCGCGTGCGATTGCTGCCGTAGTCGCCGGGCGACCGAGGCAACCAAATCACAAGCAACGGCCGTAGGCTCGAGCGGGGTACCCTGGGAGTGTGAGGTGTCGCCCGCCCTCGGTGGGCAGAGACGAACCGCACCCGTGGGACGCGAGCGATCCCCGCTAAGGCGGGCGCGGTTGGGCAAGATCTGAGCGTCGAAGAGAAGCTTCACCCCTGCGTGCCAGTGTGATTGGTGCGCCCCGGTGGCGAGATGTCCATCTCTCCTGGTAGACGGGGTCGTGGATTTCGATCCCGACCACGACACCTGCTGTATATTTGGGGTTTGCGCGTCTCTCTCTCTCTCCTGTGGTCACGCGGATTTTTCTTCACATTTAGAAACGTGCGTTTAGAGTATTTGGCTGCTATAGATTTCCACGTGATAAACCACTTCGTTGGGCTATCATTTCTGGCCAGGTCGCTTCTGAAAAAGAGCTACACAGCTCAGTGGGGGCCTTACCCGGTAAAATAGAAATAGTACAATAGTTGAGTTTAAAGTTCAAATATGTGCCAGAAGAAGATGCGTACAAGTCCAGATGAAGTGGTTCTGCACAGCACTCAAACTGCTGCGCTCTGAACACACGGCAGCCGACTGAGTAGCGTTTCAGCAGGCATGCCCGGCAAGAGGCCGCCACAATCCTCACTCGCCGCTGGACACACCCAGAGGTGGCGGCGGCGTCGGAGGTTTCCCAACGCCACATCGGGTGCTTTGACTTGACGAGAATAAATAAAAAACTCAATTCACATGGACAATATTTAAGCAGCCATCGTTTTTATTATATTTTTATTATTATGTCTTTGATGTTTCAGTGCGATCCTCTCACTCAGTTCGACATTTCAAGCATTCGGTTAGAATGGCAATTAGTTTACACATGCATACATGTCCACACTGCACACACACACGCACTGCTGCATTGGAATTGTGCTAAAATAAAATATTGCACCCATGGCACACACCAAAGTATGGAGAGGATTAGAGTCAAGGGGTGAGGGGGGGGGAATGGGAGAGGAAAAGAATGGGAAAATAAGAAAACAAGGAACGGAGAATCAGGAGCCAAAGGAACGCCGTACAGGAAGGAGAAGAGGCATGACTGGGCCAAGATGTCGGGGATGAGATGATGAGAGGGAAGAGAGGAGCGAGTACATCTGAGCTGCACGGAGCGGCGTCTGTTCTCACAGGGGGCGGGGAGAGGCGAAGGGTTCAGAGTGGGGGTGGCCACACAGAAGTCACGTGATCGACAGGAAGTTTGAGATGATTTAGATATACTGAGATACAATCGGTTTCTCCTGTTTGAGTGAACAGTGCGTTATACACTGTTTAAACAACATTTACCGGCTCTACCAAACTTGTTAAATGCATGCGTGGCAGCTGTCGGGCGTGTTGTTACGAGGGTTAGCACCGGTCTGTTCCCAATTGTTCCCCAGCCCACCCTTCGTTTCCCCAACAGCAAATAGACGCGGCAGCCTGGGGCGGCGCTGGCAACGAGACCCGGGCCGCGCACAAAACAACAGAGCGATTAAAAGGGCATTGTTTGGCTAGCGATTACACGCACCAAACCGTGCGAGTGAAAGGCGGCTATTGTCTTTGCGTTTCTGGTTTGGCTCAAGTGACCCCCCCCCCGCAGCCACTTCACCATCTCGTCGGCGCTCAATGATTTGATTCGATTGGAGAATCGAAGGGTCGACCCATGAATTGTGGCGATGCGTTGAATCGCGTGGGGCAAGGTGGGTGGAACCGTGACAGGTCTAACACGCACCGCTGGCGGTTAATAATTCACCGCGTACGCCAGAGAACGCTGAAACCGATGCCGATTACTGCACCGCGCAGCCTCGAATTACGAATGCACGCGTATAAGGTTGACACCATGACCGCCGTAATGATTTGCGCCCGGGAAAAAGTGATATTGTTTGGGTAAATCCACTAATCAGATCTCCGAATCAAATCTAAATGGCGCACAATGCAGAATTGTCTCTATTCATACGTGAACAAAAGCACACCGTGAATACGAACGTGTAACTTGAAACGTTGCGCGTACAATGCACAATGCGCATAAACAAAAGACGATCCTGTCCAAGCGTAGATCTACTGTTAGCCTACGACGAGCGAACGCCGCTTGACACAGCACGCGGCTCGTACGGAGCGAGCGCTGCCCTCTCCCACGCGAAGGGATCTCGGAGGTAGCTCTGCGACGTCCGCTTCCCGCGGGCCATTCTGCAAGGCGACCGTCGGGTCGCCACCGCTCTGCAAGTGATCCCAGTGGACGCTTCGTCTCGCGCCAACAGCGCAATCGGGATACCAATTTAGAGGAAAAAAATGACAGTTGAGGACGGACAATGTCCGGCTGTTAAGAAGCTGCGGGGGGGGGGGGGTTGGGTTTCCAGGAACGCCAGCATCACGCTGCGGCTGCCCCCCGCGGATGCCGGTAACCAGACGCTGGCGCTCCGCCAGTCGTGGGCGCTAGCGCTCCGCCCCGGCTGCCTCGGCGGCGCCGGCGCCGGCGCCGGGGAGTTGGCACTTGGCGACGAGCGCGGCGAGCCGGCCCTGCTGGCTCAGGCGTTGCGTCTCCGTGCCGCCCCCGATGCAGCGCCCGTTGACAAAGACCTGCGGCACGGTGCGAGCGCCCGTGGCCAGCGCCAGCGCCTCCTGCAGGGCGCGGCCGTCGGCGCGCCGGTCCAGCTCCACGGCGAGGTAGCGCGCGCCGATCTCGTCGAAGGCGCGCTTGGCCATGGTGCAGTAGGGGCACGCGGTCTTGGAGAAGATGACGACGCAGTTGGAGGCCACCGTGTCCCGCACGTACTCGCCCTCCGCCGTGTCGGGCGGCCGCGTCCACAGCGAGTTCCCCATCCTCGCCGCCCGGCACCGCTGAGCGCAAACGGGCGGCACCACAACGCCGTCCGGCCTTTTAGAGCGGACGCGGCCAACTTGCACAGCACGCCCGAGCGCTTGTGTCACACGTTAGCTCGCAATGTCACGCTAGACGTGACGACGCTGCGCCGCCGCCCGACGTTCGCTCCCCGAGAGAGAGGAGGACTCGAGAGGTGGGAGCAGGGACCACGGACACGAGCGGGAACGGCAGCAGCCTGGTGGGGAGTCATCGCTAACAACTGCCCAAGCTCTGTTGGTCCTCTGTATGTTAAGATGTTTTCAGACAATTAATGAGTTTCTACACGTAGAAGGAAACCGAAGCACCCGGGGAAAACCCACGCAGACAAGGGGGACAACACGAGATGGACATTTGCTGTGCCACCTTCTCCTTGCGGAGCCAGGGTATGGAAACTCGATGCGCATGGGAAGGGCGTTTCAGATTTGTGTTATCAAATAATCCTCGTTTCCTCCACAGTGCTGGATTGCAGACCGTGCATCGTAGCCACCACCACCACTGCCTGGCTTTGCCACGTCACGTGGCCTGTACGATATTTTACCATTTTTTTATTTCGCAACTCCCTTGTAGATGATTGGAGGGCGTGGTCCTTCCCTTTATTTTCTTCAGGGAATAAAAAAAACTTATCCCAAAAAAATGTAAATCTCCCGCACTGTACGCACAGAGAAAGGCAACGAGCGTGGTGTCCAGGTAAACTAAACTCAAACTAAACTATTTTACTTTCCCAGGTAAGGCCCACTGAGCTATGCAACTCTTTTTTCAGAAGCAACCTGACCACATATGATAGCCCAATGAGGTGGCTTATCACGTGGAAATTTATAGCAGTCAAATATTATCAACATGTATGTTGATTCTAAATGTAAAGAGAAAAACCGGACGACCCGGAGAAAAATCCACGCGACCATGGGGAGAGGCAAGCAAGCTGCAAATATACAGCAGCAGGCGTCAGGGTCGGAATCAAACCCACGACCTCCTGCATACCAGGTGAGTTAGTTAACATCTCACCACTGTGGCCTCGAGGTCAGGGAGCCGGGCCGGCACCCCACGGATCCCGTGCTCAACCCGGAGAACCACCTGTGCTTAAGCCAGGCCCTTAGGGGCACGCGAGTTCATGGCCTCAGGCTGGTCATCAATTAATTAAATTAACTCAATTCCGGAACTTGAGGATCAACAAATACCAGTTTAACTGCCACGTGATGAACAATCAGCCGGGTGGCGTTGGTGGTGGCCACGCTGCACGTGGCTGACTGTAATCCAGGAGGCAGCAGCGAGCTGGGTTGGTGGATCACCGTACACCGATGTTGAGCAACTCCCTTACTGTGGGCGTCGAGGTGGTGTCGTACTCTGGGCTCGCCAGGACAAGGCGGCACGGCAAAACGTAGCCTCCCCGCCTGTTCCACCGGCATGGGTTCGCGTGTTCTGCTCACGCGCGTTGGTTTACTCCGGGCGTTCGGGTTTTCTCCCACATGTAAACATTCATTAAGTGGCTGAAAACATCTTTAGAGGATCGCAGAGCTTGGGCAATTGTCGATAGCGCCGGCGCCTCCGGCTGGTCGACTGCCTTCCCGCCCTTCCGTGGTTCCTCCTCGTGCCTCCCGAGTCGTTCTCTCTCTACGAGAGCGAGCAGATGATGGGCGGCTGCACATTACGAGTTGACGCGATTGCTATTCCAACAGGAGGCTGCTTGGGAAAGTGCAGTGGCCCCTTTGCAATGACAGGAGCCAAGCGCCGATCACAGAGGCAGTTTTGTGAGATCTTCTTGCGCGGACCGTAATCCCAACACACGAGGTGCTGGCGCACCGTGGCTCCCTTACAGAATTCCACACAGACATCCCCCGGGGACACGCAACAGGGACATTCCACAGAGACACGCAACAGGGACATGCCACGTGGACATGCCACGTGGACATGCCACGTGGACATGCCACGTGGACATGCCACGTGGACATGCCACGTGGACATGCCACATGGACATGCCACGTGGACATGCCACATGGACATGCCACATGGACATGCCACACGTCGCGTAACGCGACGCCGTGCCTGCAGGACACTCTGAACAGCTGAAGCCGACGGAGTGCGCTGCCTCGACACAAAGTGGTGTTTGTTTTAGCGACCCCACGGGGATAATGGGGACGCGTCAACCCCCCTCCCCAACCCGACTGCGAGCCGTTCACTCTCACCACGTGGCTGGTTTTCACCTGCATGGGAGCCCGTGGACAACACCGCAGGGATGAGTTTGCTCTCTCTAATGAAGGTGACGAGTCGGCTCCCGGGCACGCCACACAGTCTGAACGTCCCCACGTGCTCGCTTACAGGCAGCGCACAACGGATCAAGTTCGGCACAGACAATGTGCGTTGATATGGCGGGACCACGCTGCGGAGTCTGTGGTCTGTGCCGCACCACCACGGCGGTCAGACCAACAAGCGGTGTGCCGCGGATTACAGGAGGAAAGAGCCGTGCGATTCCGTTAATCCGTGACAGATTTGCGGATTAAGAGGGTCCGAGGTTGTTTACACTCATCAAATGGTGTAAATCTGTCAATGGGTCTGCGCAAAAGGATTATTTTTGCATATTTTAGACTTGATGGTCAAATCTAAATCATGCTAAATGATTATCTTTCAAACAAATCACATTAGCACGAGTTAGTCAGTGCTTACGCAAAACTAAAAATGCTAATTAAAAAATATCACCAGAGCATTTCCCTCCAGCTCCCGCTTCTGCAGCTCCGCATGAGGCTTGCGCACTAATAATAATAATGATACAATTTGTAACGCGCGCAGATTTGCGGACGGAACGGCAGCAGCAACTCAGAGGCGTGGAGTCAAGCTCCCAGTCATTCGAAAGCGAGGTTGTGGAGGTGAATTTTTAAGTGTCTCTTGAAGGAGACGATGGAGGTGATGCTGCGAATGTGCAGAGCGACGGCGTTTCAGACTGTTGGGGCAATCTGGAACGCCATCGCATTCTGCAGCTCCGCAGAACTTTTCCAATCTCCCGCGGTATGCGGTGCCAGTTCCACACGGACGTGCGTGGGAAGTCCGTGCGGTGGTAATCATTGGTGGTTCGCAAATTACTGACATTCTGCCGACTGGAACTGTAAACCGTGCCCTTCCCCTACACGCTCTGAACTGTCCCACACACGTATTGAACAAGGCCCACTCAACTACCTGCAGAAGCACTATTTTATTCATCAATTACAACCAGACTTTCTCGAACCTAGACACAAGCATCGCTGGAGCTGCGTTTTTATCGCCGACTTAATTGTCGTCAAGTTGAAAAGATTAAACGCCCGCAGTCCGAGTACTTCTTCGCCTGCACGTAACGGAGCGCCTCAGTGATAAATATCGAAACTTTTGCAACGAAAAAAGAAAATTAAACATTGCAGACCACCACGACCAGCTTATGGAATGAAAAGAAGATTTGAAGCTACGTGTAGCGTTCATGTCAAGTAAACAAAACCAGAGGCAGCTCTGTGAAGTGAGAATGACCGTCTAGACTAGGGGTTGGCAACCAAAACAAGGGACGTTGTTTTCAAATTCGTTTAAAAAAAAACCTCAACATTTTGAGAGTTGCAATGCACACGCGGTGAATACGCGAGGCAGTGGTCCTTAATAGATGACGTCACGAGGCAGCCCTTGAGGAGTCGCACTCACCTCTAGAGCCACAGGTTGCCAACCCCTGCGCTAGGCCCAGCCTTTGGATCACTCCTCTCAAGCACTTCCCCAAGCAAAAGGGCTCTCGAACTTCCAGTGCGCACGCCCACACAAACTCGCCACAATGCTCCCAATTGAATGCACATTTAATAATCATTTGAACGTGTAATGCGCGGCACGGTATCCGCTCCCGTAGAGAGAGAGAACGATTGGGGGGGCGTGACGAGGAACCAGACAAGCGGTGAAGGCAGCCACGCGGTGAGTCGGCGCCAACAACTGTCCAAGCTCTGCCGTCCTCTAGCGCGGTGGTGGTTCTCAACCTTGTTGAGCTACTCTACCCCCCTTGCTGAATTTATATTCAACCAAGTGACCCCCTCGCCTGACCCAACATGGTTCGGAGAAATATATTGATTAACAATGAACAGCAATATTTTCACCAATTGTCCATTTTGTGAGGTATCCTAACTAGCTAGGAACTGCAAACGAATTAAAACAAAACCAACAGACGCGCTGGATGCGTGACGTCATTTGTTCACGCTCGCTGGTTACTCTGGGAAACCACATTGTGTACGATCAATGAGTTTATAACGGTCTCCTATATAGTTCTAGGTTACCATATGGATTGAAAATGTATCGGCGTTATTTTATTGGAAGATTCATATATGATTATTCACCAATGACTCTCATCCATGATATAATTTCACACATTTATGAATCACCTCATCACGTACCCCCGGCTGGGAACCACTGCTCTATATATTCAGGTGTTATCGGCTAATTAATGAGTGTATACACATTATGTCATTGCAGACCGGCAGTATGTTGTGATAAACGAGGGACTGTGGTGGTGCTGGAGTGTGGGGCTGGCCTGACCTAGCCAGGGGCAGCTCTCTGCTCGTGCAGAGAGGCACACTCATCGGGAAACGCATCTCTTCACTCAAAATTTATTTTATTTCGATTTAAAGCTTTCGTGACTGCAGGGATTAATCTTCTTGGTTCTTTCGGTAAAGTCACGTAGAAGGGAAATAATAAAATGAAATTCAGACGCTGTCTTTCCGACAGACCTGTTCTTCACCTGAGGACGGCTGCTTGTGTTGTGGCCGAAACGTCGTCAGAATTGTATATTATTTGTGATATTTTATTATTTCCCTTCTACGTGACTTTACCGAAAGAACCAAGATCAAAATTTCTTGCACGTGCCGTTGAAAATGTAACTACTCATCCGTCAGTCCCTATCTCTTCTCGATCACACACAGCTGAAACGCCCCCTTGTCAATTGCGTATGTGTACACTTTTTACATTTTCTGATATTTCAATGCAAGGCTGTGCCGATGGATCAACCGCTACCTCCACTTACTCCTCAACTGCACTTGGCTCTATGGGTCCCTCGTCATGACTTGAATTCCTGTCCACAATATGAACAAAGTAATGTTCGAGCAGAGATTTCTTCTGTGAATGGCATTGCGTACCGGTGCTACGCGTAGCTGTGATTATAGGAAAGTGCAGAGGTGTTCGCCAACGTCAGGAAGCTGCCAATCTCCAAAAATGCCAAAATCCTCAATCAGTGGCCACTGCCCACATTCAATTGGCAGCAGAGAACCCGCCGACTTCCTACAGTAATACAAATAAAGACGCTGCAAATGGACAAATGTGACACGGAAACGTTGAACGGGGACACTTAACAGTTATATATACACACAGGTCGACAAATTTGAATTTATAAAACGGCAGACGCTGTCCGACGCAAATGCTTGAAGTCGTGTTGTGTTTTAACGGTTACTTCCAGATGCTACAGCAAGTCTCTAGAGAGATGCGCTGACACAACCGGACCCCAAAACTCTGCAAGCCAACCTCGTTGGGCAGGAGTGGAGTTGGCGTATGCGTGGGGCGCTGGGCAATGGCACCTGTACCAATTACCATCATCATCATCCCATCATATCTGTATTACAGCACGTCCCATGTAAACCGCCGAGTTGAATCGACTTCAGGCAGGCGGACACTTTCCAGAACAATGATCCGCGTTAGCTGAAATCAACGAGCATAAATAAAAACCGCTTGCGTGCATTTGTGCGTTGCATCTCAACTCTTCCAGGTTTGTGCGCGTGCAGCGGTCCGAGACTCGGCGATGCCAGAAGCAGCAAGGGGAGACGACGGCGCGTGACCTCTGTGTATCGCGAGCAGCAGCAGCAGCAGCAGCAGGCAAGTCCCTCCCCGCCTCCCCCCGACCCCCAAGCGGCGCAAGCATCCTGACGCGAGCGAGCAAGCTCCTTCTACGATGCTTCATATGGACCCGCAGGGCGTGTCGGGGCAGGTCCCGCGTCCCCGCTCGCCACACCCCGGGGGAGTCTGCCGGCCATAGTTCTGCGCATTCCTCCGTCACGCCGCGTGCAACGACTTGGCGGCCGGTGCCGGTGCCGGTGCCGCCACCACCTCGCCCTTCATGAACAGGTCCTTGTCGTAAACGACTCGCACGAGCAGGGAGCAGCTGGGGCACGTGGCGACGTCCTCTCCGTTCTCCAGGTCCTCCTTGCTGATGGCGAAGCGGTCGCCGCATGGGCACGGGTAGTAGTAGGTGTCCGTCTCCTCGTCGAACTCAAAGTCCTCAATCTCCACCTCGTCGTGAAACGTCCCCTCTGGCTCGGCCATCTTGAGCGCGGGGGCGTCAGAAGTAGTCAAGGCGTCTGTTGACCGGGAAGAAACAATTCGGGGTTGAAATTTGCAGCCATCTTCCAAGGGTCTACAAACTCAAGTTGCCAGCGTACGGAACCTTTGTGCAGCCAACGTTCTGACCATCTGTACGCACGCCCGCACTGAGCGACTGCGCCGAGGCGAATGGAGCAAAGGGTCATCTCGTGCAGGGCAAAGGCGCGGTCACAGACGCGCAAATTTGTGGGTAAGAGGGGTCGCGCTCGCAGGTCGCCACAGACAATTTTTGGCCGAGTTCAACTGTGGCACCACTGTGGCCGTTGCCGCGGCCAGATGCCGATTGAGAACAACGCTACAGGGAACGATAAACACCGGCGGGGGGCTCCCTCTACTCCTCGACCCGGCGAGAGCCGAAGTCTGCCGTGTCCACGTTGGTCGTCGTCATGCGCTGCCCAACTCCGCGGCCCTGGTGGCACCTCGCACCAGGGCTCCGTGCGCTCGCGCTCCGCCGCAGGAGACGACATTCGAGTCCCGCAGAGACACGCAGGGAAGAGAAGCGATACACCAGAGGCGTGCAGACTCCCTCCACGTGCGATTACCATCAAGTGCTTCTCAAGAAACTGTACATCAGTTTTGGATTTGTTTTTCTGTTCCCAGCCATGAGACGCGGACACGACACGGGATAATTTTCATCTGTCGCTGTGTGTAGGAGGCCGTGCCTCTACCAAAGCTCAGGGCAGAGACCCCTCTTGCAGCAGACCAAGCGCTTCTGAATTCCGACCACCATCGACTCCCGACCACCACAATAGTCCGCCTGCAGTGGCTGAACACGTTCGCATGGGACTTGTGTTGTAGACGAATGGCCCAATCGTGGCCATTCGTGAGCGCCCTGCTGCATTTCACAGGAGTCTAGGGAACTGTATGACTCACGATGTGGAATACATGAGGGATGTACACCGCCTTGACCTGCTGGGACTTCTGCGTTTAAATGAGGGACGCCATAGGCGTGTGTCCCTCATTTAATATACTATATATATTTATATAAACGTCATATATTTACATACTATATAATAGGCTACAGTGCAGGGCAATGCCCCTTCTTCACAGCGCATGGTGAGGCAAGTGAGGTGGTAGTGCCACTGCGCTCCCTCTCTGACCCCTCTATGCGCTGTGAAGAAGGCCCATTGCCCAAAACGTTGCCTATTTGACATACATTTATGTTTAAAGCAAAAGTGTTTTGTAGTTTTGTAACAGCACACACAGCTCCACCACCCCGGGCTCTTCTCTCGTAGCCACACTGCCAGGTTGTGCCAACTCGCCTGTTACCTGGACCCCCCCTTTGACACAGAGTTAATGAGCAGTGGTAAACAACAACAATTTAAAATCGCAGCGGCGTTAACAACACAGCCAGCCCCTACCGCTCTCAAGTCGTGTGGTCTGGCGGCCCCCCAATCAAGGTCACTAGTAATCCCCCCCGTCCACCCCCTCTCCAAAAACACAACTACGTTTCCGACGACGACTACTACTGTTAATACGGAGGTATTAATGTGTCGACGGCTCCAGTCAACACGGTGTTAGTAAGGAGGTCATTTCACGTCGTGTATTCGTGTTTTGTCGCCGCACCGTGGAGCTCACGTTTTCTCGAGCACATTTTCAAATTTCCCTGCACAGTTTCCACGCCGCAGCCTGCTTGAAGGCTTTCGCACTCCCTGCGCCCCACAGGTTAGGTAACACTACTTTTGAGTGTGCTTCCATCACTAAGCGCTTACCTTCGCCGTGACTTTAGATATTTTTTTTATCAACTAAACATTTTTAAAAATGTTACCAGGTAAGGCCCACTGAGCTATGTAGTTATTTTTCAGAAGCGACCTGGCAATCACAAATGTTAACTCAACGAAGTGGCTTATCACGTGGAAATGTATAGCAGATAAATACTCTAAACACGCGTGATGTTGTTCAAATGCGGAGAAAAATCCACACGACAACGGGGAGAGACACACGCAAACTCCAAATATACAGCTGCAGGCGGCAGGGTCGGGATCGAACCCACGACCTCCTGTACACCAGGCGAGGGAGTTAACATCTCGCGAGATGTTCCCGAAGCGCTTCCCCCTCACCGTGACTTCAGTCATTTCCCCCCCTAAACCAGCGCTAGGGGCAGCAGAGATGGCCTCGCTCACCCACGGAAGGCTTCTCTCACGGCAAGGAGTCGCCGATCTCGGCTTTAGACTAAATCCCAACCATATCGGCTCAGTCCGCAATGGGTCTATCATGAACCCTGTGCAGTTAAAGCGACGATCAAGTTCAACAGGGGAAAAACCGGTGCCAGATCTCGATACAAATTAATTCCAGCCGCCACCCGAACACCGATGCCAATTCCCCGACTGGTGGCAACACGAAAGAGTGAGCGGGTTACCGACAAGGGGCCGTCCATAAATGACGTCACGCACCTAGGGGTGGGGGGGGTCAGACATTTATGACGAGGGGGGGGGGGGGTTTAGA
>CM025622.2:8319381-8331461 GCA_014621495.2 Entosphenus tridentatus | reverse complement strand
GCTCGCATTAGTTTCATCATTGAGTGTCTAATCGCTTGGAACACCTTAAGTCGCTGTTCTTTACTCATTTTCGAAGGGAGACACTTTCCCCGATAAGACATCATCAGTGTGAGGGCCGCCACACATTTGACACCATTGGGGCTTAACAGCATGATGGGGTGTTTTCACTTTTGTATGTTGTCTGGCTGGCCGCACTCAATGCCACCAGTGGCAAGCGGGCTTTGCAATGAAGAATCCCGCCTTAAGTGAAACATCTCCCTGGATTGCTGCTGATTTGAATAAGAGATCAGCTCATCGTGCACTTACTATCGCTCCCTACTGGATTGGCAGACTGATGCCCGCTTGCAGGCCTGGGTGCTGACTCACCTCGTGCCGCACAGAGACTGCTGCCACTGGGAGTCCCCTCGGCTAGGCCGCATGCAATCATCGCCCCCGACTCGCAGTCTGATGCCCGTTCGACAGAGCCAGGCTCTCGGTCACCTCGTGCCGCGCGGGGACAGCTGACACTGGGGGTGCACTAGTTTTCGATGAGATGAAAGTCGCTTAAAGCGTGTAATGCTCTATCAGAAACACATCAACATTGTTAAGTTGTATTATGCAACTGAGCCCATGTCCTGACTGCAGACGAATGGACCACATCTGCAACCTCCTCATTCGCAGTCACCGTGCACGGGGGTTGGTGGATCACACCGAGACTGCGAAACCTTCCCGTCGCGAGAAGGAGCCACACCCTGGCCCGCCAGGAGAAGGCAGTGAAGCAACAACGTAGTGCGCTCGCCCCGTCTGGATGATGACGATGATGGAGCGTTGCCCACCTGGCGAGTGCGGGGTTACTCCGGGCCCTCCGATTTCCTCCCCACGTGTAAACCACTCATCATCGTCGATTGGCCGATAACACCTTAATGTACATATGTAGGGGACCGCAGAGCTCGGGCAATTGTTGTTTGGCGTTGGCTCACCGCGTGCCTGCTGCTGCTGCTGCTTTACAACTCGTCAGCGGTTTCTCCTCCCGGCGCATCTGAGTCTTCCACCCTCTCTCTGCGAGAGCGAGCGAATTACCGCACGGCGACAAGTCGACGTGCCTATAACGGTATAATAATAATAATTATTATTATTATTGTTATGATCTACACAGTTCAACGATCAGCACCGCGCGGTGTAACCAAACCCGTTCGCATTGTTCATTGTTCGCGCACGACGGCCGCTGGACACCGCCCGGATTATTTCTGCGCCGTGTTTAGCGCCGCGCGAGTCTCTCTCCGCGGTTATTTCGGTCCGTGCGCGCGCGCTGCCCTTGATGAGCCATCACGGCAGCGCGCGGGGCGCCACGGATTCATGGCAAGCTGTTCATAATTGCCACGTGTGATATTCCGAACGCTTCTTACTCGACGGGTTGCAACCGAAAAGCGTCGCCAGGCTCATTGAGTGCCAGGTCGGCTCTAAGAATCCTAAACTAAAAAAACGAAAGTCCAGGTAAAGCCCACTGAACTATATACTGTAGATCTTTTTCAGAAGCGACCCGGCCACAAATGATAGCCCAACGAAGTGGCTTATCGTCATGTGGAAATGTATAGCAGCCAAACACTCTAAATTCGTGTTTCTAAATGTGGAGGGAAAACCGGAGGACCCGGAGAAACATCCACGCGACCACGGGAAGAGAGACGCGCAAACTCCAAATATACAGCAGCAGGCGTTAGGGTCGAGACCGAACCCACGACCTCCTGTATACCAGGCGAGGGAATTAACATCTCGCCACCATATCCTCTCCATTGGCCGCCCCCTCCCCTAAGCCAGCGGTGGAAATTCCACATTGCTATGGCAATTTTCCACACATGATCGTAGAAGGATGATACAACTTAACACGCGTTCGTCAACAACGCTGTGGCCTTAAAAGGGAAGCATGTATAGTAGGCGACGTTATAGGCAATGCCCCTTCTTCATGAATGATACGGTACACGGCGGCGTACCCTCATCGCAGTTCTTTGATCCTCCGTGCGATGACTGCAGACTGATTTTGAAGTGTAAATGTGATTAAAATTAGCATTATTTAACGTATTTATTTATTTATTTATTCCCTGTACTGTATATACAGTGCAGTATTATCTGATGATTTAGTGTTTGTCACCACAGATTTTGCTGCACCTTGAAAAGCCAGTTTCTGACCTTGTGTGAAAGCCCTCTGCGACACGCGACCCGGGTTCCAGCTGTCAGTGAACAGATATGATTATTATTATTTGCAGAGAATGAAAATCAAAATGGTTGGTCATCACGGCCACTACTATCAAACGCCCCAGGCGCTTCACCTTCGCTTCCTTCCGTCTCTCAAATCTTTCAGCTGTGGACAATCCCTCTTCACGCCACAGAGGTCTGCTCTGAGAGTCTCATCATCATCATCACCACTCCCACGTGGTCTTGGGTCTTATTTTCCCCTTCGTCGCCGGGCGCGACTCCAGTGCCCGTCTCGGTCACCTGCCCCCCCCTCGTCCACCCTGCACACCACGTGTCCCACCCATCACACCCTCATCGTTCTATCCTCAACCTCCGAGTTGCTTACCCTATCATCATCATCATCCTCCTCCTCCTCCACCCCACGGGGACCCACTCACCACAACCTCCTCCTCCTTGTAACATATAACATCCTTTCTTGCCACGTTATGTTTTTAACTTGCACGTTTCCTACCCTATCCTCCTCCATCATATGAAGGTGTCCCAGCTATCACAACCTCCTGATTACATCTGCAATGCAACCGACACGTTATTTACCCTTTCCTCCACCGTGCACACGTGTCCCACTCATCACAACTTCCTCCTGATGACATCTACAATCTATATCCATGTTCTACTCAGACCTTGAAAGTTGTTCCATTTCGATTTAAAGCTTTCGTGACTGCCGGGATTCATATTCTTGGTTCTTTCGGTAAAGTCACGTAGAAGGGAAATAATAAAGCAATAAAAAAAATCGAAACCTCGTGAGAATTTTATTTTTTATTTCTATTATTTTATTATTTCTCTTCTACGTGACTTTACCGAAAGCACCAAGAATATTGTTCCATTTCTCCACGATACGACTGGCATCCCTCACGCACACAAACCTCTCTCGTCGAGAGCGAGGAGTGAACGCTGCGCGGCGCCGCGTTTACAAGTTGACATCATCATTATCGCGAAAAGGCTTCTCATCGTTCACGAGGGGGCTGCTTTGACCATACTTCACCACGCTTGGTCAACGCGGGTTTGTGAAGCGGGAGCCCGTGGTCCGTTTCGGATATTGCGCCACCGATGTTTAGCCGTGGCCAGGAATTGAAGTCAGGTCATGGGGTCATCATTAAAGGCAGGCAGCGATTGAACCACGTGCATTGCCCCTCTCCAAATGATCTCGTCAAGGAGCAGAAACCATCACGGGCACCACATCGCACGCTTTCAGATGCGCTTCTGCGGTCATTTGTTGTGACATAGCCAACACCGTGGCGTGTAGCACCGTGTTGCGAGCGTGTGTAGTGACAACACTACACGTGTACACAATTCTCTGGCGCCTGTCGTGACCGCCCAGTGCTCGCCGAGGTGCATTGGCTTCCGGTTGCCGAACGAATACTTCGTTATAGGGTCGCACTCATTACACACGAAGCGCTCGCCTCATATGAACCACGGTACCTCGCTGATCTAGTCAAGGAGAATAAACCACCACCACCACCACCACCACGCCAACTCCGACCATCCTCGCAGCAGCGGCTTGTGGCTAACCATCGAGCAAAAGCGGCGGTCACCGCATCGCGCGCTTTCAGATGCGCGTCTGCGACCGTCTGGAACGCTCTTTCGATATTACGAAGGCACTGAAGCAATGCACTTTAAAATCTAAATTGAACGCGAATTCCTTTAGAACTGTTGTCTCTTCTCCCGCACCTCCGAATAGCACGGTTGGCTACGTTTAAGATACACGGACACATTGCCCACTCCACGATCCTCAGCCGTTGGCTCATGCGTTTCTATTTATCGTACCACCAAATTCTATTTGTTGCGGCGAGAATGCTCGCTTATAATAACCGCTTGGCTGGCATGGCAAGGACGCGGGCGCGCGTGTATGTGTGTGTTGGGTCTTTTTGTACAATTCATTAGCCGTGGCACCCGTGCCCCGTCATGGGAAAGAATGTGTGGGCATCTCAGCTGTTTGGCATAGCGAGAACAAGGGGTTATTTCTGCAGCAGGGCCTGGCCACGGGGCGGAAAGGGCAGGAGTCGAGGTGGATCCATAATGCTCCGACGTTTGTGGAATCCCGCGTGTTATTTTCGTAGGTGCTAATTTGGTAATGAGCAGCAATAAGTGTCTGTCAGGCGTTTAAATCAACCACCCCTCCTCCCCACACCCCGGGCGCTATTTGGATGTGATTGTTGAACGAGCTTCACCTTGTACAAGCGAGGCTCAAAACAAACCACTGCTGTGAAGGGGCCGTGCTTTCGCGTTCGGTGGCTGCGAGCCTGAGACTCGTTTTAAACACCTCTATTGATCACAGAGGTGGTATATCCTTGCTTCCCTGCGTCTGTGTTGTGCTCTTCACGTGGCAATGATAACATCTGCCACCGCTCCTTCATACGGGGTCTGGGTCAATGCTTCCTATCGTGTTATTCTATTTATTTTCACAAATCACAGAGGGGTTATTTAAGCTATTTGAACGAACGTTCAAACTAGCTTCCACTAACATCAATGCACGATGCATTAATTATTTTTAAAATTAATTTAGTATTTTAAAGAAATGTCCAGCTGCCTTCTATAGGATATTTAAACAGAAATTTAACTCGTTCGTCTTCAATCAAATGTCTTTCTATTATAAACATAATCTGAAAGGGAAGAAAACATATAGACGTTAATAATTATATATATACGATATTTACTTAAGGAACAAACAATTAAAATGTTTAATGCTGGTGTTAAAATAAAAGTATGGGGCCACTTTGCTGTATATGCCACCCTGCATATACAGCGCAACAACAAACTCCAAATTCCGCAATGTTTAAAACATTTATTTACCGCTCGATCAGTTCAGTTTGTTGTCCTTGCCCCGCACCTCCGATTAGCAGGGTTGACGAATCGGGACGACTGCCCTGGGCCCCGCGCTTTGGGGGGCCCGCGCTTCGACATCACGGTGTCCGATGTAATACTCCCAGGTTTAGTTTGAAGGCGTTGGAGGCGCCACACCCCCTATGGACGGCCCTCATTGCAAAGATCCTACAATGCAAACTATAATCAACATTTTTTTAAAAAGAAGGATGTTAAACATTTCACGGACAGACGACATGAGTAATGTAGATTTATTACGGACAGCAGCAGATACACAAAGACAATTAATGAGAAAAATTCGAGAATAAGCAGAGTTACATTTCTGCCACATGTGATGAGTAATCAAGAGACTAAATATGCGTGTGGGGTTGACTGGGAAAATGTTCGGTACCTCAAGAAGCCGGGAAAGCCAGCGAGTTAGGAAGATGCATGAGCAATTTGAACAAATGGAAGCAACTGCGAGTGTCTGTTGCATATTTCTTGGTGAATGTCATGGGCAGAGCTGAATGTAAGGACGGTGATGATAGCCAACGCCTTGAGAAAAGACATGGCACATAGAGAGATCGACTATCATTGCCCATAGACTAACATTGCCCATAGATTAGCATTGCCCATAGCCTAACATTGCCCATATACTAACATTGCCCATAGACTAACATTGCCCATAGACTAACATTGCCCATAGACTAACATTGCCCATAGACTAATATTCCCCATCGACTAATATTTCTCATAAAATAACATTGCCCATCGACTAACATGGATTATATACTAACATTGCCCATGTAGTAACATTGCCGATATACTAACATTGCCCATATACTAATACTGCCCAAATAATAACATTGTCCATATACTAACATGGATCATATACTAAAATTTCCTATAGAATAACACGTTCTTGAGTAAATACAGGGTGTTTCAAATAGATGGACTCAATCTCAAAACAGTATATTTCACGATGGCAACATGTTACAATTACACAAAAAGTTGCAAACGGTTTAATGAGTTACTGTATAACGTTTTACTAACCATTTTATAAATGCTCTATGTGCCCTCCACCTGCTGTACGGACAACATCGAGACGACAGTTGAATTCGTCCCAAACGCCTCTCTTCTCACGTTTTCCCCTGAGCTGCGTGCTCGCCCTGCGCTCTTCCCCTTACATCAACAGCCTCAAATTATCGGTACCAACGACGAATTGTTTGACATTGGCGGATCAACGCCAAAACGCCGTTGAAACGCACGCTGCACCGCAATTACGGATTCAGTCTTGCTGAACTGCAGAACGCAAAACGCCCCTTGTGTGTTGTGGGGGGTCACCATCTTGCGAACGACTGAGGCTAGGGGCTGTTCGTGCGCTGGGAGAGGCATCGAGCGGTAATCACTTGAAACTCTATGCCCCGCCCTCTTTCTATGCCCCGCCCTCTCTATGCCCCGCCCTTTCAAGTGGTAAGAGTTGCATTCATGGGCGGTTCGTGGTTGCAGAGATATAGCGATTTCAAATCGGGTCCATTTGTTTGCAACACCCTGTATAATGGATTGAGTGCACGATCGCCTGCGACTTTGCCAAGGAACACGGCTCATGGTTCGAGGCAGGGTTGAGTGGCGGACTGATGTCCGTTTCAAAACAGCCGCAACTTACAGCCACGTTGTCAATCCACTGCTGGATGAAGGCCTCCCTCCTGCGTGTCGGTCATGGAGGTCGTTTGACCATACTTCACCACGCTTCTCGGTGGGCATCCGTGAAGCGTGTACGGGGATATCTTCCCTGGCCACTTTAATTTAATCGCGGGTAGGAATCGAACTCATACATCTGGGTCGTCACATCTGAACAATGCAGTGGCAATGATGAATGAGTGTTCATTGGTGGGTGAAGTCATCCCTGGTGGTTGAGTAACACCAGCTCGCAAGTCGCTTTACACCCAGTGCCAAGAACAATTAGAATATACTGTTAGGGGCCGTCCATAAATGACGTCACGCACCTAGGGAGGGGGGGGTGTCAGACATTTGTGACGATGTGTGACGAGGGGGGGGGGGGTGAGAAATGTGACGTCACATCAAAATGTGCAACTTTCAATAAATATAAACATTATACTTAATTAAATAGACTTTTTAATAAATGTTTTCTCTTACAACATCAGAGTGCAGCGTCACATTAAATACGTACTACAATGACAATAGTTTAAAGCGATTTGAAGCATGTTTAATATTTTGGGGGGGGTGCAAAGCTTTGTGACGTCATATTTGAGGGGGGGGGTGTCTGACTTTTTGTGACGTCGTGTGACGAAGAGGGGGGGGTCAAAAATCGTCCAAAATCGCGTGACGTCATTTATGGACGGCCCCTTCATAGGTTCTCGCTCACAGCACTTGCGCCAGTGGTCGTGATGCGTCAACGCCTTCCACTCCTGCCACCCTCCCGATGCCCCTCCCCCACACCGCCACCACTCCCCATGCGCCCCTCCTTCTCCATCCTCCTCCACAGCTGATTGTGTTCGCACGTGTCCGTGTCCAGTCACGCGTTCGCGAATTCCCCTTTCACCACGCGACAGTCCACACACCCCCTCCTCCCCACCCCCCCGGTCATTAGCGCCGTGCGTTAATCGCGGCTCCCATTGACGTCGGCGAGCCGCTCGCTCTGAGCACCGACGATGAAACGGAGTCGGTTAACGTTGTCAGTGGAGCGGTGGTGCAGCGGTGGTGCAGCGGGTAGCGCGCTGCGCTGCGAAACCGGCGACCGAGTTCGTATTCCCGCTCACGGCCATCACCGGTGACGATTATTTGAACCGGTCCTGGGCCCCTCCTCTAGGTCGACTCGGCCGCAAATGAGTATCTGGTGCGGTGTGTAAACATCGTCACTAAGAAGACAAAGGCGGCCGGGCGTGGTGCTGGCCACCCACCCCACCCCCTCGTGTGCCGTGCCGGCCCTGCATTAGGGTGCTGCTACTCGCTAACAGCCCTTGCTGCTGCGTGGACAGTCGTGCACAAACACATATCACAAACAAAAATAACTTAACAATGTCTGTCAACAACACTGTGTGGCCCTAAATGAAATACACAATCGGTGACGTTACGGCCAAATCAACCTTCTTCATAGCACATCAACAGAGAAGCAAGCAGAGTGGATGAAAAGAGTTGGAGACTGCGTTTGGGACCTGATGAGAATTACACTTTACATTCGTTTTCTGATGACATGTTTATAAATGACCACGTGAATAGTTACACGAATAGCTGTTGAGAAACAGATACTCAACAAACACTGACAATTGATGTCCCCATCAATTATACAAAACAAAAGTATTACGACTAAAGAAACCAATTTATATCGAATCAACAATAATGATCAAAAGTATTCTCAGTGTCCTAGGGAACCTGCTAATGGTAATAGGCGGCCTAGGCAGAGGGAATTGTGGTTGTAAGAGAACGTTGTTGTGGTTGTCAGGTTCTGGGCTTCTGTGCGGCCACACCAGAGATCATATATCTGCCAATCCATCGTCCACATTTTAAAATAGTTTTATGATGGTCAGTTTTGTTTTTAATGGGCACGTGAATAGTTACACGAATACAATCCATCGTGGGCTTCTGTGCGGCCCCATCAGAGATCAGATGCTCTGCCAACCCATCGTCCGCTGAGTTCCTGATTCAAATCATTCCCGAATTGCGAGGTCCGCAATGCAGCGGAGAACGTTGGATTTGCCATTGAAATGGACTTTGTGGCAATCCTGCAGGTAGCTGAGCTTTTCCGTTGTATCCATCCAACGCCGATTTGTTTTTATTGTTGCGTCAATTTAAGGCTCAAAATCGCCTGGAGGAGATTTTAACGATTCTGGCAATTTTTGATGATGTCTGTTGTCACTGCCAGTCTGTACCCAATCGTTAAATGCTTGTGGATTGCTCTTCAGCACACCGGGTGTGCTACAGCAATCATCAATTGTCAGTGTTTGTTCACTTGACAACGCTATCGATTTGGCTGTGTTGGGTGGAGGAGAGTGAACGACACACATTGGAATTTTACTCACGCATGGAAATGACCTCCCCCCCCAAAAAAAATAGTTATGAATCTTAACATTGCTCCTCGACGCATGTTAAAGTTATCTTCTGTTATTCAGTAAACGTATTTCAAACTGTTTATATGTTTCTTGAGTCCACCTTTGCAGCCTTCTTTAACCCCTTAAATCATTTGCTAAAGGTTGAATCTCGTACGTAAGCTTTCACGACCAACATTACGACTCACAATCGGCTGATTCTGGATTACATCGTGCAGGGACGATGTCAATTAAACCTCCCCATGAGTAAAATGAACGAATAAATAAATAATAATGAATCCCTTTATACCTACAGGTTATTGCTGTAGTTTGTCGACCAATCTCGGAATCGTCAAAGCTTCATCTGTTCATGTTCAAGGCTTTATGTCTTCAAGCCACTGTTGCAAGAAGAAAACATTTCTACTAATAATATTGAGCGCAACTGCACCACACATGCGCTGCGTTATGCGCAACGCACGGAGGCTCAGAGGTCGCGATGATTTCAGCCAATGCAGCGGAGTGTGCACGCGCGAGGCCGGAAGCCGGAGCACCCCGAAGAAACCCACGCGTGTAAGGGGAGAACACGTGTGGGGGGGGGGGGGGAATCCGGATAACCCCATAAATAAAGTCACGTGTGCGAGGGGGCAACTCTCTATCCCGTAAAGACGGAAGAGGCTGAGTCCCCACTCTGCTGCATCGCTTTCTCTAGGCAGAGCCAGGGTGACCGCTCCTCCTCGACGCGCAAGGGAAGTGAGTTTCGCAACATCAGTGCGGTGATCCTCCAACCCCTGCTGCTGCTGCTGCTGCAGACACCGCAGTGCAGGATTACAGGCGGCAGTCACGCGCGGTAGCGTAGCTACCACTACAACAGTTATTTTATTACGACCGTACCCACTACCACTTTAGCCACCAACCACCGTAGCCACCGCCACCGTCGCCACCACCACCGTCGCCACCAATACCGCCTGGCCTAACGGCACCGTGGATAGCCTTGGTAGCTCCTCCTCTGACTCAGCAACTCACAGTTCATCTCAAAAATTCGGCGGGCACCCCCAGTGGCAGCTGTCCCAGTACGGCACGAGGTGACTCAGCATTTGGCCTAGAAGTGGTCATTGTGCCAGTGGGGGTGGAGGCGACGATTGCTGCTGTGTGGAACGTACGTATGTACATGTATGTACGTTGGACTTCTTTCGCACCGTACGTAGCCAACCGTGCTAATCGTAGGTGCGGGGGAAGGACAACAAACTAAACACAAATAGCCCAAATTGAGTACAGCGAGACCTCGTTTAGCGCGGGAGATGCATTCATGAAAATTGCTGCATTAAGCGAAAACGCACAAAGCGAGGAATTACTGAGTTACACAATCACAATCGCATTTTAATTCGGCCTGCAGCCATCTCATGGTGGCACAAAGAACCGAGATGTGCGTACGCCACTGCATATTGTGTCATTTCATGACCTGTATCATTACACATACTGCATTACTCCGCGTACTGTACCATACCGCTCAACCGCGTAGCTCAAGAAAGTAGTTCTACATGGACTGTTTATAAACCGCGTTATAACGGGACACGTTCCTCGTTATAACGGGCGTTGTACCAGAAGTGTTCCCTAATAGAAGAACAACGTTAGAGCGGAAACGCTTTGCGTGAACACGCATTTAGTTGAGTACTTGGAGTAGTTTTTGCGATGGCATTTTTTTTCTATTTTGGCAAATTTGGACTGTGACGCCGTCACACGATGGCCAATTCGTTTCGAATGGCGCCTGATCCAGCACTGTCAGTGAGTCAGGCAGCGCGTAGACTTTTACCGTGAACACACACACACACCGCGGTATTAACCGGGGCGGGCTGCCGGGTTTCGACCGCGAACCTCTGCAACAAAGCGACGGACACGCTCCCGCCAGTGGGGGGGGGGGGTCATCGCCCCGTAACCTGCGTTACGTTGACGTGCTGTGGCGTAGACGCATTGTCGCATATTGTAGAGGTCGTCATCTCGGGTATTAATACTGGTCACGTGGTGCCACCCCTGGGCTGGCAGAGTTCACCACGAGCCCCCCCCTCAACCCCCGGAGCGAGGAACGAAAACCCCCGAGGGATGAAAGTGGAAAATCCTTTGCGGTTGTTTTCACGAGCAAAACGAGTCAGTGGCGATGTCAACAAACGCCACGAGGAGGAGAAGAGCGACGCGCAAGATGACCCCTCTGCGGGGTCGAGTGAGGAGGGGGATGGGTGGGCCGGTGGGGAGAGGTGGGGGGGGGGTCAGAAGAATGGACGTGATAACAGTCGGCAGGTGCTGCGCGGCTCGCAGCCACGGCTCGTGTTTAATTTTAGGCATTGTTTAAAGTATCACTTACGCTTGGCGGTTACGAGCGTTGAGCGGGCCACGGGGTGACGTGGGACGGCGGTCCGTGGCAATTACCGCGGAATGCCACCGCCGATTGCCTCGTCCGGTGGTCCGTGCGGGCGTCAGGGCGGCTCCGTCGCGGTGGTGAGTTTGTGGTGCATTCGCGGAGACGTGTCGGGTGGTGCTGTTGCCTGCGGATAAATCGCCCGGAACGAGCCTGAGCTGGGCACACATCGCACGCTAAGCAAGAGCGAGCCTGGACAATTGTTTGGGCTGGTCACTCACCACGTGGTCACCCACCACGTGGTCACTCACCACCTGGTCACCCACCACCACGTGGTCACTCACCACGTGGTTACTCACCACCTGGTCACCCACCACCTGGTCACCCACCACCACGTGGTCACTCACCACCTGGTCATCCAACACCTGGTCACCCACCACCACGTGGTCACTCACCACCTGGTCACCCACCACGTGGTCACTCACCACCTGGTCACTCACCACCTGGTCACCCACCACCTGGTCACCCACCACGTGGTCACTCACCACCTGGTCACTCACCACCTGGTCACCCACCACGTGGTCACTCACCACGTGGTCACTCACCACCTGGTCACCCACCACGTGGTCACCCACCACCTGGTCAACCACCACGTG
>CM025622.2:8285691-8302480 GCA_014621495.2 Entosphenus tridentatus | reverse complement strand
GTGTAATGTGTGTACTGCGTGTGTACTGTGTGTGTAATGTGTGTACTGCGTGTGTACTGTGTGTACTGTGCGCGCTACTTGGCAGGCAGATGTCCCCTCGTGCGTTTTCGCTTCGTGCACCCTTTTTTGGAACGCATCTACCACCACCACGACTACTACCGCGTAGAGCGAGGGGGGCACCAGTGGTTGCTAAGTTACACTGCGATAAATTGGTACTCCAAACCTGTACACTTTCGTGACGGTTGAATTGGTTTGTCTGTGTCGGGTGGCGGAGGGTCTTAACGACACAACTTTTGGCCAGATCATTACGTGGCCGAACCCAAACATCTATTGCGAATAACAATAACAATATTAAAGTAGCTGGGATCACCTGCATGATAGGTTTTTACTAATCTGTGATCACGCGTCTGTGTATAATCCTCACTTAGACAGGACATCGATGGCATTGCGTCTTACCATGCCGGCCTTCATAGGTGCTACTCGCTAGCAGCACTTGCCCCACAAGTCTGTTAAGGCTACACGGGCGATCTTTGTGCATGCTCGTGATGATGTACCGTATAGAACAGTCTATATACACGGACAGATATATGTTTATGTCCGTCCAAAAGTATATGTGAGTTCAATATATGTGTATATGTATATGTCTGTGTGAGTCTGTGTGAGTCTGTGTATATGTCAAGTGGGGAGCGGTAGTGTAGCGGTTAGCACGCTGCGCTATGAACCTGGCGACCCGGGTTCGATTCCCGCTCACTGGTCAACACCAGTGACGATTATCTGAACCGGTCCCGGGCCTCCCCTAGGTCGACTCAGCCTCAAATAAGTACCAGGTGCGATGTGTAAACATCGCCACTCGGGAGACAAAGGCGGCCGGGCGTGGTGTTGGCCACCCACCCCTCGTGTGCCGTGCCGGCATTCATAGGTGCTCGCTAACAACACTTGCCCCTACAGTCTGTTAAGGTTATACGTGGAATCTTTGTCTTTGTATATGTCGATGTGTGTACATGTCTATGTGAGTATATGTGTATATATGTCTTAGTACAGAACATGTGTGTCCATCTATGTGGGTATATTTGTATACACATGTGTGTCGATTTGTATATAGGAATATATGTGCGCATGTCTTTGTGTGTATTTGTCTATAGGAGTATATGTGTGTATCGAGTGCGATGTGTAACCATCATCGCCACTAGGAAGACAAAGGCGGCCGGGCGTGGTGCTGGCCAACCACCCACCCCCCCCTCTCGTGTACCGTGCATAACAACACTTGCTCCTACAGTCTGCTCGGGCTATATGGGTGATTTTTGTCTATGTATGTTTATGAAAATATGCACTTTTTTTTAAGGAACGAGACCGGAGGAGGATTTCTCCACCAATCTGTCTGCCGTCTGCCTGATGATGTCGGTTGTGATTCCGAGCGAAACGTCCTACTCGCATTGTTAGTGTTGTGGATTTGCTCTCCAACACAGCGGTTAGTGCTGAACTAGCAACGAATTGGCATGTTCTGTTTACGAGACAAACCTTACTAATTTGGCTGTGTCGGGTGGTGGCGGGTTTAACGACACATTCATCATATATTTACGCGAGCTAACCCAACAAGAAAACCTCTATGGTGGATGATATTGGTCGCTAAAGCCAACGGCGTGTTAAACTGATGTTTTTCGTATGTGTGCAAGTGAATCTGTGTCCGTGTACTTGCGTGTGTATTAGTACATCCACTGTGTGTGTACTGTGTATTTACTATATATGTGTGAGTGCACGTGGGCCGCCTTAATAGGTGCTCGCTAACAACACTTGCCCAACAGTTTGTCAAAGGCTACACGGGGGATCTTTGTCTTTGTGTGTGTTTGTCTACACGGGTGAATGTGGGGAGCGGTAGCGTAGCGGTTAGCGCGTTGCACGACGAACCTGGTGACCCGAGATGAGACTCCCCTAGGTCGACTCGGCCTCAAATGAGTTCCTGGTGCGGTGTGTAAACATCGCCACTGGGGAGACAAAGGCGGTCGGGCGTGGTGTTGGCCACCTACCCCCACGTGCGCCGTTCCGGCCTTACATAGGTGCTTGCTAACCGCACTTGCCCCAACAGTCTATTAGAGGCTGTACGGGGCGGAGTCTTTGCCTTTATAAACGTGTGCAGTCTATTACAGATCGGCCTGCTGATTTAATTTACAGTGCTAATGCACTACTGGATGAAACGGCTCCACACATCACCGCTTGACCATACTTCATCAAGGGGCGGGGGGGGGGGTGAGCAGGACCGGTTCAGATGCCACTTGCCACTGACGGTAGCCGCTGCCGGGAGTCGAGCTCTCACATTTGCCGTGTTCAGCAGAGCGCGGTGCTGGAAACCACTGCACCACCGCTCCTCCGCGCGCATTGGCGTATAGTCGCGTATGCGCGTTAGAGCAAGCGTGGATATATGATAATATAGCAATGATAATTATACAGCAATGCATCGATGCGCGTCTATTCCATAAACGAAGTTTTGGTTTCACGAACTTTGGATGTATTGCTATTATTTGACACAGAAAGCTAAAAAGAAAAAAATACTCTGAAATAAATAAATAACGAGACCAGCGAAATCCGGCACCAGATCAATTTCGTGTGTTCTCTATGTTTATTTTATATTTCAGTTTTTTATTTCAATACTATACAGTATAAAATATTGCTATTTTCAACACGAATTGTCTTCGTTTACAATATAAGTGGTAACTTACGAAGTATTTATAGTATGAAACGGTAATGTAGGAAGGCTGGGAACGCATTCTCGTAGTACTAATGTTAAACGCTGTTCCATATACGATGTTTCAATATACGAACGAAGCTCCGGGGGACGCACGTTTAGTTTGTTGTCCATCCCCGCACCTCCGATTACCACGGTTGGCTACGTACGGTGCGAAAGAAGTCCAGCATACGCCCATACATCTACTTCGTATATGGAGGTACAACTGTAATTATGATAATCATTATTAACTATGCAGAAGAGTCCAAGCACTCCCTTTCAGGAGGGTCCTGCCACATTGGGTTGGTTTAAACAAATATATTTTTGTTTGTGTACACGTGGGGAGGAAACCTGAGAGTCCGTATAATATGCCACGTGTGCGAGAGGGCAACGCTCTATCCTCGTGCAGGTGGAACAGATGGAGATGAACCCACGCTTTGCTGTACTGCCTTCTCGCGAGACAGGGTAATACGGCTCATCCTCGACGCCCACGGGAAGGGAGATGTCACAACCATCTGCGTGTCATCCACCAACCCTCGCTGCTGTTTCCACAGTGCTGGGCTACAGGCAGCCACGTGCAGCGAACACGCGTGTACTGTGCACACGCGTGTACAGCGTGCACTGTGCACACGCGTGTGCGTTTGTCTGTCTGCGCGTGTGCGCGCGCGTGTGCGCGTTGTGGGGAGCGGTGGCGCAGTGATTAGCGCACTGCGTTGCGAACCCAACCGCCACAGTTCGACTCCCGCTCACGACCAACAACAGCGGTGGATATTTAAACCGGTCGACTCAGCCTTGAAATGAGTACCTCGTGCATTGTGTAAACATTAGCATTGGGGAGACAAAGGCGGCCGGGCGTGGTACTGGCAACCCACCACATCGTGTGCCGTCCCAACCTTCAAAGCTGCTCGCGAACAGCACTTGACCCAACAGCCTGTTAAGTCTATACAGGGGATCTTTACCTTTGTACGTATTATAAGTACAGACGGGTCGTTAAAACATCGGGATTATATTTATTTACATAACCGGTAACCGCATGAAAAAAACCGTATGGAAACCGGTTACCGGATTGCCATCACATATCGAAACGTCTAGCAATAAACATGATGCGTTTAGCTGCTGGAGGTGGGAGCCTCTTCAATCACCCCCCCACTACCCCCCCCACCACCACAGGTGTAAGTCGGTCGGTAGGTGGTGGGGAAAAGAGTGGGCACGCCCACCTCTTCCAAGACGCCTGGGCAGCGTGGAAGAGTAGGCAGAGGGCCCACTCTAGAGCGGCCTCTAAGCGGAGGCGCTTGGACCAGCTGGTTAATGAACATCTCTGAAATAACGGACATCTGTCAAAAGAGCTTCATGGCTAATCGGATTCCTCCAATATAAATGAATATTCTGATTCTCTTCCTTCAGATTCCGATTGTGAGTGAGCGAACAAGCAAGGCAATTGCATGGCTGCGCCTTTATCTTTTAACCGAGGAACGATAGCAGAAGTGAGACGTGCTACCACGCGGTGCCGATCGGCGCGTTCGTCGATAGAATTCAACTGAAAAAACGGTTACTGATTCATGACTCTCCGAACCGGTAACCGATTGTTTAAACGGTTACCGGTTTTACCGGCTATCGTCTAACAAACCCTAGCGTACGAGCGAGTGCATGCGTACACGCACGTACGTGTGGTGTGTAAGCGTACACCGTGGAGTGTATGTGTGTGTGTGCACGTCTCTGTCATGATGTGTGTGGTGCAGGGGTTCGCGCGCCGCGCTACGAACCCGATTCCTGCTCACGATCAACACCTGCAGTGATGATCATCTGAACCGGTCCTGAGCCCCCGCTAGGTCGACTCGGCCTCAAATGAGTACCTGGTGCGTTGTGTCGTAAACAACGCCAGACGGGAGACAAAGGCGGCTGGGTGTGGTGTTGGCCACTCACCCCCTTGTAGGCGCTCGCTAACAGTACTTGTCCCAACAGTCTGTTAAGGCTACATATCACTATATGAGTATCCGTGTGTCAATGTGTGTATATTTCAATGTGTATATATGTATATGTCTAAGTGAGTATATGTGTGTGTGTACGTCTAAGTGACCATATGTGTGTATATGAGTGAGTCTATGTGAGTTTGTGTGTATATGTTTATATGAGTATATATGTGTGTATGTTTGTGTGTGTATATGTGAGTATGTGTGTATATACCGATGTCATATACGAGCTATGGGCAGCGAGATTCGCCATCTATTTATTGGCTTTAGCGTCACACGCTTCGACAAAGCACCTGCAAATGAAGTCACCAACAAGATTTCCTATTGTAATTCAGAACACACACACACACAAATATTTAAAACGCACACTTACAAATCCTCGTAGGCTTATCGTCTCAAGCGAACGTTAAAATCACTTCCTGTCGCATATTCCTCATGCCTCATTATAACGAAAAGCGTCACTATTTGCGCCACGATTCAGGTGTCTGCACTCTGCATCACTCAGTCACCCGCTCGCCCGCGGGCTATTGACGGCGTGCGTCTCTTTGCTGGCTGTGTGATTGAGTTATTTATCCACGCGCCTTTAGATCTGGGACGAATGTAAGGCGATAGCGTGCGTGGGGAGCGGTGGCGCAATGGTTAACGCACTGCGCTACGAACACGAGGCACCCGAGTTCAATTCCCGCCCGCTGACAAATAACAGCGGCGAGTATTTGAACGGGTCCTGTCGGGGCTCCCCGTAAGTCTACTCGGCCTTAAAAACGAGTACCCGTTGCGACGTGTAAACATACGCACTGGGGAGACAAAGGCGGCCGGGCGTGGTGTACCGTGCCTTCATAGGTGCTCGCTAACGGCACTTGCCCCGACAGTCTGTTGAAAAGGCTACACGGGGGAACTTTGTCTTTGCGAAGGGAGGTAACGTTTCTATGACATCACAACACGTAAATATAAATGCCGAGAATATTAATATGCGGGACAATATTAACCACAGCAGAGGTTATTATTATGATTATATTGCTATCACGGGTATTTGTGGCTCCTCCTCGCGCTACGAGTCGTCCTCTCTCTCTCTCTCTCCCTCCGAGAGTGAGCGACTACTGTGTTGCGTTACAAGTTGACATATTTATAATTTATATATATATAAGCCTTCATATCAATTCATTACAACTATCTAAACAATGTTAAAACTATTAAACATTTTTATTTTAGCAGATAAGGCCCACTGAGCTGTGTAGCTCTTTTTCAGAAGCGACCTGGCTAAAAATAATAGCCCAGCGAAGTGGCTCATTACGTGGACATTTATAATAGCAGCCAAATATTCTCAACGCGTGATGTTGATTCTAAATGTGGAGGGGAAAACCGGAGAACCCGGAGAAAAATCCACGCGACCACGGGGAGATCGAACATTCAAACTCCAAATATACAGCAGGCATCGGGATTGAACCCTCGACTTCCTGCATACCAGGTGAGGCAGATATAATCTCGCCACCGTGTCGTCTGATATATCAACTTCATAGAAATACATGGGCATGCGATGCGAAAACAAGAGACTCGGTATACACGTGGGTCCGACTGGGAACATTCGAGGTACCACAAGACGCCAGAGGAAGACAGCGAATGAAGTCACAGAAGCAATTTAAACAGCTGGGATGCAACTGGGAGGAGAGAATCCGATGCAGAGTTGCAGAGTAAATATCACGGACAGAGCTGAATGGAAGGAAGGTCACGATCGCTGACGTCTTGATAAAGGACACGGCTCATGGAGAGATAGAGACTAACATTGCCCATCGACTAACATTGCCCATCGACTAACATTGCCTATAGACTATCACAATCTTTATTTTTACTGGAGGAATCCAATGAGCGATGGAGCTCTTTTTCACAAATTGTCAGTAGGGGCGGGTCAGCAAGTTTCAACAACAATACTAAAAGAAGCATTGCCTATCGACTAACATTGCCCATAGACTAACAGTTCCAAAAGACTAACTTTGCCCATATACTAACATTGCCCATAGACTAACATTACCCATAGACTGACATTATCCATAGACTAACATTACCCATAGACTAACATTGCCCATAGACTTACATTACCCATAGACTAACATTGCCCATAGACTAACATTACCCATAGACTAACATTACCCATCGACTAACATTGCCCATCGACTGGTATTGCCCACTAACTTAGTCAAGAGTGAGATACACGAACTACCCGAGATGTAACCGAGGGGACAGTCATTGCAGTTCCAAGCAAAGGCAGTGAGCTGGCCAGGAGGACGATGGAACAACGCGCATCACGAACAATGGGGGGCACGCGCCGCAGCGATTAGCCAATCAAGTGGCGAGACATCAACACGTGTGCGCCTCGTGCCTCGGGGGCAACGGTTGAAGGCGCGCTGGGGATCAAACCGGGACCGCGTGCTGTGCGTGAACTGCATCGATAATTGCTTTGGTTCTTCGTTTACGTTATATCTGTTAATTATTTGCAGTTACAATAGACTTTTTGAGTGTTCCTGCCCACTCGTAAGATTTCTCGTAAATTTATGAAAGGCCTACGCGTTTCTGCGGCAGTCTGGAACGTTCTTCCTTCCAATATTAGGAAGCCACTGGAGCTATTCACTTTAAAATCATCTAGATTGACACCCATTTCTTTAGAACTGATTTTTGTGTTGAGTTTGTTGTTCTTCTCAACTCACTCTACGGTCATACATATTAACTCGCTGTACGATCACGCGTGTCAACTCACTGTATGGTCATGCATGCCAACTTACTGTACAGACACGCATGTAACTCACTGTACGATCATTCATGTCAACTCATTCACTGTAGATCATGCATGTCAACTTACGGGCTATGAAGACGGTCCACTGCCTAAAACGTCACGCGTGACATTATCCATTTTCAAACCACAGCAGTTTTGACGAATGCCTTTTTTGCGTGTTTGGTTAATCGCGCTTGGTCACCAGCTGTCCACGCAGCAGCATCACCAATAATAGATCAATGATTGTTATAATAGTCATTGTCATCATCACGATTCATGGGCAGATAGCCCGTAGGTGTAAACTGCACATTATCGTCATTTGTTTCCACTTTGGTGCCATCCATTTAGTACGTACGCAAAAATCTGTCAAAACTTGACCCCTCCCCCCCTCCCTGAACGCATGCGTACTTTTTACACCACCCACCCCCCACCTGCGTACGTCCGCCTGACGCACCCCCCCCCCCTGAATCCTATAGAATGGCCGATATTTAATCCACGCAGAAACGATCAAGGATAAATAATATTGTAGTGGATTCAACTGAGTCGCAGACATACTCTTTGGAGGCAACACATTTATTGATACCAACACAAAGGGGTAACTGCCCCTTTACCAGATAACAACCTACGGTGGTGGACCACCAGGCTAACTACACTAATCACACTGGGAGTAGCTACAACGGACAGGATCCCATCTTGGCTCCAGGTCCACGTGTTGGTGACTCTTCTCGGACGTAGAACGAAGATCTTCAGGATAACAACAGCAACGCTGAACCAGGTCCCTCTGGGGACCCGGCTTATATCCTCACTGGTCGTGGCTGGCCCTGCCCTTGGCCACGACCACCTTCTCGAATCCTCGAGCAGGATCTCGCCCGACACGTGACCACCCCTAGCCCTCACTTGGGGCCCCTGTGTAGACTTTACGCGCCACGTGCCTTCCAGGGTCAAGCAGAGTGCCATGGCCTACATTAACCCCATTCATGGCCGGCACCCTCACACCCCCCTCCTAAAGGGGACAGCACTGCACGCCGAGCGTGGTGCCACTCAGCACTCTCTGTCAGCGCTCACTGAGCCCCTCTATAGCTGGTACTCCACCCACATGTACAGGGTGTCCGCGATGTCAATACATCGCACGCCATGCCTCTCTAGGGCCGGCCCCACACAGTGACATCCACGATGTCACTACATCACCCCCTCCCCCTTCGTAGCATTCAGCCTTCCCGGCTGTCAACTCCCCCTTAAAACTAACCAATTGAGTAAAAGTGACTAAAATGCTATGTGTGCCTCAACAATAACAATTACCAATTAAATACCCAAGCCCACCTATACAATATATACACTACACATGTACATTAACAATATATACACTACACATGTGCATTAACAATATATACACTACACATGTACATTAACAATGTATACACTACCTACAAATGCTCATTAACAATGGGGAAGAGGGTGTAAGTACAGAACAACAACACGAGAAAAAAATGCAGTAGACCGCAAACGCTCAGAATCCTCTCCATCACCAACATGTCCCACCCTCACCGTGTAACAACACTCGCAAGCACAATCAAGGCTAGGTTCAGCCAATAGCCGATATGGCCTACCGAGTGCGACAGCCAATTCACGGTGTGAGAGTGTGTGTGCATGAGGATCACGAAAACCGAAGAGTTTTTGATCGAGTCCTTGTCGCCGGGCCTCCAGGGGAGGTGGTTTCGCTCTCCCTGGAGGTCCCGAGGGGAATATGCAAATATCCCAATGAATCCGGCTCCTCACGAAGAGCAGTAGGCCGGGTTGACGGGTTCTCCTCTCCCGAATCCAGTGGAGACGGCGCAGGCGGCGGCTCGGGGGGCATCAGGCATGCGGCACCTGAGGACGGGATCACACGACTCTGCTGGAGACCAACCTCAGTGGGCACACACCTCAGCTCGCCGGACACATCTGACACTCGGCCTCTGCGGTGTAGAGATGGAATGAACTCGTGCGGAGTGATAAAAGGCTTGAGGCATGAGAGATATACAAACCAACTCCGCTGCCCCAAGCGGATCTGGACACACTGTGGTCGAACGACCCGAATCACATCAACCGGCCCTCTCCAGGGTTTGAACAATTTGGGCGACGTATCCACTGGTACCTGCGGACAGTGCAACAAGGCTATGTCTCCAAGCACCCACTCATGTGCAGAAGTACGGAAACCCCTCAGCCGCTCATTGGCCAATTGGCGCGAACTGGAATTTACCTTGGAAGCTTCCCACACTTCGGAAAGCTTTTGAAGGGTGAAGCACAAGGAGTCAGAAATTTTAGATTTCGCCTTGTTGAGCGCGGCTTGTAACTGAACATCAATCGGGGGGTAGTGTTCTCTTCCGTACATAATAAAAAACGGTGAGTAGCCGGTGGATGCATGAGGGGCCATTCTATATGCAGATAGGACTCCGGGAATATGCAAATCCCAGTCGAGTTGGGACTCGCTGACCTGATGGCTCAACATGGAGGTTAGAGTCCTGTGCAGCCGCTCAACCATGCCATCCATCTGCGGGTGGTACGGTGACGTGCGTACTTTCTTTGTTCCCAACAAATCGCACACCTCTCGCAACAATTTTGAAGATTTTTTTTTGCCCTGATCAGTCAGAAGACGTTCGGGAGCACCTGTGTCCATTACATAGCCTCAGTGATCGTCGCTGCCGACTGGTTAGGGAGTGGCCAGGCCACAGGCCATCGTGAGAAATACTCGACTCTCACTAGCAAGTACTTATTCCCACGACGGGTGTTGGGAAACGGACCACTTCAACAAATTAGCGACATCCTCAGCCATGCCAGGCCAGAAGAAGTCCAACTTAAGTGTGGCCAACGTCTTATGCACACCCAGGTGCAACAGGCGCTCGTGTACTGCCCAAATGACCTGTCCCCGCAGGGCAGTGGGCACAACAATGTTATAATGGCGCAACCCTCCATCGCAATGCATGAGCAATCCACCTCTAAGAATGACAGAGGCGACACTCTGTCGATCCTCGCCCCCATCAGTCTTTCTGACACGGCATCGCAATTTAAGCAGGGAAGCGTCCTCAACCTGGAGGCACCCCCATTCTTCGTGGTCCCACCCAATGACGGCGTCATGCGCCACCGGACCCTCGACCACCTCAGATGTTACAACCTCGGCCAACGCCGCAAGGGGCGAGGGCTCGTTGGGTGGCTTACAGCGCCCAGAGCCTGAAAAGCATGCGCACCCGCTGCTCATTGGGAATCGCGACAGAGCATCAGCGTTCGTGTGATGGGAGCCTTTGCGATAGGTAACCTTAAAGGAGTAGTCCTGGAGGACCTCCAACCAGTGTGAAAGTTGTCCAGACGGCTGATCAACACGCAGCGCGTCCTGTAGCGCTGCGTAGTCAGAGCGTACCTCAAAGTGTCTACTATATACATAGGGGCGATACTGTTGCACGAAAACCAAAATAGCTAACAGTTCCAGGCGTGTGACACAATACCGTTGTTTGGCCGGAGACAGTACTCTGCTTCCGTATGCGACAATATTCTCCACGCCATTGACAACTTGGGACAGGACAGCTCCAATTCCGGTGTTATTAGCGTCTGTTTCAAGGACGAACGGCAAGGAAAAGTTGAGGTAGCGGAAGGGAGGGGCGTTCACCAAGCCATCCCGGAACGCAACAAATGCGGCCTCCTCCTCATCCCGCAAATGGAATTTATGACCCTTTGCGGTCAAGGCGTGGAGAGGTTCAGCGATGGTGGCGAACCTGGCGACAAAATGGCGGTAATAGGATGCAAATCCTATAAAACTACGCACCTACCCCAGCGACGTGGGGGTCGGCCAAGTTCGAACACACGCGGTTTGGTCTGGGTCAGTCGCAGTACCTGATTCACTTACTATGTAGCCAAGATATCGAACCGATTTCTGGAGGAATTGACACTTCTGTGGTTTAAATTTCAGGTTGTCCGCACGCAATTTGAGAAAGACAGCGCATAGCCGTTCCAGGTGTTCGTGAAACGTACGGCTGAAAACGATAACATTGTTGAGATATTTCAAGCATGAGTCCCACTGGAGACCAGCCAGAACCAGTTCCATTAATCGCTGGAACGTAGCCGGTGCGGAATGAAGACCCATCGGAAGCCGATTGAAATCGAACAAGCCTTGTGGTGTACGAAAAGCTGTTTTGGGCTTATGGGCTTCGTCTAGCGGCAACTGCCAGAACCCGGATATGAGATCAAGAGTGGAAAAGAACCGCCTCCTACTAGAGCATCCAGTGAGTCATCCATTCGAGGTAGAGGGTACGCATCAGTGACAGAGACCTTATTAAGCTTACGGAAGTCACCACACAATCGCAAGCTACCATCGTGCTTTTTAACAAGTACATTTGGGGCTCCCCATGGGCTGGTGGACGGTGAAATAATGTCCGAGGCTAACATTTCGTCAACCGCCAGCCGAACGTGTTTTTTTTCCATAGGGCTCAGCCGGTAGGGATTCTGCCGGATGGGAGCCGCATCACCCGTATCAATGTGATGACTCAAAAGCGTAGTGCGGCAGATATCAAATATTCCTTTGCTACAAACATCCAGCTGGTACTACACCCACATGTACGTGATGTCCGTGATGTAAGTACATCGCACGCCGTGCCTCTCTAGGGCCGGCACCACATAGTGACATCCGTGATGTCACTACAATATTCACGTGTTTAAGCAAACAGATAGTCCACCGCCAGATTATCTAACTCATTTGAAGGCCAATGTAGACAAATTATAATTATCGAAGCTTCACCCCCCCCCTGTTTCCTATGCATACGTGCATTGTCAGTAGAGCCCCCATACGCAAGTATACGCATTTGGGTTAACCCCCCCTCCCCTCCATGCGTACGTACTAAATGGATGTCCCCTGTCCTCTCTCTCTTGTAGTGTCAATCTGCTCAAGTAGTGGCATCATCTTTCTGGCACCAATCTCTTTATGTCGTCGTCAAGCTGTTCTCTGTAATGTCTTCCTCTCTTTCTGGTTCCTTCCATTTTTCCCTACCACACACTTTTTAGAATCCTGTTGTTGTCCATACTACATAGTGTCAGTTTCCTTATAATCGCTGCCGTCATCATCACCAGGTTATCTTATTCTGTGTGCAACCTTTTTCTTACTTCTACGTTGGTAATTCTTTGGGTTCATCTACAATAGTTATTGTAGTTATTGTTACATAGCAATGGGAGCATCAGAGTGCAGCCTTGTTAACTGTGTAACGCGGCTGAGTACCACGGTGGTGAGATGTTGACTACCTTGCGTGGTATGCAGGAGGTCGTGGGTTCGATCTCGACCTTGACGCCTGCTGTCTATTTGTAGTTTTTATGTCTTTTCTTCTGGCTTTTCTCTCCACATTTAGAATCATTATCACGCGTTTAGACTATCTGGCTGCTATGAATTGGCACGCGATAAGCCACTTCGTTGCGCTATTATTTGTGACCAGGTCGCTTTGAAAAAAAGCCAAACAGCTCAGTGGGCCTTCACTGGCAATAAAAAGGTTATTTTTAGTTTAGCTATCACACAACACACGCAGGGTTGAGCGTCACCACCAACTGTCGTGAAAGTCGTGTGAGGCTGCTCTCCTACTCTCTCCTACTCTCTGACTGTGTGTAGAGCTGCTTTCCTAATCCTTTACATATGACGGGCAGATCTCTGATTGGTGATTTTGTCGGGTGTCCGACATTATCATTATAGAGGCGCCATGGTGGCGAGATGTTTACTACCTCACCTGGTATGCAGGATATCGTGGGTTTGATCCTGATTCTAACGCCTGATGTATATTTGGAGTTTGCATGTTCTTTCTCTCTCCCCGTGGTCGCGTGGATTTTTCTCCGGGCCCTTCGGATTTTTTCTCCACGTTTGGAATCAACACGCATTCAGAGCAATGTTCTTCACTGCAAGGCCCACGGGCCACTGGCGGTCCCTGGTGGCCTATAATGCTGACAACACCTCCCCATCGTCATCGTGCTGCTGTCAAACCCCCAATGGTTTAAAACGTGTGGCTGCCCTCACATTGGTGTCTTATCAACGAAAGTGGCCACCCTTTGAAAATTCGTGAAGAACACTGTCCTAGAGTATTTAGCTGCTATGCATTTCCACGTGATGATAACCCACCTCGTTTGGCTATCATTTATGGCCAGTTGCGCTTCTGAAAAAAGAGTTGCATAGCTCTGTGGGGCCTTATCTGATCAAATAAAAATTGTGTAATTCGTTTTAGTTGCATTGTACTACAGTGCCCCCTGTCCCCCTTGACAGGGCCTTCAGCTAAGGATGCCACCACCATCCACGCGCTCTCCATCCACGTCAAGTCGCAGAGGCACTGCGAGCAGGAGGCGTTCGGCAAGGTGAAGCTGAGAGACGGCGTCGAGCAGACGAGGGACGCGGCCGACTTGTCCGCGATGCCGGCCGAGCTGCCCCTTGCCCTCAGCCAGACGCCGCGGGCCCACCCCGGGCGCGCCAAGCCGTACGGCCACACCGCCGGGGCGGGGGCCGCATTCCCCAAGCACAGCGGCGACAAGCGCGGACAGGGCGCGCCGCCAGAACTCCTCGGCGGCGTGAACCAGGAGGAGGAGGAGGAGATGGCGAGGAAGGGATGCGAGCTGGCCAAGGAGGAGCGCGACCCCTACGCGGTGGAGGCGGCGGCGGCCGCGTCGCTGGACGCGGACGAGGCAGAGGAGGGCGAGGCGAAGTGCGCCAAGGAGCGGGACGAGGGCCACGCGCTGTCGGCCGGCAGCGACGGCGAGGAAGGGCTCATGAAGCGCAAGCAGCGGCGCTACCGGACCACATTCACGAGCTACCAGCTCGAGGAGCTGGAGCGCGCCTTCCAGAAGACGCACTACCCCGACGTGTTCACCAGGTACGGTGGGGCTCGCCGTGCCCTTGTTTGGCAGAGCACTGTCTCGCCTGGTATACAGGAGCACGTGGGTTTGATCCTGACCCTGACGCCTGCTGTATATTTGTAGTTTGCTTGTCTCTCTCTCCCCATAGTTGCATGGATTTTTCTCCGGATCCTCCGGTTTTCCCTCCACATTTAGAATCGACGTGCGTTTAGAGTATTTGGCTGCCATACATTTCCTACTTGATAAGCCACTTTGTTGAGCCATCATGGATGGCCAGGTCGCTTCTAAAAAAGAGCTACACAGCTCGGTGGGCCTTAACTGGTAAAATAGAAATAGTTTGTAGTTTAGATATGGTGTGGTGCCCCCCCCTCCCTTGACTGGCCCCTGCTTCGTCCTTCTGGCCCACGTGGCTTTCTGTTGACGCGTGATGTGCAGCGAGCATGCTGAGTAGCAAACAAACTGAGCAAGGCAGTGGCGGTCGAGCAGTGGCGTCGAATCATCAAACTCACCACGCCTGGTCACGGCTATTGCCTTATAGCCAGATGGCATACGTTATAATATTGCACTCATTACACACAAAGTGCTTGCTACAAATTAACCACAATACCTCGCTGATCTCGTCAAGGAGCATAAACCATCACGTGAACTCCGGTCATCCTCGCAGCAGCGGCTTTTGGCTGGCCATCGAACGAGGATGGTCACCGCATCACGCACTTTCAGATGCGCTTCTGCGCTCTTCCGATATTAGGAAGCCACTGGAGCTATGCACTTTTAAATCATCATTTAGATTTCTTGAGAACTGATTTTTGTGTTTAGTTTCTTGTCCTTCTCCGCACCTCCGATTAGCACGGTTGGCTACATACGGTACGAAAAAAGTTAAACATACAGATACATATATCTGGTTTGCTGACGTTTTGGGCCGGGGCCGTCCTTAAGAACAGAGAAGTTGCGTTGTTGTAGTATTAAACGTGAGTGTTATTGTTGACGACGATACGGTAGTTTGTACGCACAGTGTTGTTGAAGCAAATTCGCATAGGGTTTCCGTTTAATCAATGAATGTTGATTTTGTTACATGTGCAGTGAGACCAACTGAGTCGCAAAAGTTTCTCTTTAGAGGCAACACATTTATTGTAACATCAAGACGTTAACACAAAGGGGTAACTGCCCCTTCACTAGATACAGCCTAGGGTGGTGACCACCCAGCTAACTACACTCTACGTAGGAGTTACAGCTACGAAGGGTCAGACCCTCACTCGGGTCCCCGACCACGTGTTCATGCCTTGTAGGACGTAGAGCTTCCAGTTTGTAGACGTAGAGCTTCCAGCTTGTAGAATGCAGCGACCCCGGTCCCTCTTAGGGACCCACCTTATATCCTCCTAGGTCGGGGCCACTCCGCTCTCGGCCCCGCCCACCTTCTCGAGCGTTCTAGCTCCCTCTTGATCCCCCTCGAGAGCTCCTCTGGAAACGTGATCACCCCCTAGCCCCCCACCTGGGGCCTTCTCTGTGGACACTCCAGATCACGTGTCTATGGGGTCAACCAGAGTGCCGTGACCCAGGGCAACCCTGCCCCTGGGCCGACACTCTCCCACTCCCCCTTGTGGAAGCCCGCACTACACGCTATGTGTGGTGCCCGCGCTATCCCAGCGCTCACCAAGCCTCGCTAGGGCTGGTACTACACCTGCCTACGGGGTGTACGCGATGACGGTGCATTGCACGCCGTGCTGTGCTAGAGCCGGCCTCACATAGCAACTCACTCAGTGCTGTCTGCGATGTAGGAACAATGCACGCCACGGCCCTAACGGGCCGGCACCATACAGTGACATCCCCGATGTCACTACATCACCCCCCCCCCCCTTCGTAGCATTCAGCCGTCCCGGCTGCAACTCCTCTCTCCAAACCCTTTTTTTTTTATGCAAAAAAAACATAGTGTGCCTCAACAATAACAGAACAAAAAAAAATACCCCAACTGACAGCGTGGGAGCGTGTGTGCAAGGGGATCACGAAAACGAGTCTTTGAGCAAGTGCGTGATGCCAGGCCCCCAGGGGAGGTGGGCTCGCTCACCCTGGAGGTCCCGGGGGGAATTATTTAATTATACCCAGTGTTCTGTTCTAGCGCATGGTGGTAGCAGCAATACTTTCAGAAGCTTGATGCCAATATCGAGGTCTGCTGCTCAACCCCTACAAGAGGGGCTTCAGGAGGTGCAGTTGGTGTCGTTTTGTTGTTCCTCTCCCTCCTTCGTTGAAGGAGCGCAGACCACAGTGTGTTTGCTATATGGTCCACTATCGGGAAGTACCCGGCGTTGCCCGACCCACACACACAAACATATGGACCCACACACACACACATGGACGTACACACACACATCGACTCAGACTCACACACAGATCGACGCACACTCACAAATTGGTTTACACAAATCGACTCACACACACACATGGACTTCCACACACGCACATGGACTTACACACACACATCGACTTACACACATA
>CM025622.2:8249374-8259419 GCA_014621495.2 Entosphenus tridentatus | reverse complement strand
TGTTTAACACAAGCGACACTTCTGGACTGGCTTCGACATTCGAGTCGGGATTGCTGAATGCAAAGCACTCCCAGGCTGTGTGGCTGATGGAATGGATAAAAGCTATTTAAATTTTTTACGCGAAGAGGCAGATATGTGAACGTGGCACGTTGTCCGCTCGTCTTTCTTGTCACTGCTACTGCACTTGACCGGTCGCTCACTCACAGCGGGCCTCAAAGTGCACCTAGCATGGCACAAGCGCCGTGGTGACATCACCGCCACTTTGTGGTGAACGGCGGTGGTTGTTGTTGTTCTTGGCACGGCTGAGCTGATTCCAACACCTCCGCCTCTCGTTCCCACCCCGAGCGATTCTACGATTTGCCATCGACGATGGCCGCATGATTCGATTCAACGCCCGGTGTTGTCGCCCGTCTGTCGAGTCGTCACGTCGGTAACGAGCGCACGGCGCGGCGTCCGCCACCGTCGCCACGGCGGCGAGATGCTAACCGGAGCGTGATCGCTCCCGACCCCTCCAGGCTGTTCACGACGCTGAACCCGGCGACGGCGATTTTCCGGCCACCGCCGCTGGGCTCGTCGGACTCGATGGGGGGGCCGCTGGGCCCCGCCGACCCGTCGAACGTGGCGGCCGACCGGCGCGCCTCCAGCATCGCCGCGCTGCGCCTCAAGGCGCGGGAGCACGCGGCGGCGGCGACGACGGCGGTGGTGGCGTCGCACGCGGGGGGGGAGCCCCCGGCCCCCGGCAAGGAAGAGGGCCCGGACTGACCGCCCGGGGGGGAACCTCCCTCGACGTGTCGGCGGCCACGGTGGCCTCGCCAGTGACGTTCATCCGCCGCCACCACCGCCGCCACCGCCACCACCACCACCCCTTCCACCGTCCCGCTTTTGCTCAGAGCGGTTCTCGTTAACCACGACCGCACGCGTGGGGGGAAACAAAAAAGTACGACGGGTTTGTAGAATTATTATTATTATTATACATTTGTATAAAACAGAATAAAAAAACAATCGAGATGCATGATAAAGCTAGGTTTTGGCTCGGAACACGGGAGCATGGGGTGTTAATAACCTGGTTGTTTGGACAGGTTGGGTCGTGTGAAACGTAAGGAAGGTGGCTTGCTTGTCCGAGTCTCACAGTTTTAATTCTACAAGCGCTATCCCCGCTGCGGCTATCGGAGAGAGGACACGCGTAGGATACGCGCACGCGCGCGTGTAAATAAACTTACATCACAACAACAACAAATCTTGCACTTCCACGTCATCACACACACGCACACGCACGCGCACGTTAGCGACCGGAATGTTTTTCAGATTATTTTCCTTGCTCTTAACGCATATTTATATGGTACCCTAAATTATTTTATTACGACAAAAATAGGCAATATCAGTTTTAATATGAAAAAAACCTCAGAGAGTAATGTTGCAAGTTTGTTGATTATAGAGTGTTGCAAAATACTGTATATCCCAAAAACGTAACTGTTTCATATTGTACGTTATGAAAAGTGTATTAAAATTTGATAAATAATTACGGAGACCTTGTATTGGTTTTACTTGTAAAAAGATGTCGACATTTGGTACATATTTGTAATTTTGTACCAAACCACGTCATAAACTAATGGCGTATTCCTTTAATATATCACACACGTCAACCCGAAAATGTTCAAATCAGTGAGAACCTCTTCTGAACTAAACCTTGGTGTGAAATCCCCAAAACTTGAGGCAGAAGACCAAAAACCCTGAGAGAGAAACCGCCAGGAAATGAGACGCACAATACACAGAAACCCAAGCAACTGCGAGAAAAGCCCAAGAATGGGAGTGGAGTGATCCAATAGATTTGGCCACAGGAATATTGATCTGTGACGCAGGCGAGGGCGAGTCCACTTTCAGAGAAAAGAAGGGGGGGTTATAAATGGGTTTGTTTAGGGGCAATTGACTCATGTCCAGTGACGGACTGGAGCTAAATAAGTAATATTTTAAAATACTTTTTTAAACACGCTGTATTGAAATGTACCGTACAAATAATGGCAGAACTCCACGACTCCTGGAAGTGGCCCCGAAGCTTGCCATAACGTAAGGGACCGTGGTGATTTACAGCCAACGTGAGTCGAGCGTGGACAATTAGACCCAAGCCGAAACATAAGATATAAAAAATATCGCTTAAAAATATATGTTTTTGATTTTTATTGATAGAATATAGTATTGTCATCAGTATGACATACGTATACCAAGTTTGCAGTCAATACCACATTGGGAAGTGGGTAAAAATTGAGTCACAAGATTTGAGGATACAACATACAGTGAGTTAAATAAAAGCGTGTAAAATGAGCCAAGCCATTTGTAAACACACCGGGCCCAAGTTGCCGTGCGATTTCATTGGCCCGTTCGGGCTGGGTCCAAAAACACAAATGGGGCCAGTGAAGAGGAATCTTTGGGGCTGCTGAATATGTGGATGGGACTTAATGCGAACCGAGAGTGTAAATAAGCAATGCAGTGTACGCAGAAGTCATAAAATATCGTCATGTTTTTTTTACTCTCATCACATTTGCAATTTCCCCAAACAGATAGACCCACCGGCCCTCAGAATTGACCGGCCCACCGGGCATTTGCCCTATAGACTGCTGCCCGATGGTCAGTCCGGGCCTGCTTATGTCCACCACTTGAGGCTGGCTGAGAAATATCTGTGGAGTAAGTGGAAACCGACCCACTCTGAGACTCAGGCACTCACTCAACCACCCACCCACTCACCTGGATCATTCAATCACTCAGGGTTACAAGCAGCCAGCCGCCACCAACCAGCTGAGACTTTACACAGGGCACCTGCGGGCGTTTCATCTCAGCTGGCTGGGTCGTGGTGGGACTGGCGTGGGACGAGAAGCGACGTTAACTAGGGAGGCAGTTCTGTTCTATTCGAGCGGATGGCAAGATGCTTCAGGAACCCGATGCCAATGTCGAGGTCTGCTGCTCGCCACGACAAGGGGGGCTTCAGGAGAGAGAGAGAGTTGGTGTCCTTTGGCTCTACCTCCTCCGTTGAAGGAGCACATGCTACAGTGGTTTGCTATATGGGTCCATAGTTTTGTTTTCCTTCCCGCGCACCTACAATTAGCACGGTTGGATACCGACGGTTCAAAATAAGTTCACCATATTCTTTGGGTCTTTCGGTAAAGTCGTGTAGATAAGTTCTAAAAATAATAAAATAAAATAAAACCTACGACGTTTCGATTGCAACACAGGCGATTGTCATCAGGAGGAAAAATGGGGGAAAGCCACTAAAGGCCAAACTGTTGTAAAGGTTTAACATGGGCATAGCCCAGGCGTCTTGGTATCAGAACGAAGTGGGCGGGGCACAAGTGCATTGTGGCCTGCGCAAGCGGAGATGGTTATGTTAATGTGAAATCGGAATGAGGAGAGGGGGAGCCGCATGAGACGTGGAGAAATTAACAACAACTTGTGGTACGCCCAATGCAGGGGCAACACCGCAGGAACTGGATATTGCTCGTCCCATCTTTGGTAAAATAAAACTAACATCGGAAGGTGACAAGATAGAAACATCACAGCCAGTTATGAATTAAACTGGTTGATGACGTCCTTCCAATGAATGCTGAGTTTGTACCCATCATCTCGGTTGAAATTGTGTCTGTGTCTATATATATGGATGGCTTCATGAACGAATCTTTGTTGATAGCCAGTGGGCTTGCAAAGCACCTTCGTCTTAGAGAAATAAATTTCGTGTGAGCCAACCGCATTAAAACAATGATCAATCACGGCTGACGTGTTGGTCCTCCCGTGTTTCAGATCTGCCTTATGCTCACGAACACGGTCCGAGACATGTCGCTTAGTTTCCCCAATGTAACTACTGCCGCAAACATAGCTTAGCGTGTAGACGCCGGGGTATTTTATGTCAGGGATCTTATCCTTCACAGATGGGACCAGATCACGAATTTTATGCACTGTGTTAAATCGAACCTGGATCTTGTGTTTTCTCATGATTTTGGAAATATTTTTGGTGACCCCTGCTATGTATGGCAAGGTATGGTTTTGATTGGGTCCTCAGATGGCTCTTTCCTAATGGTTGGAGTGATAGCTTTACAGATTGTGTGGTCCAAATATCCATTCATCTTGAGAGCTTGGTGCACGTGTTTCAGTTCACTGGCTAGGTGATGATCGGAGATACATCGAACTCTATGGTGTAGAGTTTTGATGAGGGAATTCTTCTGGGATGGATGGTGGTGGGAGTCAGGTTTTAGATAGGCATCAGTATGGGTTGCTTTCCTGTAGACCAAGTGGCCCATTTAGCCATCTGGTCTCTTCTCGATTAGAACATCCAAGAATGGTAGCCTGCCATCCTTTTCCACCTCCATGGTGAATTTGATGGCTGGGTGTATGGAATTGATGTGGTTGAGGAATTGGTTCAGAGCTGGTCGGCCATGTGGCCAGATGACGAACGTGTCATCTACGTACCTCTTCCACAAGGACGGACGTAGAGTGGATGCCTAGATGGGGTCTGTCTCAAAATTTTCCATGAAAACATTGGCTACAACCGGAGATAAGGGAGAACCCATTGGGGTGCCTTCAACTTGTTTGTAGAATGTTCCATTCCAGGTAAAGTAGGTGTTGGTGAGGCAGTGTCTCACCAGGGCCTGTACATCAGCATTCAATCCTTGTTGAACCAAATCTTCAATGATTGCAATTGTGTCGGGCACAGGAACATTCGTGAACAAAGAAACTACATCGAAACTAACGAGCAAATCACCTGAAGACAGTGAGATGTCGTTAATTAACGATACCAAGTGAGCTGAGTTAAGTACAGATGAGGTGGTCTTACCAGTGCATGGCTGCAAGGTCTCAGACATAAATCGGGCCAGTTTGTAGGTGAGTGAGTCAATGGTGAAGACAATGGGACAAAGGGGTGTACCTTCAATCTGTATTTTAATCTTTCGTGACTGCAGGAATCCATACTCTTTGGTTATTTCGGTAAAGTCACGTAGGTAGAGAAAATAATAGATCACAACGTTTCGATCACAACACAAGAAATCGTCATCAAGTGGGACAACCACAGCAAGACAAAACTGCTGAAGTAGGCCTAGGCTGAAGTACTTCAGCAGTTCCGATTATTTTTCTACCTACGTGACTTTACCGAAATAACCAAAAAGTAGGGGTGTCCCTTCTTTATGGATTTTTGGTAAGCCATACAATCTGGGTGGTCTAGCAGCAGAGGGTTTTAAGGAAACCCGCTTGGTTGGTTCGATTAAAGATGTCGAATCAGTGATGATACTGTTGGTTTTTGTAACGAGGCTGTTGGTGGGATCTCTTTTAATTTTTGTGTAGCTACCATCATTAAGTAGGTTCTGAATTTTGTTATTATATGCGGTTTTGTCCATGATGACCGTGGCATTGCCCTTGTCGGCTGAGAGGATGACGATGTCATCTCTCTTTTTTAATTGAGAAAGCTCAAGGCGCTCATCCTTACTGATGTTGCTGTTTGGTGTCTTGGCGTTTTTGAGGATTGCAGCTATTTCCGATCTTGCCACGTCTGTAGCGATGTGTACCAAACCCTTAAGGGCTACATCGACCTGGGCAATGATATCATCCATTGGATGTATTTAGGGGTGACTGCGAAGTTCAACCCTTTAGCCAGAACTGATTTAGGCCGTTGAAAATTGGACTGTTACTATGATTAATTACAACCTTGTCAACTCTAACTTTTTAACGTGTGGATCTGGTTTCTTCTTGGAAAAGAGGTTGAACTTGGAAATCAGGTTATCTTTACATTTAGCTGACATTGTAGCAGCTGGCGAGGCTTTCATAGTATCTACATGATCCCAATCAGATGTAGACATTTTTTTCTGTCAATGTTAAGTGTGATTTCAAGAGTGTCTTATCCACATGATCTAATTCAATTCGGAGCAATCTAATTCTCTCTGAGACCAAGCCTGCCCTGAACAAGATTCGTTTATACTGGTAGGAATCTCCTGGTTACACCAGCCCACAGGATATTATTGTGTCCGTCGTGCAGGGAGGGGCTGGGTGGGGAGGGGAGGGTGGGGAAGGGCTGGGTGGGGAAGGTGGGGCTGGGTGGAGGGTGGGAGGGAGGGGTGGGGCTGGGTGGGGAGGGGCTGGTCACCCCGTGGCGCTCTTATTAAACTCAACGTTTAACCTACTCACGCCGTCTTGTGCCCGCCCTCACAGTCGGAAATATTTGCGGAATACACCACGCCGCCGTTGACCCTGGCCATTGACCGAGCCACCCAACGTTCCTACCAGCTCCCTCCGCAGGAATGTGTTCATTAGAAGACGTGACAGCAGCAGATGTCAGTGTAAAGGAGATCGGAATTACCTTAGTGTCGCGGCATCTCTTTAGAAATGTGAGTGACTTGATCACATGAGACTTCCTGTCTCAAAGTTCGTTAAATGATCTTATAGTTACGTAGAAACCCTCCCCGTAGAGGCAGTTAAATGTTGACTTAAAGCTTTCGTGACTGCAGGAATTCATATTGTTTTGGTCTTTTGGTAAAGTCACGTAGATAGGTTAAACAAATAATACAATAAACAAAAAACTACGGCGTTTTGATCGCAACCAAAGCGACCGTCATCAGGTGGAAAAAAGGGTGGAAAACCAACGTCGTAGTTTTATTTTATTATTTTTGAACCTATCTACGTGACTTTACCGAAAGACCAAAAGAATATGAATTCCTGCAGTCATGACAGCTTCAAGTCAAGTTCAACATACATAGTTTGGGTTGCATTTGCCATAATTTCACGAGTGTGGCTTGTCTTAAATGCATCTCTATCGGTCTCCTAAGGCTTCTGAATCTATATGTATGTCTATGATTCTCATCTAAATTTGTGTGTGTATGTATCTTCATGTATAGCCATGGGTCTATCTTTAAATGCCAATGTTGAGGTCTGCTCGTCACGACGAGAGCGCTTCAGGAGAGAGTTCGTGTCGTGTTGCTGTTCCTCCTCCGCTGAAGGAGCGCAGGCTGCAGTGGTTTACTGCATGGTTCATAGCTTGAGTTTCATGGCCTCAATCGCACTACCGTGGCTTGTCTATGTACAGTACTATGTTCAACTTCTTTTGTACCTAGATTTGAAGTTTTTGTGACTGCAGGGATCCATACTGTTTGGTTCTTTCGGTAAAGTCACGTAGGTATAAAATAAAATACATTAAATCACGACGTTTCGGGCACAACACAAGCTTGTGTTGCGTTGATGATGGACGCTTGTGTTGCGCCCGAAACGTCGTGATTTAATTTATTTTATACCTACGTGACTTTACCGAAAGAACCAAAGAGTATTATTTTGTACCGTACGTAGCCAACCGTGCTAACAGAGGTTCGGGAAAGGACAACAAACTAACACATAAAGCAGTTCTAAAGAAATTCGTTCTCAATCTAGGTGATTTAATAGTACATCGCCGCAGAAGCGCATCTGACAATTACGTATCGCTGGTCTCCGTGAGTCTTTCTCCATGTGTCTTCATGTATAGCTGTGTATCTCTTAGTATGTATCTCTCTCTGTGTCTCTATGGGTTTACTAAAAAGGGTCCATAGTTTGAGCTGCATTGCCACAATCGTGCTGTTGCACCGTGGCCTGTGTCTTTACGTTTCCCTGTACGGAGAAGATGGAGTTGCGCATCGTCTCGATGATGTTCCGGTAAGCGATGCAGTAAGGGGACAGCGAGTTGGCACCGTGGTGGGAGAGGAAGTGGATTCCGACCCTGAGTATGAGCAGACAGGCGAGGCGGGGATACGGTGGGCGGGCGGGTGCACGTGGGAATGAGTGGGGCAGTGAGGCGGCGGGTGAACGGGCGGGGAAGACAAACAGGGCGGGTTGAGTGAGCGAATGAATACGTGGCAAGGGCTGCTGTTCCATCTGCCAGTCATCTCAGTCAGTCAACCAATGGCACCTGGGTCTGTTCCGTGACCTCCTGCCAGTGGGCCTTCGACACTTCACGTGGCATCAAAGTGCACCTATTTATGATTTATTTTACCAGGTAAGGCCCACTGAGCAATGTAGCTCTTTTTCAGAAGCGACCTGGCCACAAATGATAGCTCAACGTAGTGGGCTTACTGCGTGGAAATGTATAGCAGCCAAATAGTCTAAAGGCGTGATTTTGATTCTAAATGTAGAGGGGAAAACCGGAGGACCCCGGGGGAAAATCCACACGACTACGGGGAGAGAGACACGCAAACTCTAAATACGCAGCAGGGCGTCAGGATCCGGATAGAAACCACGACCTCCTGTATACCAGGCGAGGTAGTTAACATCTCGCCACCATATAGGTAGACGGTACAGGGATGGATGGGATGGGGGGGGCTGTGGAGCCGCACAGTGACTCTGAACCTGGCGCCGTGGCGAGTGTGCCGTGCCCTTCTCGTGCTACTGCTCACAGTGATCGGCAACCCGAAATATCACCTCCTGACCGCTCCTACCTGACGTTGTTTAAATCAGCTCCACCGGTTGTTATCATCAGAATCAGAGTATGTGTTCATACTGGAGGAATCCGATGCGCTATAAAGCTCTTTTTCACAGATGTCCAGTCGGGGCGGGGCAGAATGTCACAACAATAAACAAGGCAACAACACTATCGGAGTGCAAAGTAAAGTAAAAGCAGGCTCTGCGTTGTAAACTACAGAACTGTCACCATTATTACTCGTCAAAGAAAACCACTCTGATTAAGGTTGCATTTCGTGATACTTTGCTGCTGTGTAAGGGTGTGGGGGCAGGGGGCTGGGTTTGCAAAGCTGAGATCAGGCGACCTTAACTGGCGTTCCAGATGTGGCCCAGATGTGGCCCAGATGTGACCCAGATGTGACCCAGATGTTAGCCAGATGGTGCCCAGATGGGGTCCGAATGGGGTCCAGATATGACCTAGATGTTGTTTAGATGTTACCCAGATGTGGCCCAGATGTAGCCCGGATGTGACCCAGATGTGGAGTGGCCCACGTTATGGCTCACACGGATGCATGTAGAGATAACAGATGAGTGAGTTGCTGCTAGTTAATGCGTTTGTTTTCTCTCTTATTGACGCATTCTGCAACGCGTGCAGAATGCGTCAGCCACAATTGCTACACGCAGCGTGCCTCTGGCTGAACTTATTGACCCCTGTGCTGGCATCTCTCCGTTGGCTGCCGCTCCGGTTTCAAGATTCTTCTCCTCACCAACAAGGCCCTTGATGATGCTGCTCCCTCATGTATATAGCACCTCCTCCGTCGCCCACTGTGTTGTGTGCCTAGGTCACGTCTCTGCACGACGATGATGGTTGACCGGGTTCTGTTCCGTGTGGTCCTCAGGCTGTGGAATTCACTATCCACTGGGCGACAGCTCTGCTCACCCCCCACCTCGCTTCATTAACATCGCGCTTCAAGACGCAACTTATTTTCAAGGGCTATTTTTCTACTTCTTGAATCCTTTATTTTGGGGTTGGAACTGTTTGGCGTGAGCCTGCGTATTTGTCTCCCCTGTCCATCGCCTTGTGACGTCTGGGCGGAAGCCGCCATAGAAGCGTAAACTATGATGATCATTCACTAGGAGACATTGTGTGGCTCCGCTGGAGATATTAGTTGCTGCTTTCTGTCTTGAAGTTAAGACGTAGGGTTGCCACCAATGGCGGGGCCAGGATTTTCAAGTAGTGGGGTAACCCCTCCAGCAATGAAAAATGATAGAGGAGTTGTTAGTAAGGAAGGACTTGTCCCTTGCTTTTTATTCGACGCGTGTGCGGCAATGGCGCAGCAATCGATCGAGGGTCGAATTCGAACCGCGTTGTGTGATCGGCATCGAGCTCGCTGAAGGTGAATGCCTTCAGGGAACTCGTGGACTGGAGACGAAACTGCGCACAATTCTGCGAGTCACTTATAACCGCTTTGCCGTTACTTATTGCCAATTATGGACTCAGACTATTGTCCTATCATCTCATAGAGTCCCTGGCACGTAATAATATGCTACACAATGGCAGTGGGGGTCGCAAAATACCGATGTATTACTAATAAACACCAATGATCCGATCGAAATGACTGATTTCGATCGGATCATTGGGGGGGGGGGGGGCCCG
>CM025622.2:8234083-8249274 GCA_014621495.2 Entosphenus tridentatus | reverse complement strand
CGGGTGGCAGCAGGAATTGATTTGTACCGAGATTTGGTACCGATAGTGCGTTGAACTTTATTGCACGATACTGCACAGTTTTGTGAACAGACCGAGGTCTGCCTTGAGAACGATGTCCGGGGATTTGCTCGATGGTGGAACAGGTGGTGGAGCCTGCACAGATTTGTACAGCAGCGAGAGAAACGCGTGCAGCTGACAGATCACGTGACCGTGGGTGCGCGTGTGTGCGCGTGGCTGCCACCTTGCATTGCATCGTGCCTCCACAGGATGCCCGCCCGCTCGGAGCGGAATTCGTAATGAGGAGCCGCAGCCGCGCCTCCGATTCCTCGCTCTGCGCACGTCCTCGGAGCCTCACGCACGGCGCGGCTTTTATTTAACATATTGGTGTACAGAGAACCGCAGAGCTTGGACAACTGTCGGTGGTGCTGGTTCAGTGCGTGTCTACTGTCTTTGCTTGGGATGTATTTGTGCAATTTGTACTTTGATACTTCAGGCGTCCCCATTGCTGCAATCTTTAGACAAGGTGGCCCAAAAGTCAGGACACAGCGTTATTTAATTTACTTTAACACTGGTGTTACATTTTGTTTTGTTTATTCTTTAAGTTAATATTTCATCTATTTTCATTTGTAATATCTATTTCTTGTTGTTTGTCAGACGACGTTTAAAAATGGAAAGAAATTTTAGGAAAGAAAAAATTCCTGCAGTCACGAAAGCTTTAAGTCAAGATTTAAAGACGAACGGGTTAAGTTTTTTATGCTAAAGAAGGCAGCTGCAATCTTATAAAAGCCCTAAATTCATTTCAAAACACAATTAATGCATCATGCATTAATGTTAATGGCAGTCAGCTTGAAAATATGTTATCAAAGAAATAACCCTGCGTGATTAGTTAAAATATATCTTTAATTACCTTTTGTATCCTGACTTTTGTGCCACCCTGTGTATATCGGGGTGCCACGGTGGAGAGATGTTAACTCCCTCGCCTGGTATACAGCAGGTCTTGGCTTCGATCCCGCCCTGATGCCTGCTGTGTATTTGGACCTTGCGTGTGTCTCTCTCGCCGTGATCGCGTGAATTTTTCTCCGGGTCCTCCGCTTTTCCCCTCCACATTTAGAATCAACATCACGCGTTTAGAGTATTTGGTTGCTATACATTTCCACATGATGATAAGCCACTTCGTTGAGTTATCATTTGTGTCCAGGTCGTTTATGAAAAAGAGCTATTCAGCTCAATTGGCCTTACCTGGTAAAATACAAATAGTTTAGTTTCAATAGTTTCGTTTTGATATACATATCAGCGTTTTTGGTATATTAGTTGGTGATGCTGCTGCTGCATTGGCAAGCACAAATAATTATTTTTAAAAAATCAACATATTCGTCAATAACACTGTGTGCGTGGCCTTAAAAGAAAATAATATATGAGGCAACGTTTCGGGCAATGACCCTTCTACGAGGCGTTGAGTTTTTTGTTTGTTATTCTCAGTGTAAAGGTTGAGTTTCAGATAACATTTGTTCAGATATAGGAATTTCTGATTTTGAGTCCCAGTGTAGATTTGATTTTCATAATCTTCGTATTTTCGGATTTTTTAAAAATCACAATTACAATTTAATAACGTCCATTGTATATGTCACGATGTTTATAGATTTTTTAACATTTTCATTTTCATTTCAACGATTGCATTTTAATTGTTAAAATAAAGTGGCAACAGTAAATCAATTATTTAAACGTGACATTTTCAATTGGAATATATTTGTCAAGGCTTAAGCGAATGTGATGCCACTTTTGGCTAAAAAAAAAATCACGCGAGTGACGTCAACTCCCGTGACGTCACATTTTGGACGATCCGAAAAAAAATCAGATCATGAGAGATGGAGTCAAAATGGGGGCGATTTTTTTATTTTTCGAATTTATTCAAAAATAGCGAAGACGTCCATAATACATATGTATGTACTCTTAGGTTTTTTCGCTAAAGTCACGTAGGTAAAAAATAAATTTTAAATTAATAAAAGTAAAATAAAATAAAAAATCACGACGTTTCGGAGGCAACACAAGCGTCCGTCTTCAGGTGGAACCGTCACAGCACGATTGCTGTAATAAGAAAGTAAGTTTACTTGGTCGTGATTTTTTATTTTATTTTACTTTTATTAACTTAAATTGTATTTTTTACCTACGTGACTTTACCGAAAAAACCTAAGAGTATGAATCCTTGCAGTCACGAAAGCTTCAAATCTAGAAGATATATATGTGTATATATCACACATGGGGAGCGCTATGGTAGCGGTTAGCGTGCTGTGCTACGAACCTGAGCGAGCCTTCGAGCCATGACGAACCTGGTTCGATTTTTGCTCACGGCCGACACCAGTGAAGATTATCTGAACCACTCCTGGGTTTCCCCTAGGTCGACTCAGCCCAGAGGCGTATTTAGGATTTTTTGCCCCGGGGGACGAAATAAAATTTTGGCCCCCCCCCCCCCCCCCCCGTTTAATCACATTTTCCTATTACATCGAATAAGGAATAACAATTTAAATTTGAATGAAACTTTGTATTTAAAGAAGCAAATTTATAGAAATTATATTACATGGCTCACTCAGTCACTGTCGTAGACTGGTTGACATAGTCTACAAAAGATACATTTTTCTTGATTTCACTATCGCAAACTGATCAATCACGTAATCAAAATCTGTTTTTTCCAATGTTTATCTTTCAACGCTAGGAAGAGTAAGATCGCTGAGAAGATCTTGTCCCATTGAAGCACGCAAATGCGACAAAATAAGTTTCAATTTGCTGAACGACCGCTCACAGCTTGCAATTGAAACTGCTATTGTTAATACAATTTGCAGTGAAATTCGCAAATTCGGAAATATGTCGTCTCCATAAAACACAATTAAACCAAGAAGATCCAAAGGAGTTTCTGGTAGAGCTTCATTCCGGTTACTGAGCAGCATTTTGCAATTTACAATTTCTATGAAAAGTTCGTAGCCATTGATGTCGGTGTCATAGAAATTTCCAAAATCTGTGCAATTTCGACATCTGTGTCGGATAGAAGAGCTCTGACGTCCAGCAGAAATCCAAATTTTGTATTCAGGTCTTTTAGTCGTAATAACTGTGTTGACATCTCCTGTTGACGTCGATAAAATACGCTCTTCATAACGCGCACAATTTATTCTTCTGCTGAAAGTCCTGCATCTCTTGCCAGTTCTCGTGGCATCTTCCGACGTCGCCTAATTCTTCTGTCCACATAGATCCCCCAGGATGTGCATCTTGTTTTGGCGTTTTCTACAGCAACTTGGCTCAAATCATCACGAAGCTTGACAAATTCATGCTCCAAAGATTCAAGATCAATTGCTGCTTTCTTGAAATTCATAGTAGGATCATGTAAGCGCTTCTGAACACGATCAATTTTTCCAGGAATTACATTCCAGAAATGTAATAAAACTATGAAGTTAAAATTTAATACGCATGCCTGTAACTGTTCTGCATCGCTTCTGGTTTCAGGCGTCATAGTTACGTCCTCCGATAATTTGTCTAGCAGCCCTACTAGTTCATCCAGTCCTTCATAGATAGCTTTAACAGCTTCTGATCGTGCACTCCAGCGTGTTTCAGGCCGTCGTAGTTTCTGCCACCAAAAAACAGGCCAGTGACTAAGGCTGAAAGACTGCGCCTGTCTGTTGTTTGGGACGTTCTTCCATGTAAGTTCTTAATAGGCGCGCGTACTAAAATGTAATTACATGACATGTAGGCTGTGTGTGGCGGGATATATCAACTTTTAGGTTGAGGTGTAGATTTGTGCAGTAGTTTCAGGCTGCCGCGCCCGCCGCAATAAGTTACAATGTAACGTTGTAAGCCTCATTTTGGCGCCCCTTTACCTTGCCGCCGGGGACATATGTACCCCCCTGCCCCCCCCCCCGTAGCTACGCCTCTGACTCAGCCTCAAATGAATTCTTGGTGCGGTGTGTCAACATCGCCACGAGGGACGGGCGTGGTTTCCGGCTACTGAGCCCCTCGTGAGCAGTGTCGGCTTTCATCGGTGCTACTCGCTAACAGCACTTGCCCCAACAGTCTGTTAAAGCTGCGGAGACGGCGTGCGTCTCTTTAAGGGCTGCTTCGTGACGTTATTCATCAAGCAGCAGCACCGTCTCGTGGTCACCACGGAGTGAATTGCGGCTCTTGAAACATCGAGTGCGTTCTTTTAGTTTGTTTTTACCGAATTCGAAAGAAAAATTATCTTCTCGTTATTTTGGTTGCCGATTCCGTGGTCGAGACTAAGAACAGAATGACGGTCAAGCGCGACCACTCGGGGAGATGGAGCGGCGAGGATCAATTCGCGTGACGCGGGCGCCGGGTGGATCGTTGCGTTACAGGAGATCGACCATGGCTGCTGAGGATGCAAAAAACAAATATTCTGATTCTGACTCGCAAAGTGTTTCGTTCACGGCCGTTAAACAATCCGCGCGTGTTGCGCAATATCCCTTCAGGACGCCGTTGTATTCATTCTCTGCAATGTCGATGGTTTGTTGTCTTTGTTGTTGTTGCTGCTGCCTGCTGTGCCCAAGCACCACGGATCTCCCGTGTAACATAGCCGGGCAACTGGCTACGCGGCACCATCGCGACGTGTAACAAATGAAACAAACGTTAATGTACTCTCTCGCAGTGCCCCGCTTACACGGCGGAGAGGACACAACACTCGCCCATCAATCGCTTGCGCCCATTGCAGGGAGGGTAAGCGACAGGATAAGTGAGCAGGTACCAACGCCCCCTCCTCCTGCTTCACGGAACTGTCCATATAAATCAATAAAATATCAATAGATCACTTTGTTTTTACACATCACATCAATCACCCGCATGGCCTTCTGGGAGGCGCATCATTTAAGTAGCGTTCTAGATTTGAAGCTTTCGTGACTGCAAGGAATCATACTCTTAGGTTTTTCGGTAAAGTCACGTAGGTAAAAAATAAAATCTAAATGAATAAAAGTAATCATAGAAATAAAATAAAATAATAAATCACGACGTTTCGGAGGCAACACAAGTCTCCGTCATCAGGTGGGACCGTCACAGATAAATTTACTGTATCAATACATTTCTATTATTACTTTTATTAATTTTGATTTTATTTTTTACCTACGTGACTTTACCGAAAGAACCAAGAAGATGAATCCCTGCAGTCACGAAAGCTTTAAATCTTCTGGACTGGTTTCGATACCCAGTGGCCTCATCAACAGAGCCGGAACCCGCCCCGGGCCAATGCTGGCGAACTGTAAGAGCCATGCTGGGAAGGAAGAGACCCCCTGCCGACAGACGCCAGGCTCCGTACGGCTGCTGATGTCGGTGCAGAGCAACAACCAGCAAGTGACATTCAGGTGGGCAAGCCAAACAATCGCGTCAGGAGCAGGGGAGTGTATCGTCGCCGTGATGATGTCCCCTTCGTATTTGTGGATCGGGCATTGCGTTGCACGCTCTGTTCTGGGTGACCATCACAGTCACGCACGGGGAGTTTTTTACATTTCCAGGTATCCGCATCTGCCATGGTTTGTGCGGATGCGATTTAGGGCGGACCATGAGCTTCGTGGAAGATTTAAGCCAGGGATCTTCTGCGTTGGATCGTTTCACGAGGTGTTTGTGAGTTCTTTTGAACTCTCCAAGATTCATCGGCGGTTGATTTCGCATTGTTGCAGGTGAAGCGAACGGGTCTCAAAGGGGCTTTGCGTGACTTCAAGCGATGACGAGGGACGTTATTGAGGTCCTGATGAATGGGAAGAGGGCGATTGTTGCCACCACTCTGACTAAGAGCACTTCGCGTAAACCCCCAGCTTAGAATCACATCGCCCACCTCGACCAGGCAAATTTAACTGAGAGACAAAAGAACGTGGTCAACGACACGGGTGAAGTAAATATATGGGGCCTGATGCCTCGTTTAAAAAAAAAAAAGAGCCGGTGATGTTATAATCATCATTATCATCTGGCTGAAAATAGTGTGACTGTGTGCGTGTGTTTCGTGAGCGGTAGTGTAGCGGTTAGCGCACTGCGGGTACGAACCCGGCGACCCGAGTTCGATCCCCGCTAACAGACACCAACACCAGTGGCGATTCAGTCGAACCCGCCTCAAATGAGGACCTGGGAGTGGTGGTGTGTAAAACGTCGCCGTCTAGGAGGCAAAGGCTGCCCGGCGTGGGGCTGACCACTCACTCCCTCGTGTGCCCCGACGGTCTTCATAGGTGCGACTCGCTAACAGCACTTGCCCCAAAAGTCTATTGAGGCTATGCGGGGGATCTTTGTCTTTATAGAGGTGACATCCCCGCGGGTCTTGTCCTGGAGGAGGGTGGTGACTTTATGATGTTTGCGACACCGAATTTGCCCAATGACGGTGATGGAGGCGGCCGTGATGATGTGGTTACGTTCGCGGTCCAGGCACTTTCAAACCGCTGTTATACCGACGTCGACACAGCCCTAAAGAGCACGGCATACGCTTCGCCTCGAATTAGTAACTTATTACGAGATCTTGCCTTCAATTACGATTTGCGACAAATGCATTTGCACTCGGCGTGCGACGACACACGCACACGCGCGCGCAGACGCACACAAACACACGCGCGCACACACACGGACGCACACATACAGACGCACACACACACAAAGACACACAGACACACGCACGCCAACGCTAATACTAACAGCCGCCATTCGCCACTAAGTGACGGTGACGTCACCACGGCGCTTGTGCCAGGCCACGTGCACTTTGAGGCCACGTGAAGTGTCGAAGGCTCGCTGACAGGAGGCGGTCTAGGGACAGACCCTGGTAGTGCCATGGGTTGGCTGACTGAGATGACTGGTAGATGCACACCAGGAACACCCCCTACTCAGCCAACTTGCTCTATTTTATCCGCCCGGCGCTCCTCCTCGTTGTTGTGAGCGAGCACACGCACGCACAAGACAAAGATTCCCCATTTAGCCGGAATAGACTTTTGGGGCAAATGCTGTTTGCGAGCACCTATGAAGACCGGCAGGGCACACACGTACACACGCACACACAGACACACACACACAAACGCATGCACACAAACGCACACATGCACAAACGCACGCACACAAACACACACGTGCACACGCACGCGTGGGCAGGCGGGCAAGGCAGCGTGACCCAAAGGGCGCCATCATCATCATCGTCGTCGTCGTCATCGTCGTCGTCATCATCATCGTCGTCATCATCATCGTCGTCGTCACGATCATCGTCGTCATCATCGTCGTCATCATCATCGTCGTCGTCATCATCATCGTCGTCGCTGCTGCTGTTGTGTGAGCTCGGTGTGGGCACGCGCGGCGCGCACGCGGGAGGCAGCGCCTGACAGTAAACGCAGCCTCCAGCCAAATGGCGTGTTGCGGGTCACAGGCACTCGCTAATTTGCGTCCATCCTGGCCCTCTCCCGCCACTCTGTAAATGACAGCATAATAACCCTTTTAGGTTGCAGCTGCGATAGCGAGTGGGGCTCCGTGTGTGTGTGTGTGTCACCTGTTTTACTGCAGAACGTCGTCCCGCTGCCAAAGCAGCGGCAAAGCATAAACCATAAAACCTCACTCTTACACCACCAGGTCAATAGCCGCTTCGCTAATGGAAGAACTGAGAGGCAATTAGGGAGAAATTGAAGAAATATCATTGCTAATTTACTCTAAATTGTTATTTAAGCTAACATTGTACCGCTTCTATGGTGACCCTGGACCGGAATGGGTCCCATAAAGGCAATTATCGTGTATATGTGACAGTAAAGCAAATTGACAACAAATGTGTCTGATCTTTTAACACATAGTGCATTATCAAAACAAACTATTAGGCTGCTGCCTCGGACCGAATGTACTCAGCCTGGAGCCCCCTCCCCATCCCCCCCATCTGTGTGCTCAAGGATAAACGCAGCAAATCAATTACTGCTGAATCAAGTCTGAACAAATAACCTAATCGCTGCTATTCGGATGCCCCACGCAAGAGCAAGCGTAGGCGCGCGATATGGAAATATACGGACGCTGCTGCTGCTGCTGCTTCTTCTTCTGTCGTACGGCTGCTGATGCAGATGCAGTGCCAACAACTACAAAGCCACATTCAGGGTTGGTCAAGCCAAACATCGGCGCCAGAAACAGCGCAGTATATCATCGCCGTGATGATGTCTCCTCCTCCTTCGTATTGGTGGGCGGAGTGAGCTCCGTGGCTTGCACCGTGAATTGTTAGTGTGCAAAAAGAGCTTCATAGCTCATCGGATTCCTCCAGGATACATGAATATTCAGATTCTGAGTTCGGGTTTGTGTTTAACCTTTCGACGGGAACTGCCAGTAACCTCGTCACCGGGATGCCCTTTGTGTTGTTTGTTGGCGACAGCTTCACGGTTGCACAAATTCATCTGTGGCACCGCGCTTTTACGCGCGGCGTTTCGGGACAAATTAGGGAAATCAGAGCGAGAGTTGCAGTTCGTGGCGAATGTGTTGCGTGCAGAGTCCACAGGAATCATGCACTCATCCCTTTAATATGCACAGGCGTTCCAGTTGGCCTAGGATAGGGGTCGGCAAAACAAAATAACAAGAGCAGACATTTTTTTTCGAATTCAGTAAAAAGAAAACTCAAGATTTCAAGAGCCGCAATGCGTGTGAATAATTACGTCACGAAGCGGTCCATGAAGAGCCGCACGCGGCCCCGTAGCTGCAGGTTGCCGACCGCTGGCCGAGGACAAGGAAGGAGTCCGAACATGTTGGGACGTTCTAATTGTTTTTTTACCCTTTTATCTGGCAACAAAACTGACACCTTTTTACAAGGAGTCATGTTTGCATAGACCACAATACCTGCAGTCATAATGCAAACAAAAAACATAACTCTGATAATGTGCACTGTCCTTGAAGTTGATTGGTCCACACCCGAGACAGATTTCCTTAGAGCCTAGTCTCACATCGGTTGGACCAGATGACGCCAAAAGGCCCACAACTCAAAGACAATGCACCATGAGTTGTGCGCCTTTTGGCGTCATCTGGACCAACCCATGTGAGACTAGGCTCTAAGGAAAGCTGTCTCGGGTGTGGACCAATCAACTTCAAGGCCAGTGCATACATTTTCAGAGTTGTCTTTTGCATTATGACTGCAAGTATTGTGGTCTATGCAAACATGACTCCTTGTAAAAAAGGTGTCAGTTTTGTTGCCAGATAGAAGGGTAAAAAAACAATTATCATATTTTTACTGGCAAATGAGGTTCCCATGATGTTGGGACGTTGTTATCGGGCACGTCCAGTTAAGTACGAGGCGAGTTTCATCGCCAATGTATAGATATATACGTTATAGCTACGTGTTGGGTAACGCCATTGCTTCACATCCGATCTCTCTGCTTTCTGAATTCCCCAAAACATTCATCTTTATGTATGTATCATGTGATTGTGCACCCCTGCCAACGCAGCAGCAGCAGAAGCACCATCACACACAAACCACACACACTTTCATGATGGACAGAAATTACAATTCCAAAACGCAACTCGTTACTTTGAGAGCTGTGCAGTTAGGATTGCCCCTCAAATTGGGCCCCCCGCAGCCCAACATTTGATCAACATATTGGCAAAAGTCATTTTGTCTCCGGCCCGAAGCTCTGGAGCCCAAGTACCCGCCGATGTGCGGGATTCACCCTTGAGTGGCAACAGCGGAGCTCCACGGGGCTGCCTGTGCGTGATCATCGTACCGAGGTGGGCAGATGTCAACTCCCTCGCCTGGTATACAGGACCGCGTGGGTTCAATCCCGACCCTCACGCATGCTGTATATTTGGAGCTTGCGTGTCTCTCTCCCCATGATCGCGTGGATTTTCTGCAGGTCCTCCAGATTTTCCCTCCACATTTAGAAACAACAACAACACGCGTTTAGAGTATTTTGCTGCTATAAATGTCCACGTGTTAAGCGACTTGGTTGAGCTACTATTGGTGGCCAGGTCGCTTCTGAAAAAGAACTACATAACTCAGTCGGCCATACCTGGGAAAAATGACAAAATAGTTTAGGGGTTTTATCGTACAGTGGACTACCACGGGTTAACCTGCAGCAAACGAGACTGATTAGGGCCACAATGATGTAATTTGCTACTCGTGTAGAGAGAGGCGTCTTGTCAGTGATTACATGCAAATCAATAGCGGAGCTGGCGGGTGGGGAAAGTCGGTTAGCAGAATTCTATTTGTTACAGTTACGAACACTAAAGATGGTATTTCCGGACAGGAAAATATCTATCCACAAAAATAACTGTAAATGATACATTCGCAAGAATAAAAATCCAGCTACACGATCGGGCTGTAGATGAACGATTAGTTTAATCTCCCGTAACAGGAAAGATAAATAACTTGACGACGCTTGCCTTTTTATTCAGTCGCACGACGTTCAGAATTTAATGATTTTTATTATTTTCCGCAGCGCAGTTGAAATTGGCAGGAATGGGGGTGAAGAGGTGAGGACGCACACACACAGAGAGTCGTTTGAGCAAATTCCCACGTGAATGAAATTGTTGACTAAACGCGATGACATTCGTCTGATTCGGCACGCCGCCTCGTCTGCCGGCCTTCGGCAGAAGGAATATTCCAGGAATAAGTGTCCATGGGAGAGACCACTGGAGTCGGGTGGGGGTAAGAGGCCCACTACGTGGGGAGGGGCGGGGGGGGGGGGGGGGCCCCCTGCCCCCGGGACCCGCCCGGGGTTCGTCCGGGGGCCTGCAGCGTGGCCCCCCCCCCCCCGCCAGAGGAGGAGTTGAGCCGTCACCACCTCGACCTCGCCGTGGCTGGAGACGCCACTGCTCTGTTAGCACCAGGACAAGGAAGGGCTTTTACCCCACGTGGACCTGATCCTATTCTTTGGGTCTTTCGGTAAAGTCACGTAGATAGGTTCAAAGAAAATAAACTAAAAATAGTCGTTTTTGTTGTTGTTTTTTGTTATTTTCTTTGAACATATCTACGTGACTTTACCGAAAGACCCAAAGAATATGAATTCCTGCAGTCACGAAAGCTTTAAGTCAAGATTTGGGCCTGATCCTGTTCCCACCCTTACCCTGATAAACACAAATACATTAATTCCCAAATTTACGTTTCTCCACATTTTACGTAGTTTCGCAAATTCGTCGTCGTCACTTTATCAATGCCACCACCTGATTTGCGTCGCCTTATTCCACACTTACGTCCATAACCTCATCGTCCGCCCTTTCTCGTATTCGTGGCCTCTCAGCCTTCACCTCCACCTACTGCTGCCCTCCCTGTAAACCGCTTTGATTTGCGTCGTTTCGATATCCGTCGCCGCACATTTCAGGAACGCACCGCCGACGTAATTCTCTGCCTCTATTTATCAATTTACTTCGCCGGCATAGTCCCTTGAGGCTCACGCGTGATTTTCAACAAGGTGTGAGTTTGGACAACACCGAGATGGGGTCGATAAATACGACCCTGGTCTCGCTGAACAAAAACAAGAGACGAGGCAATGAATCCGACAGCTGCGTTAATTTCGCACTGCAGCAGCGGCAGCAGCGGCAGCAAGAAGCAGGAGGAGGAGGAGGAATAAAAGCGGTGCGACCGTCAGGCACGTGGTGGGGGGGCCACTCGCACGAACCGACCCAGCCGTGACCCCACCTCCCTTTTCCCTCGGGTGTCAGTGCCCTCGCTCGCTGCCATGCGTAGCGACACGTACAGACAACACAGCCAGGTTATACTACACAACAACAACAACAACACAACCACCACATACTCAACAAATGGTGCAACAACAACAAGACTCGCCATTTGAGCCCGCCCGCCGTGCGATTCGTGGATATTTAAATGAATGTCGCTTTCTCTGCATTGTTGGAAGATGTCACCCGTTTACCCTCGAAATATTAAAGGAAGAATGGGGGGGGGGGGGGGGGCCGGCCATCCCGCAGGTGCGTGAGTGTGTGTCTGTGTGTGTGTCTGTCTGTGTGTGTGTCTGTGTGTGTGTCTGTCTGTGTGGGGAGCGGTGGTGTAGTGGTTAGCGACCTGCGCTACGAACCCGGCGACCCGATTTCGATTCCCGCTCACGGCCAACACCAGCGGCGATTATCTGAACCGGTCCTGGGCCTCCCCTAGGTCGACTCAGCCTCAAATGAGTACCTGGTGTGATGTGTAAACATCGCCACTAGGGAGACAAAGGCGGCCGGGCGTGGTGATGGCCACCCATCCCCTCGTGTGCGGTGCCCACCTTTATAGGTGCTCGCTAACAGCACTTGCCCCAACAGTCTGTTACAGTCTACGTGGGGGATCTTTGTCTTTGTGCGTGTGGAGCGGTGGCGCAATGGTTAGCACTGCACTGCGCAACTAATTCGGCGAACCAAGTTCGATTTCCGTTCGAGGCCCACTCCATCTGAACCGGTCTGGACCTCCTCTAGGTCGACTCAGCCTCAAGGGAGCCATGCTGCTGGGCGTGGTGCTCTCACCCCTTCCCCTCGTGTGCCGTGTCGGTACTCGCCAATAGCACTTGCCCCAACAGTCTACTAAGGCTACACGGGGGACCTTTGTCTTTTTTTTGAGTCCAGATCTCTATAACGTGATTGACACTGGGCACGAGTTTGGAGTGGCGTCTTACTTTCCGGGGCGTCTCATAATCGTGGTAATACCATGATGATGGCACATTGCCCAAAACGTCGACTGTTGTTGGATGCCTTCCTTCCGTTGGCTGCAGGGTTCACACGCAGAGTGCGCTTACCGCTGCACTCACTCCACCCCTACAAATAAACTACTCCCACCTCACCTTCTTGGTTCTTTCGGTAAAGTCATTCAGACTCTGTCTTCTCGACAGACCTGTTCTACACCTGAGGACGGCTGCTTGCGTTGTGGCCGAAACGTCGTGAGAATTATTTTATTATGTTTTATTTTAATTATTTTATTATTATTTCCATTCTACGTGACTTTACCGAAAGAACCAAGAAGATGAATCCCTGCAGTCACGAAAGCTTTAAATCGAAATATACTCCCACCTCCTCCAAGACGACAGGCCAACGTGGAAGAGTCGGCTCTCGGGAGCTCCCACCAGCATTGCCACGTGCTAGATGTTGCAGGGCTGCGCCTAAATCCTTATTGAGTTGAGACAACTTTTTGAACAGCTTCATAACATCTCGCAACGGTGGCGAGGAGATGTTAACTACCTCGCCCGGTATGAAGGAGGTCGTGGGTTCGATCCAGATCCTGACGCCTGCTGCTGTATATTTGGAGTTTGCGTGTCTCTCTCCCCGTGGTCGCGTGGATTTGTCTCTGGGTCCACTGGGGGGGGGGGGGGGGTCCCTCCGCATTTCGAATCTACACGCGGTGTTCGAGAATTCAGCTGCAAAACATTTCCAAGTGACAGGCCACTTCGTTGAGCTATCGTTTGTGGCCAGGTCGCTTCTCAAAAGCAGTTACGGTATATAGCTCAGTGGGCCTTGCCTGGTGAAATAAAACATCGTTTTTAATTTTATCGGTTTAAATAACAATCAACGAATTTTAAGTCGGGATTTTCTCTGTTGGAAGTTCACGTAGATGTTTTAAAATTTTCTATTATCCCGCTCGTTTACCCAGGAGAGCCTCACCGAGTCATGGGACTCGGTGAAGAGGGTCCTGCCAAGTGTACGCAGCAGGGTGGGGGCGATGTCGCTGCTGCTTATGCTGCTCTGTGTGATCCCTAGTGAGTGATTTGCCGGTGCTCTTTCAGTATTTGGATGTTTGACCAATACCGGTGGCATTCTGTGCGTGTGTTTTTTTAGGTATGGGAGAAATCGGAGACCCGGTAGAAACCCATGCAGAACAGAGAGAGAACACACAAACTGCACTCTTACACTCGGCAGAACAGAGCAAGAACGCACAAACTCCACTCACTCACACTGCAGAACAGAGAACACACAAATGTCACTCACTCACACTGCAGAACAGAGAGAGAACACACAAACTCCACTCTTACACTCGGCAGAACAGAGAAAGAACGCACAAACTCCACTCACTCACACTGCAGAACAGAGAACACACAAACGCCACTCACTCACTCTCTAGAGAACAGAGAGAGAGAACACACAAACTACACTCACTCATACTCCAGACAACAGAGAGAGAACACACAAACTCCACACATTTAGGCTCACCACCCAGACAGCCCCCAGCTCGTGACCAAACGAATTCACTAAAATCTCTTTCTAAATACCAATATTGCAAAATTATTAATATTACCGAAAAAAACCAATGTATTTATTTAAGCACAGGTATAAGAATAATGTATCACGACGTTTCGATCGCAACACAAGCAATCTTCATCAGGTGGGACCACCACAGCAAGAAAAAAACTGCTGATGACGATTGCTTGTGTTGCGATCGAAACGTCGTGATCCATTATTTTTCTACCTACGTGACTTTACCGAAAGAACCAAAGAGTATGGATTGCTGCAGTCACGAAAGCTTCAAATCAAGACAGGTGCTAGAATTTTGTGGCGGTTGCATTTAGATCTTAGGGTTAAGGTCATTTAATCAGGGTAGTTTACCTAACTTCATTTTTAAATGCAATATAAGTGCAATATTAATTTACGTCCGAAACAAAAGGTCTAATTAACGTCGCCATTATTGTCCGGATCAAGCTGCGTTTGCATCACAGCGCCGCGGACGGCGTAAAGGAGGAGACCGCTTGCTGCTGCTGCTGCTGCTGTTGCCGGGAGCGCACTCTCGCAGCTGCCGCAGGAGAGTTTAGATTTTTTATTTTCACTTGAAGCCCGCTGCAGTAGGAACGCCGTGTCCCACCCCACCCCCCTCTCTCGACTTCCCAAACAAGCCGCGCGCAGGAGAGTTCCCATCCACCCGTTCCACCCGCCGAGCGAACTCATCATCATCCTCATCATCCTCGTCATCCTCATCATCCTCGTCATCGTCGTCACGATCCATGGGCAGGAAACCCATAAGTGTCCGCTGCACATTTCGTCGTTTGTTTCAACTTTTCTCTCTGTCTTCTAGCGCCAATCTGCGCAAGTAGCGGCCACAAACTCTTTGTGTCGCCGTCAAGCCGTTCTGCTCTGTGACGTCTTCCTCTCTTCCGAGTGAACTGGAGAGCCAATGGCTGTGAGGGCCCCACAGAGTTCTCGCGCGCCGCGTCACCGCCAATTCAAAGCCCCCGGGAGGAGCCGCGACAGGGAAGCCCCCTCATGCTCCCCCCCACACCGTCCCCCCCTCATCCCCCCCCCATCGCCCCCCC
>CM025622.2:8187694-8214083 GCA_014621495.2 Entosphenus tridentatus | reverse complement strand
GGGGGGGAGGAGGAGGGGGGGTGAACGGACTGCGCTGACGACTCCTGCAGGACACCGTGAGGAAGTCCTCGCGACACCTTGACCAATATCGACTTCTCACAAACGGGTACCGATTCTCTCACTTTATCTACCCTGATTGGGGGATGGTGGGCCAAGTCGCCGCATCTTTGGCCACGACGTCACACCTGCCGCTGTCTATTAGCGCCACTCAGTGGAGTGGTGGGTTCGTGAACCTATCTGTGAGGATCTGTCAGTGTATTGTCCCTCTTGTACGCGTGGGTCTCCTCTGGGTACTCAAATCCCACAACCCCCATCCCACCTCCCCCTGTCCCTCGGCATGGAAAATAGTCGTGGAAATGCGCCTTGAGACTCGTCTAGATAAATAATAGTCATTGCGACTCAGAATCATAATCATCATTTATACTGGAGGAATCCGATGAGCTAAAAAGCTCATTTTCACATATTGTATCATCGCCTACTGTCCGCTCGCTCTCGTAGAGAGAGGACGACTCAGAGGCGCCACGGACGAGCAGGAAGGCAGCAGCAGCAGCAGCCACGCGGTGAGCTGGCGCCAATTGACACCCCCTCCCAAGCTCTGCGGTCCTCTATATGTGAAGGTGTTACTAATACGTGTTTAAGCATGCGGGAGGAAATCGGTGCACCCTAGACAACCACGCGTGCGAGGGGGAAACACTCTATTCCTGTGTTCATCGTTGCAAGAACCGCGGGCAACTGAGTGAAAACACCCCCCATCATCATCATGGTGCTGCTGTCAAACCGCAAATTATTTCAAATGTGTGACGGCCATCACACTGATGATCTTATCGGCGAAAGTGGCCCCTCTGAAAATTAGTGAAGAACGCTGCTCTATTCCATACGGAAGGGACAGTTGATATTAGTCCGCAATTTGCTGTACCACCAACCCTCACCAGTGCCTCCACAGAGCTGCATTACAGGCCACGTGCAGTGGTAGCCACCGCCACGGCTAAATCAATTACTTGGGCAATGAATTATATATTTTGTCAGGATTTGATTCTGTGTGTAGTTGAAACTCGAGTTTGACTTGAGAGATAGCAGGGGATCTATTTAAACCGCGGGGACGATAACGCTGCGATTACATAAATTACCCACATTAACTGCCTGTATTTCATTAGGGCATGCAATAAAATCGTGCGCGGTCTTAACGATAGATCCAGTTTCGCGGCGTTCCAACGCGGGGCCGATGTTGACACACGAAGTGTTGGTGTCGAGTTCGCCTTCGACGCCTCGTAATGCTCAGATCGCTCGCAACGTGCAATCAGAGCGCTCAACAATTGCATGCCGCCGAATCGCGGCAATTCACGAACAATGACACCACGAACAGGATTGTCGACGAATTATCATTTTATTAAAATTGCCACAGCCATTTGTGGCAATTAGCCGTTGTAATATGCATAGCAATTAACGACGGTGTCCAACTGCTGCTCAAGCTCTTGATTATAAGAAAGGGGATAGGAACACCACGGGACAACGCAAGAGCATCGCTTCCACGTCGCGTGCCTGCGTACGCTACCTTCCCAAGCATGCGGCGCGGCGAGCGTGTGCACTCTCGCACACCGCTGGACCGGTAGGGTCGAGCAACTTCCCGTCGCTCGTGACGACAGGAGCGGGAGGGGCGTGCTTCATCCAGCAGTGGACCGACAGCGAGGGCTCGACAGCACAACAGTAACGGGGGAGAATTAATTCGCCGCTGTGAATGGTCCACGTGAAAAGCCACTTTGTTGAGTTGTCATTGGTGGCCAGATCGCTTCTGGAAAATAAACTCGTAGCTCAGTGGATTTTGCTTGGGTAAGAAACAATTATAGTTGAGTTTTTTTTTGTATATTTCTTTGTTTGTTGTTGTGACGTTCTGATCCGCCCCTACTGGTCATCTGTGAAAAAAAGAGCTTCATAGCTCATCGGATTTCTCCAGTTCCAAATAAAGATTCAGATTTCGATTTAAAGCTTTCGTGACTGCAGGGATTCATACTCTTAGGTTTTTTGGTAAAGTCACGTAAAATGGAAATAATAAAATAATAAAAATAAAGCATAATAAAGTCATTACTTTATTTTATTATTTTATTTCCATTCTACGTGACTTTACCGAAAGAACCAAGAAGAAGATTCAGATTATGAATAACGCAGCACTCGTGAACGGGGAGCGCATGGCCAAATATCCTTGACCGGATCAGGCGCCCCTCCCGAGAGACAGAGATTCTTGAGACCTCGTGAAGCCTCCCGTGGGTAAATAAAAGGTAAACAAAGGGCATCGCTGTTGTTGTTGTTGCTGCTGCTGCGTGAGGCCGGCTGAATGAGCGCGGTTGTGGTGGCGGTGGTGGTTGTGGTGGTGGTGGTGGCGGTGGTGGTGCTCGCTCGCACCACTTGCCCCTGCAGTCCGTTAAGGCTATACGGGGGATTTGTCCTTTGTCTTTGGTACGAGGGCATGGCTCCTGGCTGACAGGAAGGGCACGCGTTCAGACCCCGTGATGTATGTCCCGTACGTTGAACTTCTTTTGCACCGTACGTTGAACTTTTTTCGCACCGTACGTGGCAAACCGTGCTAATCGGAGGTGCGGGCGATCTGAACGCGCCCCTCCCTTCCTTCCGTCAGCGTTCACATAACTTGCGCCACCTTTGCGCCAAATCGAGTGGTTCGTCCAATGGATAAACTAGCTCCTGCCACGCGAATGTGGAATTGCCACCGCTGGCTCCTAAGAAGCGTCATTGGTAAATGAGTGCCACTCGAGGTGGGAGGGGAGGGAGAGGAGGGGGGGGGGGGGGGTGTCGGGACAGCCACACCACAGTGCTTCGACGCAGCCAGGGAGGTGACACAGTGAGTATCGTCTCAGGGTCAATCAGGGTGCGTGTGAAGAGATGGGGCGCCACGGTGGCGAGACGTTAACTTTATCAGGGTAAAAAAAACTATTATTATATTTTGCCACTGGCAAAGGAGGCCTCATGATGTTAATGCTTACCCCGCGAGCCCTCGTACTCTGATGGTGTGTTGTCTTTGAGTTGAGCGCCTTTTGGTGTCATCTGGTCCAACACCATGTGAGACTGGGCTCTAAGAAAAGCTGTCTCTGGTGTGGACCAATCAATTTCAAGGACAATGCATACATTATCAAAATTGTTTTTTTTTGCATTCTGACCGCAGGTATTGTGGTTAATGCAAACATGATTCCTTGAAAAAAGGTGTCAGTTTTGTTGCCAGAAAAAATGGTAAAAAAACTGTTATTATGAGATGTTAACTACCTCGCCTCGTGTATAGGAGGTAGTGGGTTCAATCCCGACCCTGCCACTTGCTGTATATGTGGAGTTTGCATTTCTTTCCCCGTGGTCGCATAGGTTTTTTCTCCGGGTCCTCCGGGGGTTCCCTCCACATTTATAAATTTGCGTTTAGAGTGTTTGGCTCCTATGAATTTCCACGCAATAAGCCACTTCGTTGAGCTATCATTTGGGATAGGCATGCGACTTCTGAAAAATATTTACGTAGCTCAGTTGACTTTACCTGGTACAATAAAAAATAGTTTAGTTTAAACGGAGCGCCCCCCCCCCCCCCCATTCCATCGCGTTGTAGAGGGGCCGCTTTTGGCAAGGTTCGCCCGGGGTCACGGTAAGGGTCCCGGACGAACCCGCCACGGGTCCCTGCATGTGTCAATTGAAGAAAAGTGGGATACAATTGTCCACGTTTTACTCACGTGACACTTGTATTCGTTGGCTGTGTCGGGTGGAAGGAGAGTTTACGACACAGATTAATACACAACCTAACCCAAAATAAACTAATTATGAATCATAATTATTGGTCGTGAAACCCTACGTATCGCAATAAACACGTATAATGGCAGGCCCTGTGTTAACCTACTGCCGATGAAAGCCTATCCCCGGTGAATATGGAACCGTTGGGATAACATTGGGCTAACGTTGGTCCAACGGTTCCAATGTTCGTGTGTGTGTACGTGTGTGTATACGTGTGTTGAACTTCTTTCGCGCCGCACGTAGTCAACCGTGCTAATCGGAGGTGCGGGGGAAAGAGGTAAATCACACGCCAACGTTGGGCAAACGTTTGCTGGCTCCATGTTCACGGCCTCGGTGGTTGTTCGACTGCTTCAGCCCAGCCGGCCAGTGCGGGTTGCCTCAGCGCGCTGGGCGGGCGTGCAGCAGCGATTCAGATGTGGACCGTGAATTCAACTCGGGTTGCTGCGCGTCCAGTGGCAGAAGCGTTGTCCCCTAATCCACGTGGTGCTTAGGGAGCGTACGAATATTTGAGTATCAGTGGCGAATATTTGAACCGGTCCCGGGCCTCCCCTACGTCGACTCAACCCTCAAATGAGTACCTGATGTGGTGCGTAAACATCGACACTCGGGAGACAAAGGCGACCGGGCTTGGTTGCTGGCCACCCACTCCCTCGTGTGCCGTGCCCGTCATCATAGGTGCCCCTCGCTAACAGCACTTGCCCCAATAGTCTGTTAAGGCTACACAGGCGGATCTTTGTGAAGAGTACAGGCGCGTCCCGATACGAGCCGGGCTACGGGATGGGTAGGACAGCCCTGCGCGTCTCGCTGGCGATCCGTAGTCTCTCAGTGATGAACGATGGGACGTTACTCATTCATATCCAGCTCTTCTTCAAGCGGGGCCCGCATCAACGCAGCGCGAGTCACACCCCGGGTTGCCGGAATATTTGAGCGCGTGGACGAGGAATGCCACCCGCCGTAGCCTTGGCGACTGTGCAAACAGCGATCCCACGGATCAGGGGAGTTTGAGCCCCCGAAGTTGCTAAGTGATCGTTTGTTGAGACGTGGTATACTTGGGAGGCCCACACTCCTCCTGAGCAAACCTCTCGAGCTAGCGCCGACAATCAATTTTCTGGCAGTTGGTGGCAAACAACCCATGCAGCGATGCTCTTAGCACTTTTTGTCCGTGCTTCTGTAGAGACACTAAAGTTGGCACTTTAGGCCTAATTGGACTTTTAACCTTGGTGATTAGCGGCGAAAGAATGTTCAGCCTCGCTTGTGCAGTGGAGTTGAGATTAAAAGCCCCGCAATTCACATGGCAGTTGTATCAATAGGCCGCGTCCACTCAGCAGGCTCTCCTCTTCCTCCTTGTACTGAACGCTTCGTGCCACTTTGGGAGATGCGTGCTGGTACATTTTCCCTTCATTCTCAAGTACAAACTCTATCCCGTGTGTGTGTGTGTATGTATATATTATTACTTTATTTAGACCGAATGGCGTGCGTACACACAACGCCACCTTAACCCTGTTTATAAACGTTGCATGTGTTTTAACGCTCTTTGAGAGAGCTTCCATCTTTGCCGCTGCCGATGCTGTAGCTGTAGCTGCACCATACCTGGAGGACAGGTTAAAGGAGCAGCTCTTGCAACTGCTCGCTCACGGCACCCGCTGGCGAACATTGCCTCTCCACATATAGACCGGGCACTCAAGAAGACAGCCCCCTCAGAGAGGAACATTTTTGGCCGATATTTTTCCACTCTGGCTAGGTGCCAGATATACTCTCTGTGTGGATAGACGCAGTCTGGGTTTATGTGTGGATAGATAGAGACAATCTAGTTATATATGTACAAACACACATGTAGCATTGTTTAAACTTCCGCGTCCGAGGATAGGACCGATTCCAATATTCGATATTTGAAGTCCGATGTTGGTGCCATCCATTAGGGGCGCCACGATGGCGAGCTGTTAACTACCTCGCCTGGTATGCGGGAGGCCGTGGGTTCGATCTGGACCCTGATGCCTGCTGCTGTATATTTGCAGTTTGCGTGTCTCTCTCCCCGTGGTGGTCGCGTGATTTAGAATTCAACGTCAAAGCGTTCGGAGTATTTGGCTGCTGTAAATTCCAACACGTTGAGCTATAATTTGTAATGGCCAGGACGCTTCTGAAACAAAAACTATACAGCTCAGTGGACCTTACCTTGTAAAATAGAAAAGTTGATCACATTATTACTCCACTGCGGCATTACCCACCCCGTCCTCCCACCCCCGCCTCCCCTCTCCCTCCACCGTTCTGATCCTAAAGTACTTTTCACAACACCAGAAAAACGTATCTCGGGTTCTCGGTGCTCAAACTTGTTCGGACTGAACAGCTGATGCCCTCTCTTGCTCCTCACGCGCTCCGTGCCCCATCCCGCCTGTGTTCCGTGTTTGCACCCCGAACGGGATTATTACTTCCCATCTGTCTCCCCGAGGGACCACAAAGCGGAGTTAATTACGAAAGTCTGCGTCGCTCCAAGGCAACAGGAGATGGCACCACACACACACAAAAACCACCACCACCACCACCCCCACCACCATCGCCACCAGCAGCAGCATCAGAAACTCGGTCCGGTAGCCGAGACGGAGATAAACTCAACGAAACTTTTTTTTATTTTACCAGGTAAGGCCCCACTGAGCTATGTAGCTCTTTTTCACAAGCGACCTGCCGATCACAAATGATAGCTCAACGAAGTGGCTTATGATCATGTGGACATATTCTTTGGGTCTTTCGGTAAAGTCACGTAGATAGGTTCAAAGAAAATAACAAAAAACTACGACGTTTCGATCGCAACACAAGCGGTCGTCATCAGGATATGGGGGGTTAGCTTTTTAAGGCAAACTCTTTATAAAAGTTTTTAATGGGCGCAGCCCAAATGTGAGCAGCCAATGTTAATGTGAGTGGTGGGCAGCGACTGCGGCGGTGGTGGGGTTTCCACCAATCACAGGGCTGCCAGGTAAAAATTAGCATGTCAATGTAAGATTGCCGAGCATCCTCCACGGCGAGTGCGCCAAGGTGGCTATGTTAATGAATTTAACACGTGGGAGGCTTTCGCGACAAATATTATTCATAATATAGGTTGTCGGGTCAGATCGCGTTATTTATAAATGTGTCGTAACCCTCCACCACCCGACACGGCCAAACAGTAAAAAATGTGTCACGTTTTTCAAAGGACAAAATAATTCACTTCTTTAGCCCACCGGTGTGTTGAAGAGAGAATCAACACCATTTTAAAATTTGAGTAGTGCGACGTTTCGCTGGTTATTACAATCAGCTTAAAAAAAAGCTGACCCAAAAACCTATATTATGGCTATGGTAATGTGAGAGATTATGTGGACATTTATAGCAGGCCAAATTCTCTAAACGCCTGATGTTGATTCTAAATGTTGAGGGAAAGCCCGGAGTACCCGGAGAAAAATCCACGCGACCACGGGCAGAGAGACATGGCAAATTACAAATATACATGCGTCAGGGTCGGGATCGAACCCAAGCTATCCTGTATACCAGGCCACTGTAGCGAGATGTGAACTACCTTTGTGGCCGAGCTCATGATGAATTGGCCACGTATCGCAATGTGTGGCAGGGTCCTCTTGAAAAGTCTGGTGACTCGGTGAGACTTTCCTGGGTAAATTGTAGGGCAATTTTACAAACTGGACGAACTGAATACGGTATGCACACACAAGGACCGGGACCAGGGTGAGTTTGTGGGCAGTGTTAGTCTATGGGCCTCGTGAGTCTATGGGCAGTGTTAGCCGATGGGCAGTGAGTCTGTGGGCAGTGTGAGTCTATGGACAGTGTGAGTCTATGGACAGTGTTGGTCTACAGGCAGTGTGAGTCTATGGGCAGTGTTGAGTCTGTGGGCAGTGTTAGTCTATGGGTAGTGTTGAGTCTATGGGCAGTGTGAGTATATGCATAACATCTGCACCGTCAGAGGACGCACGTGAAATAGAGCCTAATAGCTCATTGGCACAGGCGGGATTAAGGGCCTGGACCAAGCACTGAGCCAGCATAGCCGAGACCCTGGCGTTTGAATGCCGGCAGCTGCCACCTGTCGATTCGACCGGGTTCCCAGGTGTAACGATCAGTCAATCCGACCGAGTTCCCAGGTGAATCGATCAGTCAAATCGATCGGGTTCACAGGTGTAACCATTAGTCAATCCGACCGGGTTCCCAGGTGTAACGATCAAGTGATGGTCTCAGATTAGTCACTAATGACTGCACACAAATAATAATTTGCTGTAAGGTCATTTGTCAAGACTCTGAGCCCTCCCAAGGTTCATTTTTTTGGCCATGTGGAAAAACCCCCCACGTTCTGTGAAAGGCTTCCAGCGTATCTGCAGAGGGAAGCAGAGGTCTCTCGTGACATCTGTGCACAATAACTTGTACTGACGTTCAACACAGCAATCATTCGCAGCGCAAGGTCTCGGAACAAATCAATTAATTCTACCACCCGCACACATTCCTGGACTGTCCATCGCAGGCGGCATGCCTACTCTGTCGCACAATTCACAAAAACTCAACACACGTATCAACAACTGCCTTAAAATAGTAAGATATATAAGCAGCGACGTTTCGGGCAATGATCCTTCTTCATAGCACATTAACGACTACTTCGTAGCACACTGCTCTATAGCAGGGCACGTGATGTGTGCTACCGAGTGTGCGGACAAGCGGCAACTGCAGAGGTCTCAGACGTAGTTCTGTGATGTCATCTTCCACAGGCCGTTCTCGGACACGGGGTGACGGTACCCTGCTTGCTGCTGAGAGTTTCACGTGGATATGACAGTGTCTCGTGAACCAAACACAGTGAACACAACACACTGAAGACACCACACTGAACACAAAACAGTAAACGCAGTCAAAATAACAGTGAACACAAAACAGTGACGACAACATGCTGGATGTATGTATGTTGAACTTCTGTCGCACCGTACGTAGCCACTCGTGCTAAACGAATGTACAATTTGAGTCCCTTTAGGAACGTACGTTTTGAGCGTATTTACTTATTTACGAATGTTCATGTGGCTTTCTTATGCCACACATTGCATAACCATCATCAGCCATGATCTATCCACTGCTGGATGAATGCCTCTCCAAAGCCGTCGCCTGAGATACAACAGAGTTCACCGAGCTCCTGGCGCCACGGTGCCGAGATGTTAACTACCTCGCCGGGTATGCAGGAGGTTGTGGGTTCGACCCCGACCCTGACGATGCCTCGATGTTTAGAGTTTGCGTGTCTCTCTCGCTGTGGTCGCGTGGAATCTTCTACGGGTTCCCTGATTCCCCCCCCCCCTCCACATTTAGAATCAACACGCGATTTAGGTATTTGGCTGCTAAACATTTCCACGTGATATTAAGCCACTTCGATGAGCTATCATCTGTGCTAGCCAGGTCGCTTCTGAGAAACGAGCTCAGTGCGCCTTAACTGGTAAGATAAAAAAAAAAGTGTCTAGTTTCGTTTAAGAACGAGGTGATGTCACCCCCAAGGCGAACTCCGCAGTGAACATTCCCGCGGGCGCGTTTCCCCACTTTGGCTGCCACTCCGTGGCGAGTCTCGGCCACGCGCCTTGCAGGGAGCGTTCCTGACGGCGCCCAACACTCACCTCGCCACTTGCACGCAGTCGAAACGACGTCCCCACTAACCGGAGCACGTTCCCCAACACCACGTGCTCCCAATGGCGGAGTGACGACACGATCAGCTCAAGGGGGGTGCAGCAATCGTTCAGGTGGGGGACACCGATATTTCATTTGTCTCGCACGGTCGCACCCAGGCTATTGGATATGAAAGCTCCTCTTGCACATAATCACATCGTCGTTTGCGTTCACGGTCTCGAACATTTAACGCCGTAGGGGCGCTCCGTCTTCGCAAAATGCAACCACGACAGCTCCGTACGAGTACCTCTTTGCAATATGACGTTGCTGCTCCAATTACATTAAAGCGTGGAACGTAAAAAAATTTTTTCATAACAAGTGAATTGAAAGCACGTTTTAAATAAGTTGTTGTTCTTTGCACTGTTGAAAGAAAATCTCATGGTGGTTGATATGGGGCCGTCCATAAATGACGTCACGCGATTTTGGACGATTTTTGATCCCCCCCCCCTTCGTCATACGGCGTCACAAAAAGTCAGACCCCCCCCTCAAGTATGACGTCACAAAGCTCTGCCCCCCCCCCAAATTATTTTTTTTAAAAACATGCTTCAAATAGTTTTAAACTATTGTCATTGTAGTGTGTATTTAATGTGGCGCTGCACTCTGATGTTGTAGGAGAAAAAATGTATTAAAAAGTCTATTTAATTAAGTAGAACGTTATATTCTTGGTTCTTTCGGTAAAATCACGTAGAAGGGAAATAATAAAATAATGCAAATAGAATATTTATTTTTAATTTTATTAAAATAATACAAACATAAAAGATTTTATTATTATATAATTATTTCCCTTCTACGTGACTTTACCGAAAGAACCAAGAATATGAATCCCTGCAGCCACGAAAGCTTTCAATCAAAATTTAAGTAGAACGTGTTGTCTATATGTATTTAAAGTTGCGCATTTTGATGTGACGTCACATTTCTCAAACTCCCCCCCCCCTCGTCACACATCGTCACAAATGTCTGACCCCCCCCCCCCCGGTGCGCGTGATGTCAATTATGGACGGCCCCTAAGGAGGGCTCAGCTCGTAACTGTGGCCACGGGAGGGGGGGGGGCAAGGTAACCCCGCCTGCCCCACGCTCGCAACGCTCCTGCGTGCTCCTTTTGCCGCCCCGATATTGTCTCTCTCTCAACCAGCTCAAGCCCTCCCGTAGACCGCGTGACTCGTGTGTGGCCACCCCCCAACTCTGAACTTCTCATACTCTTAGGTTCTTCGGTAAAGTCACGTTGGTAAAAAAAAATAGAAATAATAATAGAATTAAAATAATTAAGTTATTTTTTTCTATTAGTATTTATATTATTATTATATAAATAATAATATAAAGAAAATATTTACTTTATTCCTACTATTCTAAATAATAATAAAGTTAATATCTTTTTATATTATTATTTCTATTATTTATTTTTTACCTACGTGACTTTACCGAAAAAACCTAAGAGTATAAATCCTTGCAGTCACGAAAGCTTCAAATCTAGAACGGAGGAGGAGTCTCTGTTGGGCCACTTTGCGCTTGGGGTGCCACGAGAGGCAGGTGACCGCCCTCTCGCGTTCACTCCACGAAGGGAGCGCGGCCCCAGTGCCAACACCGCCAAGTCCATGCGCTCAGTGGCGATGGTGCCTCTCTGCATCTGTCTCACGATCTCTCTCTCTCTATCTTAATTGTATTGATCTGTGCCCGTCTCTTTGGGTCTCTATGCCTGTGGCCGTCTGTGTCTGTGCCTCTGTCTCTGCGTTTCCGTATCTCTCTTGTCCCTGTATCTCTTTGTGAATGTCTGTGTCTGTCTCCCTGCATCTCTCTGCGTTTCAATCTTGACTTGAAGCTTTCGTGACTGCAGGAATCCATACTCTTGGTTCTTTCGGTAAAGTCACGTAGGTAGAAAAATCAATTGAATCACGACGTTTCGGGCGCAACACAAGCGTCCGTCATCATGTGGGAAAGCAACCCATGCATCCATACGGCCGCTTGGCTGGACACAGGCAGTGGGGAATTTAAGAAACTGCCGCTCCGGGAGATTGAATCGAATCTAAATATCAAGTTTCACAACGGTGGTGAAGCTCCCTTGCCTTTTCTTAGTTAGAAAATATTGCAATGTGATTTGTGTGTGCACAGATCGGAGATGTTCTCATATAGAGCACTGTAGGATGTATCCATCACCCATTCCCGCTTGCGGGAGCTGCCAAGGCGATTCAATGATTCGCAGATCACAGGGCCTGTGATTCAGAGGTCACCGGTTCGATTCAACCTCCCGAAGGGCGAAGTTGAGACATTGGAGGCAGCTTTCTTAAACGCCACCAGAGCCGCCTGTTCACCGAGCAGCGGTAACACGTGTGGTTACGCCAAGTGTTGATCGATCGGCAGCTTATGGCCGCTATAAAATGTCCACGTGATGAGCCACTTCGTTGAGCTTTTTGTGGCCAGGCCGCTTCTGAAAAATAAGCCAATAGCTCAGTGGGCCTTAACCTGGAAAAATTTACAAAGTATTTTTTGTGATTTCCTTACCTTTCCTAAACTTTGCACTCCCACCGTGTTTTTGTACTGTTTGTTGTTGTAACTTTCTGACCCGCCCCTTCTGGGCATCTGTGAATAAGAGCCTCACAGCTCATCGGAGTCCTCCGGCAGTCTGAATATTCAGATGATGAAAACATGGGCACGCCGACAATTGTAAATCTCAACTAGCGTATCGCTGGCGCCCTCTGTTGCGAGTGCGTGGTGTTGTGTCGGCCACGCGGTGGTGAGGAGCGGTGGTGGAGTGGTTAGTGCGCGATGTTACGAACACGGCCACCAGAGTTCGATTCCCGCTCACGGCCAAAATCAGTGACAAATATATAAACCGGTCATGGGCCTCCCCGAGGTCGACTCAGCCTTAAAGGAGGACCAGGTGCCATGTGTAAACATCGCCACGAGGAAGACGACGGCCGGGCGTGGTGCTGACCACCCACCCCCTCGTGTGCCGTGCCGGCCTTCAAAGGTGCTCGCTAACAGCACTTGCCCCAAGTCTTATGGCGATACGGGGAAATTTTGCCTTTGATGTCCTGGGGCGCGGTAGTGCAGTGGTTAGTGCATTGTGCTGCGAACCACGCGACCTCCAGTTCGATTATCGCTCTCGGCAAATAACAGGTCCTGGATTTCCGCCAGGTCGACTCAGCCTTAAATACACACATGGTGTGGTGTGTATACATCAGAACTAGGGAGACAAAGGCGGCCGGTCGTGGTTCTTGACAACACCCCGTCGTGTGCAGTTACAATTATCTGAACAGGTCCTGGGATTCTCCTTGATCGTCTCAGCGAAAAATGAGTAACTGATGCGGGAGACAAAGGCGGCCGGGCATGGTGCTGGCTACTCACCCCTTCGTGTGCCGTGTCAGCCTTCATAGGTGTCCGCTAACAACACTTGCCCCAAAAGTCTGTTGAGTTAATATGGGATATTTTTGTTTGGGTGTCCCAAAGGTCAAAGAGACCAATGCGAATGCACGTGCACAATGTGGCTTTTCAATTGGCTAGATTCCAGCTCTCAGAATCAAAACATGTTGCTTTGACTGTAGGAAAATGGACTGCCTAGTTTGTTTTTAAATATAGCTGAGCACAGGGCCAAATTGCCAAGCGGCCAGCGACAATTAAAGTTGCAACAGACGAGTGTTAACTCGCTTCATGAAACGAACCGCGGGTATTCTAAGGGCCTGGGGAAACGGGACGATGGGAGGGAATTCCAAAGTGGAGCGGTTACACTGTAAGTGGCAGATGTACCAGAAAAAGCACCACGTGGTTTAAGCAAAAGTAAAAAAAAACTTACTTTGACTTGAAGTAGCAGAAATGTGGATGACCCAAAAATACTGCTCACTCACGGGTCCCGGGGCGTCATTCAAGAGAGAATCGTGGGCCGACGTCGCCCAAATCCGCCAAATTAAAACGACCACCCGCAAGTTACCGCCACTGTGGAGAAACAAACGTCGATTGTCGCCACCTACGGCGCATACTTTGCAGGGCCACTTCCTGGAGACGTCTTGAAAAGGCCTGGCGAAGCCTTCCTGGCTCAACAGTCGGTGACCCGCGACCCAACTTTTACGACCTACACGTGTCCGCTCAACATGCGCGCCGCGAATGCCGGCAATGGTGGTAACAGCTCACGCCTCACACAAAGACATGCCTGGGATCGACTCCCGATTGGGGTGCCCCCTTCCTGTGCGGAGTTAGTTGTTTTCTACCCCTGTTCCGCATGGGGTTTCTCCTGATCCTCCGGTTTCCTCCCCAAGCGAACAAAAACACATTCCTGCGGAGGGAGCTGGTAGGAACGTTGGGTTGCTCGGTCAATGGCCAGGGTCAACGGCGGCGTGGTGTATTCCGCAAATGTGAGGGCGGGCACAAGCTGGCGCGAGTAGGTTAAACGTTGAGTTTTATAAGGGCACCACGGGGTGACCAGCCCTTCCCCACCCTCCCCACCCAGCCCCTCCCCACTCTCCACCCAGCCCCACCCCTCCCATTTTTGGATGCACGACAGACGGACACAATAATCCCCTGTGGGCTGGTGTAACCAGGAGGTTCCTACCAGTAAAATGCAATGTAACTGGTACTGGCCAAACATCTCCAATGCTAAGAAATGAAATGCAAAATACTCAATTAGGCTCACACAGCACCAACATCGCCCCCCTACTGCGCAAACTTGGCAGGACCCCCCTGCCTAGGCCTTCCTGGGTAAAGCTTGGTAGTAATAATAACCAAATAATGTCATCCAGCACTAATAGACACATATTGGACACAATCATCAGCACTCGCCTGGTCACTAGTGCAACATGTACATATTTGCACATTGAACAGGAAATGCGCTCCTGTGAAACAAACAAAAACACTCAACACATTAGTCAATAACACCAAACTTATAAAAAAGCATAAAATCCGTATAAAAAACACGTCATTGGTCACCAGGTGGTTCAGTTCCGAAAACATGAAACATTATTTTGCGGCGAGAATATTTTCATTTCATCGTTAAATGCAGAGGGAACAAACGTATGGAAAATAAGCGACGATTTGTATAAATAACACAAGGCAGGCCCACAGGACGGGTGGCTACGTCCGTTAAACCAACCGCGCGCGACCCAGTGAATAAACGCGTGCGTCATGCTGTCACGGCCTGCAAACCAAATGCTAAATTGTACAAAAGCAGTTTTATTTTTTTTTGAATTTCATTCACAACTGACAAGCATTTACAGGTAGGTGGGACGCTCACTGTAATAGAAGTAAAAATCACAAGTTGAACGTAAAGAACGAGATACGTTCAGCCAGGTGTTGTTTTTTTTTACCCCCAAATACTACCTTTCCCAAAAACAAAATGGGAGAATAACACCTTTACCCTTAAATGATAACTATTAATTATTATTATGTTACAGCTTTACATTTACAAATATAATCCACAAACACAATACTTTGTAAAACATACAAATATACACAAGAAATGTGTGTTTTTTGTGAATAATGCACGCACGCGCACACAGTGTGCGCGTGCAGCGGAGAAGATTTCAATATAGATGATGATGACGATAGAATAAACAACATGTGGTTCGGTAGAGCAAAGCGTTCAGGGCCGAGCATCTTAGGGGCCCATACACCACCTCCCATCTCCCTGCAGGCCTACACTTGCCCTTTGTGTTGTTTTATTATGTGAGCGTTCTTCTCGGAGGGCCGGCGAAAGCCCTTGTTGCAAAAATCGCAACGGTGCGGGTACTCCTTGGTGTGGATGGAGATGATGTGCCGCTTGAAACCCGACGCGTCCGTCGTGTTGTAGTCGCAGTACTCGCACTGGTACACCTTCTTCGCCTGGTGCTGACGCATGTGCTTCTTCAGCTCCTTGTGCTGACGGAACGAGTTCTTGCAGCGCTTGCACTTGTAGGCCATGTCTTTGGTGTGCACGGACAGGATGTGCCGGGCGATGCTGAATGGGTCCGCGCTGCGGTAGTCGCAGTGGCGGCAGTGGTGCTGCTTCTTCCCCGTGTGCGCCACCATGTGGCGCTTGAGGTCGGAGGGCCGGTAGAAGCCCTTGCCGCACACGTCGCACTTGTGCGGGAAGTCCTCCGTGTGCACCGACACGACGTGGCGCTCCAGCTCGCCCGCCGTGGCGCTCAGGTGGCTGCAGTGCTGGCACTGGAAAACGCGGTCCGCGCCCAGGTGCACCGCGGCGTGCTTCTGCAGCTCCGAGCCCGTGAGGAACGCCGCGCTGCAGTCGTCGCACCTGTAGGGCAGCGCGCTGGCGTGGCGACACCGCATGTGCGCCTTGAGGTTGGAGCTGGACGTGCTGCGGTACTCGCAGTGGGCGCAAGCGTAGGGCTTCTCGCCCGTGTGGATGCGCACGTGCTTCTTGAGCTCCGACGGGTGACGGAAGCGCTTCCCGCACTCGGGGCAGCAGTGCGGGAAGCTCTTGCTGTGAACGGCCTGCAGGTGGTGGCTCAGGAGCGACGGCTCGGCCGTCTCGTAGTCGCAGAAGCGACACTTGTTCATCTTGGCGCCCTTGGTCTTGTGCGTGAGCTTGTGGTTGGTGAGCGCGACGGGCTGTGAGAACTGCTTGCCACACTCGTCGCACTCATACGGCCGGTCCTTGGGGTGGCCCAGGCGGTGGCCCTCGAGGTGGGTGTGCAGGTTGGCCTTCTTGTTGGTGGTGTAGTCGCAGTCGGTGCACTGGTACTTCTTCCGCCCCAGGTGATCCTCGGGATGGTTTAGCATGTGTTTCTTCAGGAATCCCTTTGTTTTGAACTTCTTCCCGCACACAAAGCAAGGGTGCACTCGGATCTTTTCCCCATTCGGGCCTACGATAATACCTGTTAAGAGACACAAACAGAACACATTTCTGAGCATTGTTGTACGTGGGCCCGTTAACACGCGTAGTCACTTCATTAGGTATCGTCGGACGTATTAACGCATTCGCTTGAGCACATTAAAGTTGGTAGTTATGGATGAAACAATAAATAAATAAAAGCATCCGTTCTGAGCTAATTGGGAATAGTCTGACACGGTCCCTCTTATATAACAGGTACCCGTGATACATCGGACTGGAAGCTCTGCCCGAGTTTGGCAATTTAAAGAAATTGGAAGAGACTCCCCATGATAACAGCTCCGATGTGTTTCTCAACACCCATCAATCTCTTCCTGCCAATTGGCCGGGAATGTATCCACTCCCAAGAGAGCTACGTGGCTGGTGCACGGTGGCCACCACCATCATCATACCACCTCGACCGTAGCCCACTGGGCCTCTCCTCACCTCTCGTTTAGCGCCGTCCCCCCTCTTCCATGCGCTCTCGATTAGAAACAACGCCCAGGCCGTTACGTCACACACGCGGCGCGCGTTATGGAGAGCTCGCGACCACCAGCGAGAATTCAACTTGCAAAGTGGCCGCCACCGCCACGCAGCATTCACTCGCTCTCACAGAGAGAGGAGAAGGAAAAGGACGGCTCAGAGGCGCCAGGAGGAACCACAGACGAGTTGGAAAGCAGCAGCAGCCACGCCGTGAGGAGCCCAACGCAACCAAAAATTGCCCAATCTCTGCGGTCCGCATTATATTAAGGTGTCATCGGCCAATTAATTATGATTTAATTGACCAAGTAAGGCCCACTGAGCTATATCGTTCATTTTCAGAAGCAACCTGGCCACAAATAGCTCAACATAGTGGCTTATCGTGTGGAAATTCATTGTAGCCAAATACTCTAAACGCACGTTGAGTCTAGATTTGGAGAGAAAAACCAGAGGACCCGGATAGAAATCCAAGCAACCAAGGGGAGACATGCAAACTCCACATATACAGACATCAGGCTCCAGATCGAACCCACGACCTCCTGTATACCAGGCAGTCCACACTTTGCTGTATTGCACAATTATTAGGTTTCAAAAAAAGGAGTCGTTGAGGAATATTAACTTCACACTCACTAATGATGTGCTGAACTGTGGTGGACACGATCTGACTGCAACACAGCACAGACACTCACTCATAGTGTGCTGCATCCGAGTGGCCACGTTCTTCTTTCGGCTTTGCCTGCGATGGTCGGTTTTGTTTGTGGGAGTCAAGATCACTTCATCGGCCTTGCTCGACAGGCTCAGCACGCCGTTGCTGTCCACTGCATCCACGCCGCCTTCTGCTGAAGAAGCAATTCACACGTTTGTACATTTTACGGCAATAATCTAACATCTCTCCCCCTTGACAAGATCACGCAAATTAGCCAGTTCATTCACCAATCGAGACGCTTCGACGACATCAAGGGGGATCACGATTTACCGCAGGGTCCGAAACAGCCCATTGATGTGTTCACAAAATAAAGATAAGCATGAATATGTTAAATAGTTTAGCACTCAAGACAATGCTATCGGTTTTTTTTACACCTGTAAAAGTGCAAACTCTGTCACCTGCATCTTTACTCTTTGGTTCTTTCGGTAAAGTCACGTAGATGAAAAATAAAATAATAAAATGAAAATAACTAAATTAAATCACGACGTTTCGGAGGCAACACCTGATGACGGAAGCTTGTGTTGCCTCCGAAACGTCGCAATTTAATGTAGTTATTTTCATTTTATTATTTTTATTTTTCATCTACGTGACTTGACCGAAAGAACCAAAGAGTATGGATCCTTGCAGTCACGAAAACTTAAAATCTAGAATCACCTGCATCTTGTTGATATAATTCGCATAAGGTTAAGGCACAGCCCAGGAATGGCACGCTCATGCCACTGCTCGTGGAAGAGGCCTCCACTAGAGCAGGGGTCGGCAACCAAAACAACAAGAAGAGCCATTATTTTAGAATTCAGTAACAAACTAAATATTTCATGAGCCGCAATGTAATGTGAACACGAGACGGTGGGTCCTTAAAGAATAACGTCACGGAACAGTTCTTAAAGAGCCGCACGTGATTCGGGAGCCGCAGGTTGCCAACCCCTGCACTGAGAGGGTGTTTTGACCGACTCTTCCAAGCTGGCCAAACAATGTGCCAAACTTTCCCAGGTTAAGTCTGTTCATGTCAAGACATTAGGCCATCATACACAACACTTCCACACACACGAATATGCCCAGTTATGGTGATGAAAATTTAAAATGTTTTTTTTTAAAAGATAACTGTGAAGAGGCTTTTTATCGCCGCGATATGCTTTGACGTCATACCGTACGCGGACGTCCAGGACACGGGCAGGATCTCCTCGTTGAGGGCCATTTCCTCCACTCGGGGCTCCGACTCCAGCGTGACCGCCTCATCATCACCAACAATCACCTCCATGTACACGTCGTCCGTCATGTCCGCACAGCCTGGTTGAGACATTTCAAAGATCGGCAAAAACAGCCTTTACCAGACTGTTGGGGTAAATGCTGTTCGCGAGCATCTATGAAGGCCGGCACGGCACATTAGGGGGCGGGTGGCCAGCACCATGCCCGGCTGCCTTTGTCTCCTTAGTGGCGATGTTTACACACTGCACCAGGTACTGATTTGAGGCAGAGTCGACCTAGGCAAGGCCCAGGAATGGGTTCAGATAATAGTCATTGCTGTTGGCCGTGAGCGGTAATTGAACTCAGGTCTCCGGGGTTCGTAGCTCAGCACACTGATTGTGACACTACCGTTCCTCACATTAAGCACGCACACACAATCATGAACACATTCTTACAATAACACACAGGGTTTTGCAGCCAACGTCCTAACTAAGCACGGTTAGCTACGCATGGTGAGAAAGAACTTCAACACAGCTACATAGAACCAGCGCTAAATACGGCTGTGGGAACTCTTCTTCAATTTACTGATTAGATGAAACAATAATTGACAAGTTAAACCTTTGTACACGTGACTATTTTATTTGCCGAGGGTCTTTTATTATTTGATTTTTTACGCAGCAAAGACTTACTAAAACTCAAGAGCATTTTTTCAGGAGGGTCCTACCAAATGTTCGTAGTCGTGGGAAATGTTGCCGCTGCTGCTGCGTGTGACCCCAATTGAGAAATTTTCAGGAATTTTTTCAGCATTGGGATGTTTGGCCAGTACCAGTTATATTGTATGTGTGATTTTTGTTTTAGCTATGAGAGGAAACTGAAGTCCTTGGAGGAAATCCATAGAGAACAGGGAGAAAACATACAAACTCCACAAATATAAACTCACTTAATCTCACTCAATCACTCACTCTCTTAAACCCTCTCAACACTCTCTGCAGAACAGGGGGAGAACACACAACCTCCACACAAAGGCACCCCGAGTGGGCAATTGGACCCAGGTTCTTCTTGCTGTAAGGCATCATTGCTACAACTGCGCTGCCACGCTACCGCCTATCTAACGACACGAGTTTCGTCAGATCATTACGTGGACGAGTTCCCCCAAAATAATACATTACACTGGTCAAGACACTTTTTCTGGCATAAGGTATTCCAACGGTTTCAAGGTAATTTTGGGGTGCTGATTCCAAATCTGGCATCAGTTTTTGTCTATCACATCAGGTTTTTGAGATATCAAATATTGCATTTTCAATAAAAACTGCAGAAGAAAAATATTAAATAAATGTGGATATCTACATAAAATGATATTATAAACACACTATTCTAAAAATACAGCACCATATTTTAACACTAAAGCAGTCACTGACTCACAACAACTTGCAATCATAAGTGACAGAGTAAATTTCGGGTAAAATCAATGAAAATGGGGTATGCCAATAGCATAAAAATGAGATGTGATAGAGCAAATCTGGAATAAGCACCCTGAAATTAGTCTTAAACAGCTGCAAAAGTCCAGGCCAGAAAAAAAGTTTTTTTTTGTTGACCAGTGTTATTAATCGCATTCAGACAAATTAACGCACTCATTTTTTCCAAACGATCCACCAACCCTTGCCTCCAAATCGCCGGCTTGCAGGCGTGTGATGCGCTCTTACCGGGCGGTCCATTAAGTGTGACATCGCACAAGGCGTGTAACTTACTGATCTCCTGCACTTGATCCTGGGGGCCATCCATTGCCATGTACACGAGCTCTTCCTGTGGAACTGTGGTGATGCTCGTGGAATCCAGCACTCCCACATCTTCCTGCTTGATATGCACATGTGAAGGGTCGATGGCCACACCAGACGCTGCCCCTGCGTCATGCGCACAATCCGCCACGCGATCCACACAATCGTTACACTTTCACAAAATTGGACGTAAAATCCCCCCCACCACCCTCTGCACGTATGAAATTGAGACGTCCGTTGCGGACACGCGCCTCGACTCCTCTGTCGGCCGAAAAGGTCCCTCGTGTCACCCGATGGCGCGTGGGACGTGAGGAAAAACAGCGGCGTCCCAGTCGAGAGCATTGCCTAAGGCCCGACGGAGGAACGGCCGCTGTCTCTCTCTGCTGCCCCAACGGCAGTGGGGACCGCTCTCAACTGCGGCCCAACAATAACACGACACAGAGGATGAAGGTGTGGGGATATTTTATCCACAAGTGGAACGATCGGGGACTCCCCTCCACCAAACTGCGAATGCGGTGAACTGAAAACCATCAGTCACATATCACTGATGCCCACTATACAACGTGCTGTATTTTGGTGAAACAAGTGGCCTCCACTCAGTTATCCCAGATGCCATGGAACGGCTTGAAACATTACACGTACATTGTAGCCTGCTGCTTTTTTTCAAACGCCATACCAAAGAAGATGTGCCAGGTAACTCTTTCAGGCCTCACTATGCACAGAGACACAATGGTCCACTCAGTGTTTATCTTATATGCATGCACATTCTTTGATACAACGGCAATGATAAATTAATTTAACATTAAACGTCAAAAAGTTTTAATGGATTTTGAATTCCATCACTGTGTACTGGCCAAAGTGTGCTCACGTTACAGAAATATGTATACAGAGGAAGTCAAGCTGATATCAAGTGCCGAAAAAGGATAAACATTATGCAATAATCGTGTCTCTTCTCTAATGACTGTCTAATCAGACCTATCACAGCTCTGCTTGATTGACTGAAGTTAAGTGTGTTGGCTAAGTGAAATGGTAACACGTACACATCTTACTGAAAACTCCACGCGTTCGGCAGTAACACCACATGGCCTAAAAGTTAGAACATATAATAGGCGACGTGTTCAGGCAATGCCCCTTCTTCATAGCAAACAAAGGACTTGGATTACATATTCGATTATGTGTGCAGAGCATTTATAGGCACAACGAGCACTCTTTTTTTCCAATTTCAATTAGTGGTAGATTTAATTTTTTAGAGCAATGAATTCGGGACTAGGGCACGGAAGGGAGGTTGCATGCAAAGACGAGGTTATTCGATTGGTCTGCTGTTCGTACCGGAGTTGTATTGCCCATTTTCCGTCTTGAAGATGTAAACTTTGATAATATCAGAGCAAGTATTTCCATCTCTTTTGATGTCAATGTCCTTCAAATGGGATCCATCTATATCGCCTGTAGAAATGGAAATGTGGTGACATGGACAAAGTCCATTTAAAAGAGAAATAAACTGGACAGGTTCATCAATAACACCGTGTACGTGTGTGGCATTATAAATAAAGATATACTACAGCCCATGCTTGGGGCACATAGAGTGGGCCAAAGGAGATGGAGTGGATAAAAATAGTTGTTATTCGTGCACAAATTCCAGCATAACATCACCAAATAACTTATTTCAACAGAGCAGCAATGTAACATTGAATAAGTCTACAAAGGTTAAAATAAAGGCTGAAAGCAGTCAACAAGGCAGATGTACTGGCCGATTAATGCTCACTGCTCTGTGGCAATGCTCACTTCTCTACGGAAACATTATTTCTGTACCTCCTTCCACTGACCCGTTTCTTCAACGTCAAGTGTTTCGATTCTCATATGCGCGTTCAAGTGACCGACTTCACCTGAAAGACCGGAGCCATCGGTGGAAATTCCACATTACCCTGATGGAGGCCAAACTCTCCATACAACGACCCAATGTTTAACCTCCTACAAAGTGGTAATTATTTTGTCCCAAAAGGGATGATAGGCCGAGTCAGGGTTTTTGTTTGCATTGTTTGTTGCATGTATGCTGAACTTCTTTCGCACAGTACGTAGCCAGTGCCGATGTGAAGATTTGAGGATCGAAAGGAATAGATAATGTGTCAGCGCGTGCATTCACTCACGCCAAGGGGGAAACGCTAACCCGTTAGAAAATGAGAGGAAACCTTGAGGTGGGAGAGGCAAGGGGGTTAATACTGGTAGGAACCTCCTGGTTACACCAGCCCACAGGGGATTATTGTGTCCGTCCGTGGGAGGTGGGAGGGGTGGGGATGGGTGGGGAGGGGCTGGTCACCCCGTGGTGCCCTTATAAAACTCAACGTTTAACCTACTCACGCCGGCTTGTGCCCGCCCTCACAGTCGGGTATATTTGCGGAATACACCACGCTGCCGTTGACCCTGGCCATTGACCGAGCAACCCAACGTTCCTACCAGCTCCCTCCGCAGGATTGTGTTAATGATGACTGAAACGGCATGACGTTGTCTAATTTTAAGAAAATTATTCTGGTGAACCTGCTGCGTTGGCAGCGACACAAAAACCACAATTAATGAAACAACTCAACGTGTTCCGTGTCACTAAGAACGCTTTGTGTGTTAGCAGCCTTAAAAGGAAACATCTATAATGGGTGACATTATGGGCTATATAAAGAGCCATTGCCTGAAACATGGCCTATTATATAGTTTTTATTTAAAAGACACACGTACAGTGCTATTGTCCAACGCGCAGAGTTGTTGTTGTTGTTGTTGTTTACTGCGGACAGGGTGAGGTGCGGCTTACCCAATGGCTGATCTTGTTCCATTTCTACCAAAGTGGCGATCACATTCTCCTCTTGGAATTGCAGCTCGGTGTTGATGCTGTCCTGATCCATATTCATGGTTCAGTTCTACACCAACACCAGACACAACATGAGCATTAGCATTGTCAGAACTTTGCTCGGTTAAGAAATGTCAAATATATTTACATACACAGAATGCATTTTGTGTAGAATAACATTAATGTTTGTAATGTTAGGTAAAAATGTGAAATTCCTCCCTAACATTTGGTCGAACATTTTTTTTCTTCTCTCAATTCTGTTTGTGATCTCAGTTTCATGTCAAGAGATAAAGCGATTTTTATTCAGAGCTGTAGAAGCGAGCGGTGTACCACCTCGTTGGCACGAGAACGACCCAAACAATAACATCACAAAATGACAGAGAAGGGGGGGGGTTTAATAAATTATTTGCACTTTGCCAAACGTCCACCAGAACTGGAATGGCTCTCGACCCTCTCCGATCAATCCACCCTGCACAAGCTTCACTGCCGTCAGATTCATTCTCACAACCCTTGTTGCTGCTGCCGAGCGACACCGCCACACGGCTCCACGGGAGTATAAACTGGTTTTATCGACCTTGCCTGCTGTTGATATTTTTTCCCCAGGCGAGGCTGAAATAATATTCAGCTGCGCCAGTGATACCCGGTTATGTGGAGCCGCGTGGCGTGCTGATGTATCGGGCTTGCGTTTTGTTCAAATAAAAGCAAAAAATGCTAATTTTGCTGTACTGAAGCGGAAATAAAGTGCAACAGCAATGAGGTGCAGCAGTGGTGAAGTGGCACTGCGGTGTAGCTGTGCTAGAGCCCAATGTGGTGCACACCAGTGCAGCTGCAATACAATGCAGGCACAATAACATGAAACTCCCCACCCTTTGTTTACACATTTCAGAACACTGGCGACCTGCCGCCAACCCCCCCCCCCCCCAGACTTGCTACACAACCTGGATCCCTCGCCAGTCAATAATTGGTGTTGCTTATAAACGCTTTTTATTAACTCACTCTGTCTGTTGTCGTTGCATCCTCAAATCTTGTAACTCAATTTTAACCCACTTCCCGATGTGGTATCGACTGCAAACTTGGTATAGTTATGTCATACTGATGACAAAACTATATTCTATAAAAAAATATGAAAAAAATATTTGTAAACAATCTTTTTTCTATGTTATGTTTCGGCTTGGATCTAATTGTCCACATTCAACTGACGTTGACTGTAAATCAGCACGGTCCCTTACGTTAGGCAAACTTCGGGGCCACTTCCTGGAGTCGTGGAGTTCTTCAATTACCAGCAGGGTACATTTGATTAAAGCGTGTTTTCATAAATAAAAAAATATATTATTTTGCTCTTGTTAGTTTGCACATTCCCACCCTGTAATGTCCTGTAAATGCCACCACTGCCGATGGTCTTGGGCTGCGGTATTCTGTGTAACAGCGCTACTTAGCGCTACTTAACTCAATGGGGCCTCACCAGCTGAATAAAGAGCCCGAGTCTGAGAAAGAAATAGATAAAGTGTCAGCGACTAGCGATGGATGGTGTTAGAAGGAGGCTTAATAAACTCCAGTGGTTAGTACTGTCTACCAGGCGCAAGAAAGCCATACTGAAACACATCGAAGGGAGAGCTGGACTGAACTGAATAAGTTTAAATTTCGATTTAAAACCTTTCGTGACTGCAGGGATTGATATTCTTGGTTCTTTCGGTAAAGTCACGTAGAAGGGAAATAATAAAAATAAAACTATTAAATTCCTACGACGTTTCGATTGGTTTTTACACCTGATGATGATTTATTGTGTTGCAATCGAAACGTCGTGAGAATGTCATTGTTTAATTTTTATAATTTTATTAATTCCCTTCTACGTGACTTTACCGAAAGAACCAAGAATATGAGTAGGTTTAGTCAACAACCGTCTCTCATGTTGGTGGAATGGACCAGGATAAAAAAAAATTAATACAAAAAACACGTGACTTGTGAGACAGGGGAATACCGCTCTATGTATCGTACAGCCAATGACTGGAACGAGGAAGATTTTTCAAACAACACCAACATTTTAGTGAATTTATTTTATGTGATATAGAATAAGTTTGACCGGTGATAACCTTTGGTTTTTTTAAGTGAAACATTTGTAATATTTCTATAGTTTTTTTTTTTACCACTGGACAAAGGTCCGGTGACAATGGTCCAGTACAGAAGGAATCAATAAACTAAACTTTTCAGTTTCTTCTTCATTATTTGAATCAATGACAATGTTTCTGAGCCATAAGTCATAGCAGCCAGTACACACTGAACACAGCGACTGGAGAGCGTTTGCAGGTGAATACAATCATTCTAAATATGAAGAAAGGTAATTAGGATTGAGCAGAACACGTCTCTATGTGGGATGATGGCCGATAGCAAAAAAAAACATTTGCAGCCAAGCAATAACGGTTAGATGCCTGACAGTACATACAACCGCGGAGATGGAGCGACACAATCAGATTGTGTACAGGTACTAGGTGGATTATTAAATCGTACGATTTGCGAATGGTGGCGGCTTGGGGAGCCCTTCATCCAGCAGTGGATTGACTATGGCTGATGCAATAATGTGCAGCAGCTGCTGCATTAAAGTGCAGTTGAATAAGAGTCTATCCCTCGCTCCTGCAGGAATGTATATTGCTATTATTCTTGTGAACGACAAACTAGAACAGCATTAGCAACAACTGCAGTGGCAAGGTTAAGTAAGTACCTTGTTGCCCGGCCTGTGCCAATCCATTAATCAGAATCTTTTTTTATCCTGGAAAAATCCGATGAGCTATGAACCTCTTTTTCACAGATTTCCAGTTGGGGCAGGTCAAAAAGTTCCAACAAAATGTACAAAAACCGATAGGAGTGTTATAGCATTGGAAAGGTAAGCAAATCACTAAATATAGTTAAATTATAACGAAATAAACATTTCGATTTTACGTGCTAAAGCCCACCGAGCTATCAGTTCTGTTTTAGAAGCCAACTGGACACCATTGAAAGCTCAAAGAAGTGGCTTATCATGTGGAAATGTCTAGCAGCCAAAAACATGTTTGTAAATATTGACAAAAAAACGGAGGATGCGGAGAAAAAATATGTAAGCACACGAGTTAAGTTGTTTCCAAGAATGTAAAACCAACAACGTCCAAGACATCTGCTGGGTCGTACCGTCACGTTTTAAAATGTTT
>CM025622.2:8176346-8187294 GCA_014621495.2 Entosphenus tridentatus | reverse complement strand
TTAGATTGCAACACAAGTAATCATCATCAGGTGTGAAAACCACAACAAGAAAATTTGCTGGTGGTTTTCACACCTGATGATTGCTTGTGTTGCAATCGAAACGTCGTGAGAATTTTATTGTTTAATTTTTAATATTTTATTATTTCCCTTCTATGTGACTTTACCGAAAGAACCAAGAATATTACTTTGTCTCGCTTAGTCCACGAGGCGGCGCCAGAGAGCGCGACAGACGCACTACAATAGCACGTTGGACGTTGACAGAATAAGAATATTATTTATACTGGCGAAATCCGATGAGCTATTAAACAAATTTTCACAGACGTCCAGTATCTATGTTGACCTTCTTTCGCACCATACGTAGCCAACCGTGCTAATCAGAGGTGCGGGGGAAGGACAACAAAGGAAACACACACAAAAACTAAACAAAAAGGTAAAGCATATTTTGTTTAACCAGGTGAGAAATCAAGAGGCCAGGATAGTCTCTCATTTGTAAGAGTGACCTGGGTAGTGAGTGAGTGACTGGGTAGTGAAACACCGAGGCTGCAGTGTGAATTTCACTCGGCCACGGCACGCCGCATCACTACAAGTGAACTCGAGTAACAACGCCACTGCAAAGGTGATGGAAGTTCCAAGTTTCTTTTTTGTTTAACTGGGTGAGAACTCAGGAAGCTAAGACGGACTCTCATTCGAAAGTGACGAGCTGCTCGGCGCGTGGGCGAGACTCGCCACGGAGTAGCAGCCAAAGCGGGGAATGCACTCGTTCTTAAATTAAACTATACATTAAATCTTGATTTAAAGCTTTCGTGACTGCAAGGATTCTTATTCTTGGTTCTTTCGGTAAAGTCATCACGTAGAAGGGAAATAATAAAATAATATTTATATAAAGCAAAAAAATATATATTCATATTATATTAATATTTTATATTAATATTATTTTATTATTTCCCTTCTACGTGACTTTACCGAAAGAACCAAGAATATAAACTATACATTTTATTTTATTTTACCAGCGAAGGCGCACTGAGCTCTGTAGCTCTTTTCTCAGAAGCGACCTGGCTATCACAAATGATAGCTCATCGAAGTGGCTTAATATCATGTGGACATGTATAGCAGCCAAATACTCTAAACATGTGATGTTGATTCTAAACGTGGATGGAAAAACTGGAGGACTCGAAGGAAAATTCACGAGAACACGAGGAGTACATGCAAACTACAAATATACAGGCATCAGGGTCGGGATAGAACCCACGACCTCCTGCATACCCCGGTGATGGCGTTAGCATCTCGCCACTGAATAAATCACGAGTCTGAATCACGACAATTCATTGGATCCGCAGGGAGATGAATCGTTACAGACCCCTCCTGGAGGCAGGCCATTAAAGGAACGTGCAACTCAAACCAAAACTGTCGTTTATTTAGTAAACACACCGACACTGTATGCCATTATCTGCAGCACGCGCATGTAAAGGATTGTTGCTGAGAAAGTTGTGCTTTTGTGAGCGAGATCCAGAGGCAGTAATAGAAAACGAGCTCCTCAAGATGTCCCCAACAAGGACTCGAAATCACCCGTCCGAGAGAATCTATGAACTGTCATGGTTTGGGGTGAAGTTTACAAAAAACTGAATCGATAAACAATTTTTTATTTTACCAGGTAAGGCCCACGGAGCTATATATCTATTTTTCAAAAGCAACCTGGCTACAAATGGTAGCACAATGAAGTGGCTTATCACGTGGAAATTTGTGGCAGCCAAATACTCTGAACACACGTTTATAAATGTGGAGGGAAAAACCAGATGATCCAGCAAAAAATCCACACGATCACGAAGAGAGAGACACGCAAACTCCAAGCGTGCAGAGGCGTCAGGGCCCCGATCAAAACCACGACATCCTATGCACCAGGTGAGGGAGTTAACATCTCGCAGGGAAGATCATTTAATCGTTTTGTTATTAGAGAATACGCGCAGGTTCATGACATCGTCCAAACTGTCAAGCAAAGGACGTGTGCTTGGACACTGCACGCTGCTATAAAGGATGACGGTCAACATTAATAACCGAGTGGCAGGCAAGGAATGGAATAGGCCCGTAGATGTTGCCTAGTTTGTTCCATCAGTCTCAACGTGACATTTCCCTCCAGTTTTCTTATGATATCTCACGTTAACAATTCAATGCATGTCATGAGGATAATAATTAATTTAATCAATTAGTAATTAACTGATGACATGCCCAATTACGAGGGCAAGTTATATGGGTGAAATTATGCACCGCCCGATGCGATGAATTGTCATAATTAATGGTCGTGGTTAAAATCAAGAATTCTCATCAACGTTATGGTAATGGCTGCGCTGCCAAATGAACCCATTCAACAGAGTACGAAACAAACAAAAAAAGATTCTTACAAATTCAATTCAGCGTATGCATCTTCGGCATTAATAATAATAATACATTTCAACTCGGAATGTACCGCAAAGTATCCGCTCGCTCTGAACTCCAGAAAAGCACCAAAGGCAACGGCCAGGCAGTGAGGCGGGCACCAAATTCTTCCCAAAGCTCCGCGATCCACTATATATTAAGGTGTCATTGGAAAATTCACGAGATGTTTATACATATGGGAGGAAACCGGAGCACCCAGAGAAAATCCAAGCGCGTGAGAGGGTAACACTCGATCCTATATGAACAGGACAGGTGGAGTCCACATGTTTGGGCTACTGCCCTCTCCTGGCAAGCAAGGGTATGCCTTCTCGATGTCCACGGGGAATGAAGTTTCACAAAATTCGTGTGATCCACTCACTCGTGCTGCCTCCACAGTGCTGGATTACAGGTGTCCATAGCCACTACTATCAGACTCATGCGCTTTTGGGTACCCAGGGAAAAATCTCAAATATGGGTAGGGGGGTGATAACTAAAATATCCGCACACATGAAATTCACAAACCCATTCGCTGTCCTGTCAGCTCTTGGCCACCTCACAACCCAAGTGAGTCTCCGAGTCTGACAAATCATAAGCGTGCTCCACCAACGCATGGCCAAATGTGCACAAATGGTTCGCGCACAAAATTTACATGGAGCGGACTTAGCGAGTTCACGGTGTGCTAGGGTCGTGAGACCTGCGGACTGTGAAGAGCGACGAGGATTGCAATGCAGGGGTACAACGAAGAAGGTAACAATGGTTTCAACTGGCTCTCCACCATAGTGGGGTGTAAGATGTATGTATGTACAGTATGTTAAACTTCTTCCGCACCGTACGTAGCCAACCGTGCTAATCGGAGGTGCGGGGGAAGGACAACAAACTAAACACAAAAAGCAGTCCTAAAGAAATTAGTTTTCAATCTAACACGTAATACTGTTGAGGCGAGGTTAACACATACATGCCCCCTTATTTTTTATAATCATAACGTAGAACGTTTAACGCGTAACACATTTCCTTTAAACATAAGATAAGATTTTCACATGAAACAAAGTTATGGGTAATGCATTATTTACCAAGGTCTCATTACCATAATGGTATAAATATCAGTGTACATAGAATATGTAATTACGGAGGTCAGTTTAAGGACACACTAAGTTGGGAGCACATTTGAGGCAGGAAGTTGCCAGAATATTTATTCTTACTATACAGAGAGGCAAGTTATTTTCCCAGAGCTTTGGGATGTTGCTCTGGAAGGATTAAGGCAGTGGTCCTATAAGACAAGGAAAGTCTTTCAGAGGGATGCAGGCAGTAGCATGGATACAGTGCAGGATAAATTACTGATAGATTACTGATGAACCACATGTGGAGTTTTATCAGAATGACATCCCAACACTTTCAGCTCTGTATGCAGCCAATGCCGCTATTGTGTGTAACATAATATCAAGACATTAGAATAATGCCCGCAGCAGCTGCCACCGTTTTAAGTTTAATCCCATGATTTTTGGCTCCTGACCATATCTGCCTCCAGGCAAATAACTTGCAGTGCGAGAGGACGGCCACTTCCAAAAGTTAACAGTTACGTTCCAAGATTGGTTTGGTATTTTATTTTCAAGCTAAGATAAGTGGACATTAAAGGATGCTTAATATTGATTTATAAGAAAAGTACGTGGAATTGCGATCACCCCGTCGATAGATAGGATGACGGCCAGTGGTCGAGACTCATGGTGGTGTGGCAGCTAACTAAACCATTTTTTTTCCAGGTAAGGCCCAATGAGCTATGTAGCTCTTTTTCAGAAGCAACCTGGCCACAAAGGGTAGCTCAACCAAGTGGCTTATAGTGTGAAAATTTATAGCAGCCAAATACTCGAAAAGCATGTTTCTTAATGTGGAGAGAAAAACCGGAAGACCCGGAGAAAAATCCACGCGACTACGGGGAGAACATGCAAACTCCAAATATACAGCAGGCGTCATGGTTGGGATCGAACCCACGACCTCCTCTATACGAGGCGAGGGCGTTAACGCTTCACCACCGTGGCACCCTAACTGAGATATTTTCCTCACCAGTTTGATCTATACGTTCAAGATCCACATTTATGCCAAAATATGTTTTTAAAATTGAATGGGGCTAGGGGCAGAGTCCAGATTGAGGGATCTCCACACCACAGAAGTTGAGAATCCCAGGATTAGAGCAGGTGTTAAGTGTTTAAAGCCAATACATGTTTTTTTTATGCGTCAATACGTTTGCTATGTATATGTCAATGGAGAAACTCTTGCAAACAAGATGCTCCAACACAAGGAATTTCAATGTGAATTTTTTTTTACTCATAAATTAAGCAATTTCAGAAAATTGTCAAGGAAAGGCATAATTACTGCTGAACACGAGACACGATGGAATTACAGAAACATAAACGTTAAAATTGGTGAGCAATAGTCATTCAACTCAAATGGGATTTAAACGCGAATTGATTTTTCAACACCCACGTGGTGTTCATATTCTTTGTTTCTTTCGGTAAAGTCACGTAGATAAAACAAATCATTTTAATAAAAATAAAATAATAAAAGTGAGCGTAATGGCAGTCTAGAATGTAGACTGTAGCCTGGTAGACTGGTTTTGAAGCTGGTGAGTGTATTGGCAGTTTTTTTATTTTTTTACTGAAAGAACCAGAATAAGTCGACACAATAGACTGCCAGTACGCCCACTCAGGTTCAGTTTAATAACCATCGCTACAGTCTACATTATAGACTGACAATACGCTCACCAGCTTAAAAACCAGGCTACAGTCTACATTATAGACTGCCAGTAGGCACACTTTTATTATTGTATTTTCTATTTCTATCTACGTGACTTTACCGAAAGAACCAAAGAATATTAATTCCTGCAGTCATGAAAGTTAAGTCAAAATTTACCCACGTGGTGACTTAAAATGGGTTGACAGTCAGTGGGATGGTATGCATACATTTACGCAAATAAGTAGGTTAATATTCGATACTCTATCTGTCCTGTGATTGAGAAATACATATTTTTAAAAGTTTGTAAAATATTTTGAATCCACATGATCAACCTCACAGACCTCGATTATTCAAATAAATATTAGTTATTCAAGCAAAGAGAGGAAGTTGTCAATTCTCATCAATATGACACTAATTTGTGTGAGGGGCGTCTTATGAGAGCTGAACCCATCGATGAACACGTTTTTAGATGCGTTCTAGATGCGAGTGATGCAGGGTGGGCTTCAGGGTGTGTTCAACAGCAGCGGCAAAACTCTGGAGGAGAAATGAACGCAAGCTTTTATTGCGTGTCCCAGCGTGTGTTCTGCACATAGCTTAAAACGTGAACGTCAATGTGTGCACGCTTAACACCTGGCTATATACAGTACTGGAGAACCCGTTACATGTTGTAACATCCTTGCATTACATCAGTGAGTAGGAAATAAACTAAACCATTTTTCATCACGTAAGGCCAACTGAGCTGTTTAGCTCTTTTTCAGAAGTGACCTGGCCACAAATGACAGCTCAACGAAGTGGCTTATCACGTGGACATTTATAGCCGCCAAATACCGGAGGACCTGGAGAAAAATCCACGCAAACTCCAAATATACAGGTGTCAGGGTCGGGATTGAACCCACAACCTCCTGCGTGTCAGGCGAGGTAGCTAACATCTCGCCACCGTGGTGCCCATGTTTCCATGCCCTCATCTTACTATCGTCTGCTGCCCTCCACCACTCTCCCGTTGTCCCTCCACGACACCAACAAGCCCTCGTTCCCTCCGCCTGTCATCTTAGTTATCTTCCCTCTATCCCGAATTAAATTTACCCACCTTGGAAATCATTTCCCTCCTCTCCTACCTCCGTGTGACCGTACCACTCTAAATTTCGATTTAAAGCTTTCGTGACTGCAGGGATTCATCTTCTTGGTTCTTTTGGTAAAGTCACGTAGGAGTGAAACGTCGTGATAATTATTTTATTATGTTTTATTTTTATTATTTTATTACTTCCCTTCTACGTGACTTTACCGAAAGAACCAAGAAGACGTACCACTCTAGCCTAGCGCGCCCCATCCTTTCAAGCAGTTCTCCTGCTGACATGCCCGATCCCAAAAAAGGTGCATGCGTGTTGCAGCCCTGGATGAGCGCGGACCACTGAGGGGTACGGCAGCTGTGTGAGCAGGCCCCAGTTCCCTTAACTGACATGCCAGGTGAAAGTCAAGGCGGCTTTAGATTGCAAGTAAAACATTTACATCTCTACAGTACAAGTAGCAGAGCACCAAAGCTAACGTTCATCAATTGAACCCGCGGCTCATCCTCACATATGGCCACCTATTTGGCCTTTTGAGAAATGCCCTCTCATACGCATGGGGTCATCTACCTTTGACCAGTACTCAACAATGAAGCGAGAAATTAAACCAACGCAAGTCAAAATAGCCAAAATGCAAGGCACACGGCTGTTGTTGTTGTAAGCCCTGAGGCAGCGGTAGAAATGTAACATTCCCGAGGCGTGGGTCGCGGGTTTCTCTCCATATAGAACTGCTGCAGACCTCACACACAAATGGTACTCGTTTTATCGCCCTTAAAGGTATGGATGATGGCGATCATGGGCGGATCCGACCCATGCCCGAGACCTGAACTCGTGACCTTTTGATGTTTCCTGACAGCAGCAAGAGCAGCAGCAGCACGCAGCCAACACACCGAGTGGATAGGAAAGGACCCGACCCAGGTATTAGCTGGCAAAAGCCCGCTATTATTAATTGCACCATTACAAATCCAGAACAGTCCGTGCAACATATAACGACGCAATGCCCGATCCACACACACACAAAGGAGACATCGCAGCGATACATTCCGCTACTCCTGACGCGGTTTTCTGGCCTGACCACCTTCATGTGAAATTGTAGTGGTTGCTCTGCATCAGCCATACGAAAGACCACAATAACCACTACCGTCCATGACCACAATCTGTACAGATCGCCACCGAGCATCAACAAACACCCCAACCAACACCACCACCACCCGTCATCATCACATATCACGGACACCACCACTATCACCACGGGACCGCCACCACTACCACCACCACTACTATCACCACGGCTCCCGCGTCTCTCTTGCCGCCGGGGCTTACGCTTCAATGCCAGCGCCTCCTCGCAGTGGCCCTGACTGCAGCGAAGGGACGCGGCGCGGCAAGCGTGTGGCGGCACCGCGACAAGGCCTCGCGGGAGGCCCTCGACTCGCCTTGAGCGCGGCCCGCAAAGAGGGCCCCCCGCTACGGGGTGGCGTTGGACCGGGGTGGCGTTGGACCGCGGGGGCCACCCCCCCCCCACCGCCGCCGCCGCCGCCGCCGCCCGCGTTCTCGCCTCGTCTCCGCGCGTGTCCTCACCGCCGCGTGGCCGCTGCGCCGCGCTCCCTCCTCGCTGCTCACTCCATGCGCGGCCGCGCGGCGCCGCGGGTCGTCCGCCTCCTCCTCCTCCTCGTCGCGAAAAGGGCGCGGGCTCCGCTCCGCAGGCCTCGACGAGGATAGCGCGCGCGTCATGACGTCACCGCGCAGCGGGCCTCAGCGTCGTGGCGTCACCACGCCGTACGTCATAGCGCAGCAGGCACACCACCCCCCCCAGGTGACATGACGTCACCGCGCAGCGGGCCTCAGCGTCGTGGCGTCACCACGCCGTACGTCATTGCGCAGCAGGCACACCACCACCACCCCTCGGGTGACGTGACGTCATGGCGCAGAGCGATGGATGAATTTGACGTCATAGCGCTGCGATCCGCCAATGCCGAGAGGACTGGACATTACGTCATGCGTATCCCGTCACTTATTTGCACTATTGCGTGATGCATGTACAGTACGTTGAACTTCTTTCGCATCGTACGTAGCCAACCGTGCTCATTGGAGGTGCGGTGGGATGGACAACAAACTAAACATAAAGGTCCTCTATGACGTCATCTACGTTCATCACATTAATCTCCGCACGGTGTCAATAAAGATATATAAATTTCGTCACAGCAACAAAAGCTACCGGATTATAAGGCAAGGAGAATAAATGCGTCTCATGATCCGGAGAATATGTCAAATGTCTCATCATAACAAAAGATATGCCGATGACGCCATCTCACATCTAAAAGTACGACATTACGTGTGACGTCATCACGTTCTATGTTAATGTGGACGCGCCTGGTTTCTTTCGCAACTGACTTTGCGCCATGACGCCTGCTTGTATCGCTCGTGACGTCATCGCGCACTGGACCATCCAAGTGCCGCGTGCTGCGCGTGACGTCACCACGCGTGTGCGTGACGACGTCACCGCGTGAGAGTTGAGCCACGCCCGTTGGTGCGCGTTCCCCGGGTGTTCTGTCATGGCCGCGATGAGTCGCGGCGCTGTTCGCAGGTGGGAGCGCGGCACTTACACTGAATAACACTCCCTTCCATTCACTCACTCTGTCATTCACTCTCACTCGCTGTCATTCACTCACTCTGTCATTCACTCTCACTCGCTGTCATTCACTCACTCTGTCATTCACTCGATTCACTCCCTTCGTCATTCACTCACACTCGCTTTCATTCACTCACTGTCATTCACTCACACTGCCATTCACTCTCATTCACGTCCTCCGTCATTCACTCACACTCGCTTTCATTCACTCTGTCATTCACTCACTTGCTTTCATTCACTCACACTCGCTTTCATTCACTCACTGTCATTCACTCGCTGTCATTCACTCACTATCATTCACTCCCATTCACGTCCTCCGTCATTCACCCACACTCGCTTTCATTCACTCACTGTCATTCACTGTATTCACTCCCTCCGTCATCCACTCACTCCGTCATTCACTCACACTTGCTTTTATTCACTCACTGTTGCTTTTATTCACTCACTATTGCATTCACTCACTCGGTCATTCTTTCTGTCAATCACTCACTCATCCGCTCACACACCTTCACTCGCACCCACACTCACTCACACGCTTTCATTCACTCTAATTCATTGGCACATTCACTCTGATTCACACTTACATTCCATCACATTTACTTTCATTCAAGCTCATTCACTCACACAGAGATCCATAAACTCACACAGAGATCCATAGACTTACACAGAGATCCATAGACTTACACAGAGACCCATAGACTCACACAGATCCATAGAGTTACACAGAGACCCATAGACTTACACAGATATCCATAGACTTACACAGAGATCCATAGACTTGCACAGAGATCTATAGAATTACACAGAGATCCATAGACTTACACAGAGATCCATAGACTCACACAGAGATCCGTAGACTTACACAGACTGAGCTGTGGTTCAGCCGGGTTCTTGGGTGCAGTGATTTGATGGTCTCTGGGACCGTCACACGGACGAGTGGCAGAGCCGGTGGGAAGCTGCTGATGCTGCTGCTACCAAATCTGTAGAACAGAGGTCACCTGGCATTCTGAAGACAGCTCATTGTAAACCGAGTTTGGTTGTAATCACCAGCGAAACGTCGTACTCGAATTATAAATGTTGTGGGTTTACTCTCCAATACGCCGGTGTGCTGAAGTTGTAACTGATTGGCACGTTTTCCTGACGTGAGCCACCGGTGTAAGGACACATTTACGCGATGCAACCCAAAACCTGTATTATGCATATCACCGCTTGCTATGTTAAATGTTAAAGTTCATTTGGAGTGCATTTTCAGCTGGGCAGCAGCATTGCAGGGGGACATCGAGGGTTGGTGGATCACAAATGTGGTGGAGCTCCCCGGAGACATCAAAGTGGTGCCATACCCTGGCTTACCAGGAGAAGGCAGTACAGCAAGTGTGGACTAATCTCCATCTGTTCCATCAGTGTATGATACAGTGTTGCCCTCTCGCACGGAGCTCCGGTTTCCTCCCACATGTGGAATGGCCAGCGTTTGTATGAAGACGTCTCTGCATGTAGAGAGGACTGCAGAGCTGGGAGAATTTGGCGACAGCGCGCCAACTGGCTGCCTTCCCCACTTGTCATCTGTGGTTCTTCCTCGTGCCTCTGAGTCGTTCTCTCTCTTCCAGAGTGAGCGAATACTGTCCGGGCACGTTACAAGTTCAAATGATTATACTGGTAGGAACGAAGTGGACCAGCCACCAATAGATTATATCGTCCGTCCGTCCGTCCGTGTATCAACATCGCCCCCTACTGCAAACACTTGGCATGACCCTACAAAAACCTTTACACTCAGTGATCAACATCGCCCCCTACTGCAAACACTTGGCATGACCCTACAAAAACCTTTACACTCAGTGACGCTTTCGGCTTTCCTGTCGAAACAAGTGTATAACATTCCCTTATAATTCCCACAGATATCTTTTAATTAAAACTTTTAAATTAAAAATTTACTAGCAGCGGCCTAAAGCCTACAGCTAGGCCTAAAGCCTCAAACAACGCCTCAAACTCTCCCTTCGTATCGTACCCCCGCGTGTGTGCAAGGGAGTTAATGTTTAACAATGTTACATTCCCTTATGTTTTTAATACATTTAAAGCTTTTACATAAATAATTAAAGCATTTAAATTAAAAATTAACTCACAG
>CM025622.2:8163002-8174291 GCA_014621495.2 Entosphenus tridentatus | reverse complement strand
TATTGTGTGTGTGTACTGTGTGTATTATGCATGTACTGTGTGTGTGTGTACTGTGTGTATTATGCATGCACTGTGTGTGTGTGTACTGTGTGTGTATTATGCATGTACTGTCTGTGTGTACTGCGTGTGTACTGTGTGTGTGTGCTGTGTATTATGCATGTACTGTGTGTGTGTGCTGTGTATTATGCATGTACTGTGTGTGTGTGCTGTGTGTGTATTATGCATGTACTGTGTGTGTGTGTGTACTGCGTGTGTACTGTGTGTATTGAGCGCGCTACTCGTGACGTTTGATTTTGTGCATCCCCTTTTTTTTTAACTAAACTCAACTCAACTCTTTTTATTTTAGACACGAAACATGTTTTTATTTTACCAGGTAAAGCCCACTGAGCTATATAGCTCTTTTTCTTAAGCGACCTGACCACAAATGATAACTCAACGAAGTGGCTTATCACGTGGAAATGTAACACTCTAAAGGCGTGTTGATTCTAAATGTGGAGGGAAAAACCGGAGAACCCCTGAGAAAACTCCACGCGACCACGGGGAGCGAGAGAGAACATGCAAGCTGCACATATACAGCAGGCGTCAGGATCCAACCCGTGTAATGATACATAAATTGTAATCGGTTTAATTATTTATAAATGATCTATTTGCACTCGTGAGGAATTGCATTAATGCTGTGATCCCTATATTCCTCTCTCTCTGTGTCTCCATGTAGTTCTACACTTGCCCCTTTCCACACTTCTTCTCAGGCTTTGTTTCATTCTCTTTGTCAACGTGCATTTTTCCGATTTTCATGCCGTATACACCGACGACACTCTTAACAGGGCATGGTACCCGTTATACACACGGGTACTCTCCAATGGCACTCCCAACCAGCTGATCAAATCAGAGACTTCTTATCGTATTGGCAGGCATGGGGCGGACCCCGTTGCTATGAGGGATCATCATCGTTGTGTCCTCGATGAACCAGGAGGTGAAACTGAGCCATTGAGACAGAATCAGAATCTTTAGAATCAGAATCTTTATTTATCCTGGAGTAATCCAATGAGCTGTGAAGCTCTTTTTCAAAGGTACCCAGTGGTCAATGTGAGGCACGCGGAACCGCCAGTTTGCAAGGGCCACCTGGGCTATGATGTATGTGTGTCTATGTTAAACTTATTTTGCAGCGTACATAGCCAACCGCACGAATTGAAGGTGTGGGGGAAGGACAACAAACTAAACACAAAAATAAGTTCTTAAGACAATAGTGTTCAATCTATATTTAAAAGTGCATAGCTCCAGTGGCTTCCTAATATCGAAGGAAGAGCGTTCCAGACGGCCTCAGAAGCTCCAGTGGCTTCCTGATATCAGAAGGAAGAGTATTGCAAACGGCCGCAGAAACTCCAGTGGCTTCCTGATATCGGAGGGAAGAGCGTTCCAGACGGCCGCAGAAGTGTGGTGATGGCCGTAGGACGATGGCCGGTGGTCGTGACTAATAACAACGGCAGCCAAAGGGGTGGACGCATCCGAGAGCACGTTCCGCGCGGAGATGGAGCCATGAGACCGGGTTGTGTGCATGCCCCAAAATGGATCACCTTGCATCGCAGGACCGCGGGGGATGTGACGGCTCGGAGAGACTTTTAAAGTTCAACATATATACACCCAGCAGTGGATACGCTGCCACATTCAGGTTAACGGGGCAAACAAAGCTACGAGGAAAACAACAACAACAACAATTCAGCACGTTCGTCAACAATGCTGCGTGTGCGTCACCTGAAAAGGAAACTGATAAAGCAGTCGACGGTTCGGGCAATGGCCCTTCTTCATACCGCGAAAAATAAATGAATAGTTCAGTGGCTTTTACCTGGTAAGATCAAACAGAGTTTAGTTGTTTTGTATATTTTCTAAGTAATTTGTTTAACTTTCCTACACATTGTATTCCTCTCGTGTTTTTGTAAAGAACTTTATAGCTCATCGGATTCCTCCAGTCCAAATAACGATTCTGATTCTGGATTCAAGCTGAAAGCGAGAAGCCGAGTGTGTGCTGCGTCAACAAATGACGCTGGCACGCACCACGCACGCTCGCGTGCCCTGCTGACCTTAGCGGGCGCTCCCTGACAAGCGAGCGTGTCCACATGGAGGCTTTGTGTCTCGTCCTGCAGGCTGGGATGGTACCTGCAGACGCAACTCCCCGCGGCCGCCCGCAGGGAGTGTTCAAGCAGCCAGGCGGCAGGTCAGTACGGGGGGAAGCATTCGATTTATTTGCACGGTGATCGAACCTATAATAAACCAGTGATGTACGTGTGAATGTTGAATTTCTTTCACACCGTACATAGCCAACCATGCTAATCAGAGGTGCCGGGGGAGATGGACATCAAACTAAACACAAAAAGCGGTTCTAAAGAAATTAGTTTTAAATTTTGTGGAAAGTAGTGTAGTGTGTATTGTAGTGTATAGTGTGTGTAGTGTGTAGTAGTATATAGTTTAGTATGTATGTTGAGCTTCTTTCACACCATGTGTAGCCAACCCTGCTAATCTTGTGAGAGTTTTGCTAAGCGATGCGATGACCCCGATGGTGTTGGGACTGTGCAAGGTCTGGTCATTTAACTTTCATAAAAGTTGGTTTAAGTTACAGGGTCAGCCCCGCAATTTCTTGCTCACAGCACTGCTGTCAGAATGTCCTCCATTGTCGGCATCGTGTCTGGCACGTGCCTGTAATTCAGTGCTGTGGAGGCAGCAGCGAAGGTTGGTGGATCGCTCCACACAAACTTTGTGAAACTCCTTTTCCACGGGCGTCGAGGAGGAGCCATATTCTGACTTGCCAGGAGAGGGCGGGACGACTATTTGTGAATTCCACCTGTTCCATCTGTACGGGATAGCGTGAATTTTGATGGGTGAATCTCTGAACGCGTAAGCAGTTTAGCGTTAATTTTATTTAGAGGCGTAACGCCGTTGTTATTAAAGACATAACTCACCGCAGAGGACCGATCGCGATACGACCTCGCTCTACGATAGCCGGTGACAAACTGTGCCACGCCCCCTGCATGGCCTTGTGGGAGCCTCGGTACCAATAAAGTGATTTATTCTAGTGTTTCTTCCAGTTTCCAATGGCGTGTATATCATCAGAACAGAATCGGAAAATAAACTTACGACGTACACGTATGTTATTGGAATGGCAAAGGGTTAATATGTATAGAGGATCGCAGAGCTTAGGCAATTGTTGGTAGCGCCGGTTTAGCACGTGGCCACTGCCTGTCCCTGCTTGTCTCTGGCTCCTGGTTGAAGCCTCTCAGTCGCTCTCTCCCAGAGCAAGCGCCGTGCGGCACCGCCGCAGCGCTACAAGTTGGAATGATAGAGTCCCTCTACGGGGGGACTTAGAAAATAATCAAAATAACCGGTTGAGAAATTGATCACGTGGGATTCCAATTCATTAACAGCATGATCAACATAATTATAGGTTGGTTTAAGTAATTGATTTGCAAATTATAGAATTAATATTTTTTTTATTGATATCGTGTTCTCTTACAGAGTGAGGAAGACATTAGTAATTTTCCTCATCCTTGATGTGATGCTTTTGAACCAGAGAAATCATAAACATCTCACCACGGTGGCTCGGAGATGTTAACTACCTCGCCTAATATACAGGAGGTCATGGGTTCGATCCCGACCCTGACGCCTCTGCATTCGGAGTTTGAATGTTTTCCCTGTTGTCACGTGGATTTTTCTCCAGGTTCCTCTGGTTGTTTTCTTCCATATTTAGAATCGACATGCTTTGAGAGTATTTGGCTGCTTTAAATGTCCAAGTGATAAGCCACTTCCTTGGGCTATCATTTGTGATAGCAAGGTCGCTTCTGAATAAGAGCTGAATAGCTCAGTAGGCCTTTTTATCTGGTAAAATAAAAAATAGTTTTTAGCAACAAATATTTGTGATAGGTTTTTACCCTTTCAACTGGTACAAAAACTGACACCTTTATACAAGGCATCATGTTTGCAATAACCACAACACAAGCAGTCAAAATGCAAACAAAAAGAAACAACTATGATAATGATATGCACTGTCCTTGAAGTTGATTGGTCCACGCCTTAAAGGTGTCAGTATAAAGGTGTCAGTTTTTGTACCAGTTGAAAGGGTAAAAACCTATCACTATATTTTGCCACTGGTAAAGGAGGTCTCATAGTGAACAAATATTTGTTTTATTAACTCGTTGATAAAAACAAACTCAAGGATTCACCAAACCCTGAGCAAGGAAATCTCCGTTGACGTCCTTGTCCAATTAAACTTGTCTGCCTCTTCGACAGCTGAAGTGGCAGGTAAAAGCCACACGTACAACCCGAGAGCATGCTCTGCCAGGATAGACGGCGGGAGACCGTGTTGGCGGTGATACACAAAGCGTAAACAGTCTGGCAAACAAGTCCATCATTCATTCAATCTTTATTTTACGTACCAATATCGGCCCTCCATAAAGTCGGCATCAGTGCACATTACTGCAGATCGGGAACGGTACAGGGGGCATGCAGCAACAGCAACGAGAAAGGAAACCTGTCATGACCTCAGCGGCTAACGCCGACTGCAACCACGTGCAAAATAATGTGCAACCGTGCGCAACGCATAGCACGAGGGTAAGTAGTAAATACAAATGAATAGAATTACAAGTAAAGAGACAGTTTAATGTTGTATTTTATAGCAAAGCGAGTCTTGAGTCGGCGCGTCTTGCACAGACCACGGAATTGAGAGGCACTCTGCACGTTTCGGATGTCCATCAAGAGAGAATAGCGCTGAAGAATATTGGAAAGAGCGAGCAACGTTGCACCCGTGGCACACACCACGGGTAGGGGAGTGGAGTCAAGGATGGAGGGATTTTCTCTCTCAGCTCAGTGACTTTGGTTTAACAGGCAAATGAATACAACCAGGGGGCGTGACTTTCAAACTAGCACATTCACGTTTTCAATGGCACGCGAGTGTGGCACATTAACATTTTGTATGTATGTTGAACATTCTTTGCTCCGTATGTAGCCAACCGTGCTAATTGGAAGTGTGGATATTAGCATTATGTTGTTGATATATACAACATTATGAATAAATGTATTACATTAATAGCATGGCTGCCAAAGGTGTGCTTCAGTCACTCCATACAGAAGAAATACACTTGATTGTCATCTATATATCTAAGGGGAATTTGTGAATGTGTGTCTGTTCAAAATGTTTAGCATACTTCCCGATATGCAACAAACTTTAAATTTGGCATGTGGGTAGGTTCCAGACTGTACACAATGCAAAAAGTATAAAAATATACTTTTGTATTTTTTTGGGGGGGGGCGGGGGGCGCAATAATGGATACATTTTACACGGCAAGTGAGTGGTGACGTCACATCTGTGATGTCACCACTCACATGTGGCAGCGTCACGCAGTGTGCCTGCTGACGTCACGCATCCCCCCTCCCACCCTCCGCGTAGGCCGTGTATTAATCCAAGACAAGAATCCAAGTCCCGGGCGAAGCCGGGTAGTAAAGCTAGTAGAATATAAAGCATAATACGCGACCATTTAAACATTAACCATTTAGGTTTTTAGTGTCCACGTGGGGGAAGTAAGATGAATGAAACGTTTACCTCTGTCCTGACATTGCATTGAAATACTCATTCTCTCCTCACCGCCGTTTGTGCAGGTACTGGCATGCTAATGACTGAAGGTATGTAATATGTCTGTTTGTAATCTTGACCTGCTGTGTTCCAGTTTGTTTAAACGTACAGTCCCTGAGGGACAGAAGTAAAGATTGTATGTCATCCGAGCCAACCAACCACCCACCCCATGATTTTTTTTTTCTGCGTACCGGTGTACCGCCAATACGTTCATTTATCCCCTAACAAAGCCAACTTTCATCACGAAGTGTCGTATAATTCATCTGGACTACGTGCGGTGAACTGTGTAAAGGCTTGCTGACAAAGGTCGTATCAGAGCCACGTGTGATATTTTAGCTACCAGCTACGATGGTGGGATGCCCCATACACAATGTCACGTGTTGTTTTAAACTTCTAAAAATATGGTGACCCATGGGAACACAGTCACTGTTTTTCTCAGCCGTCGGGCTGCTAATTAAAGTTATGTGTGTTCCAACTAACGCTCCAGCTTTGCTGCCCACGGCGCTCTTAGCACATAGAGTTCATGGTCAATCTTCGGATTTGTCCTGATCACTTACAAGTTGCCTTAAATGGCCCTCGTTCAAATGACATTGGCTTCCCAATCGTAAGAGAGTGTGTACGATTGCCAACGTGTGGTTCATCACGTACAAATTTGATCAGCGTGGCAGAGAAAATTAGTAAGTGGAACCATTCGAGGCGGTGTTTGGAAATAACCCCATTTGTGGTGAGCGTAACGCGTGCCTCTACTGGCAGATAGAAGCCGTTGCCACGTGTCCATAACACGACCAGTCACACTCTTCAGTCAGCGATTATAATAATAATGTCAACTTGTAACATCAACAATAATAACAACGCCGACTTGTAACGCCGCTCCACTACCCCACAGTGTTCACTCCTCGCTTGCGTGGAGAGAAGATGACAAGCCACAGACGAGCGGCAAGGCAGCACCAGCAGCAGCAGCCACACGATGAGCTGGCGCTAAAAAACTATTGCCCAAGCTTTGCCGGTCCTCTATATATGAAGTAGTTTTTGGCCAATTTGGTAATGGCCCACCGCATGGCCGCTTGCTTGTGGTTCCTCGTCCTCTCTCTGTGACCCAGAGCGAGCGAATGCGGCGGCGGTGGCGGTGCACCGTTACAAGTTGACATTACTGTCCGTTTACAGTCTTAAAAAACAAGTGGAAAAATTAACAAAATCATTATTTTAGATTATTTTAATAATGTATCGTTTGCGATAGTTTGATAAGTGTTTGCCAAATCTTTTTTTCACAGTACGGAAAAAGCTGCAAGAAATCATCGGTGTGTCCGACTTGTGGAGGTAAAGATCATCATCGTCATCCTCAGCAGCTATGATCTATCCACTGCTGGATGAAGGCCGCCCCAAGCCTTCGCCATCCCTCACAGACTCACCTGCCAACAATCCACGTGGCTTCTGGACACCCGCTAATCTCATCGCCCCATCTCTGCATTGGACGCTCTCTCGTGCGCGTTCCGCTCTTTGGCTGCCACTTCGTAGTTTCAGCATGACTATGTGGCCCGGCCGTTAGCTGCTTGTAGCGGACGGTCACGGTTCCAATCCAACGGCCACCCTGATTATTACCGCAGGAGTAATAATCATCATTGTAATACAGCAAACCCTTCCCTCTCACGGGTTTAGCTCTCGCACCTAATTTATCGAAGTACAGTTCAACGATCGTGCCCCAGTGGCTCGACCATTCGTGGTTGCCTGTGAGATTTCTGCACGCATTGTAACTGTACTGCTCATGACGATGCTGCTGTGTATGAACGCACGCGCCATCTTGTCTCCACGCGCCATCTTGTCTCGCAAGCGGCCCATCGCGGGTCCTAAGGCACACGCCATTCCCAGCCTCCACTGAATAGCCAGCGAGGTTCAGCCGCACAATTGTTCTTCCTGTAGTATACAGTACTTCTTCGAGGATACGTGTACAGTATTGTACACTACATTCCTTTTTTTCATTCCATACATTTGATTACGTGTCTGTCTATGTGTCTCCTGTTCTGTGTTTAATCTCTCTCTTAAATTTAGCAATCTTTGGAAGAACGTAATCAACCAGGTAGGGTGTGTTGTATTGCATTATATTTCTAAGTTTACTAGGTTTTGCTTTCTCTTTCATTTGTACCTGATGATAATTGCTTGTGTTGCAATCGAAACGTCGTATGCTATTATTTAATTTATTATTTTATCTTTCTACGTGACTTTACCGAAAGAACCCAAAGAGTAATTCCTTGCCAGACGGATACGCCTCGTGGTACTGTGGCGTTGTGACATCTCCTCTTGTTATTTCATTCCTCTCTCCACAAATATAAAGCAATAATAATATTTAGTTTTATATACAGCGTTGTAGCCCGTGCAGATTGAAAATCTCACAATCGCTGAGGAACCACAGCTGCAAGGCAGCAGCCAGACGATGAGCCGACACTACCAGCAATTGCCTAATCTCTGTGGCCCTCTCTGCATTACGATGTTTCGATCCAACAGATGAGTTTATACATGTGAGAGGAAACTGGGCCACTTGAAGAGGGGGCAATACTGTATCCCCTACAGAAGGGACAGATGATATTATTGGGCACGTTGCTCTACCCACCTTTGCCTGACGAGGCAGGAAATGGCTCCTCCTCGACGCCCACGGGAAGGGATTTTCACGTCGATTTTACCGCGATCGACCAAACCCTTGTAACGGTGCGCCGCCACCCCCGCAGCCGCACCGCATTCGCTCGCTCTGGGTCACAGAGAGAGGACAACTCAGAGCCATTACCAAATTGGCCAAAAACTACTTTATACAGTAAAAGCTTGGATTGCGAGCATAATTCGTTCCGGAAACGTGTTTGTAATCGAAAGCACTCGTAGATCAAAGCACTCGTTTATCAGTTGTGATCACGTGACGCTCGGCAGACAAAGCGTAAACGTACTACTCGTACTGCAATACCTCGCTCGTTTATCAAATTAATATTTATTTAAAAAATTTGCTCGTCTTGCAAAACACTCGCAGACCAAGTTACTCGCAATCCAAGGTTTTACTGTATATAGAGGACCGGCACAGTGCTGGATTACAGGGGAACACCACCAGATACTCGCGCTTACACCCAGAGACTCGCACAGTCAGGATCAGATTGGCGAGCCTCTCGGACATGACCGTGTATGGCCCTACTGAACAGTTTGCCCAGGTGCTTTGTATTCATTCCAGTGGCACTACAGGCCACTGGAATAGGGACGGGGGGGGAGGTTCATTTGCACCGCATCCGGTGTGACCAGGGCAGGGTGTATGCTGCTTGCAAATATCGATGGGACACCATACTACGATGTGACAGCCCACTGTGTGAATGCGGGGAGCAGGAGACCCTAGTCCACATTGTTTCTGGCGGTGAAGTCCGTCGGGGCGTGCTGGGCGGGCTGGTTGTTGCCCTGCACGTGCTGGAGGAGGAGGAGGCTGTCATGTAGCTCTGTGTCTACGTGGGCTGACCTCCACTTACAATGTAACATCGACAAACATGCGATTTTTTAATAATTTTTCATTTTTCTTGTGTATCTGGTGCTCTAACCGCGCGACAGCCATGCGTAAAAGCATTCGTTAAACATATAATAAAATGAACCACTACTGCTGAGCTGTGCGGGGGTGACTTGCAGTGACCACGGCAAGGCGGCGATGGAGCGCAAGGCCCAGAGCGAGCTTCTGCCCGCCAGCCAGGACGAGCTGGAGCCCCGCAGCATGAAGGATAGCTACCAGGAGGTGCTGCTGCCCCTGGGCAGCGAGATGCGCCTCCGCGAGAAGTACCTCAACTTCCACAAGGGAGTCCGGTACGCACGGTGCATCTACGAGGCCTCCCCTTGCCGATCAGCTGCTGGGCCAGGGCTCTTCCCCACGCCGTGGTGTGGGTCCCCGGGGGGGTGGGGGCGGGTACATTTTTTTGACCTACTTCACCACGCCGGTCAGTGCAGGTCGGTGAGGTTCATTCCAGTTTCTGTCCCTCCGCAATCTGAGGGCTGGCAGTGAGATGGGCTCTCCTACACCGCGAGTCACAATAGTGCTGACACATTCGTCAATAACACTGTGGCCTAAAAATATAAAACCTCTCACAGGTGAGGTTACGGGCAATGGTCCTTCTCCGTGGCACGGAGCCCCATACCACAGGGAAGATGTGATGGCAAGATGTTAACTACCTCGCCTGGTACACGGCAGGTCGCAGGTTCTATTTCGGACCCTGACAATGCCTGTTGTATATTTGGAGGCTGTGTGTTCTCTCTCCATCATGGTGGTCGCGTGGATTGTTCTCCAGGTCCTCCGAGTTTGCCTATAATCGACACTCGTTTAGATTATTTGGCTGCTGCTGTAAATTCCCACGTAATGATATCAGCCACAGCGATGAACTATTACGTGTGGCCAGGTCGCCTCTGAAAAAGAGCTTATAGCTCCGTTGGCTTCACCTGGGAAACTATAAACTTTTACTTAACTCTTTTTATTTATCAGGTAAGGCCACTGAGCTAGAAAATATCTTTTTCAGAAGCGACCTAGCTACACGAATTGGCTTAGGTGGACATTTATTTGCAGCCAAACACTCTAGATGCATGTTTCTAAATGTGGAGGGAAAAACCGGAAGAACCGGAGATACAAATCCACGATAGGACAGGGAGAACACACAAACTCCATATATACAGGTATCAGGGTCGGGATGGAACTCACAACCTCCTGCAAACCAGGCGGGCGAGTTAACATCTCGCCACCGTAGTATTTGGTGAACATTAATGTAGAGAAAAGGCAGTGTTTAACTAATGTTGTTTTTTTGTTATTCTACTGCAATACAGATTTGGAAGGATTCTTGAAGATTTGGACACATTTTCAGGTAATGACAATTTAGTTATAAAAATGTAACGGCCAACGCCGTTGGTGCCACCACTCCGTGCCCACAGCTTCCCTCCTCCTGCCAGATTCCCTCCCCTCGCCCCCTTCCACCGCATCCCGTCCCTGCCCTACCCTTGCGTGATCCCTAAGTACCCCTCTATCGCTGTTATTCTTTTCTCAACCCTTGCACACCCCTGCCATGTAAATCATTCTATTCTGTCACTGTTTTTTAAACTATGTTAAGCACCTTGAGTGTTGGCTATTGGATCATAATACTAGCTAACAGATCATATTGTTGGCCATTCGATCATAATATTAGCTAATAGATCATATTCTTGGCCATTCAATCATAATACTGGCTATTGGATAATAGTATTCGCTCATAGACATGGATCTTAGTTCGACACAAAACCATATAATACACAACACGTCGCGATCATCAGGATCATTGTAGAGAATATAAATAACAGTAAATAAGCAGATGGTTCACATCCTCCATATGTCTTCTTTCTTGTCTTCTGTCTTGTTCATGTTATGGGCTTATCCTGCTTGTGCGCGCGTGCGGTCTACTCAGCGTCTCCACGTAGCGATGCTCTCAGCTGTATTCCTCGGGCTGATGTTGGATGGGTTTGCCACTTTTCTTTTTGCATATATATATATAAAACAAATATTCGACATCCTCACATCATACATTGATGTCTGTCTGTATGTCTGTATGTATGTTGAACTTCTTTCGCACCGTACGTTGCTAACCATGCAGTTCTAAAGAAAAAGTTTTCATTCTAGACGGGTACAGGTGAACATTCTGCCGTTC